>CM054057.1:117158546-117548888 GCA_028641055.1 Alopecurus myosuroides
TATCAAACTAAACAGGTGATAAGACGGACAACAAGACTTGAGCGCAAACAACACTAAGCATGCAACTACGACACGAGGGCCAACAGGGTAAACAAACAACAGTTAATAGGAAGTGGAAGGAAGGCTATATCATGGCTGCAAGGTAATCATATGATAGGATCGAGACACAAGCATCGAATCAAAAGGCTAGAATAAGAACAACGGAAAGAATCGGTAACAAGTGATGGAAGGCAGCCATTTGGCAGCAAGTGAGTATACTTGCCTGAGATCCAGCAAGTAGAGGTACATCCGCAGAACTTGTCGTTGCTCACATCATCTCAACGTCCTATCCGCGAAGAAGCAACGAACCTCGAACAAACACCGGATGCAACAATTACTACTACGAAAAGATCCAGCATGATCCTAGTTTATATGCATGGCATGGCAAGATGCAACAGGGGAAACAACTTAAGCAATTTAATCGGAACCGGAGTCCGGAGAAATAGGAATTGGTTCAAGTTGTTTAGCTAACCATCAATTTAATTGTTATTTAGCATGGCAAACAATAAAGTAGATGAGTTAGGCAATTTAAATGGAATGGGGCAACAGTTGGAATTAATTAGCCCACACATTCCATATGTTGTCATATAGATGAACATGCATAACAAAACCTAAAATGCACAAGATAAGATGCAAACAGAGATATGAATGGCATGAACATGTTAATGGCAGGTTTCTGATTGGAAAACAAATTTTAATTGTCCAATTTGGAATTTAATTGAGCAAGTTGCCAATTTAACAATATTAACTGAATTAAATGAGGAATTAAATGTTGCATCAATTTTAATTGTTCAAAACAGTAAACAAATTTTATATTTGGGTAGATCATTTAATTTTAATTGGAAAACATATTTTATTTGTTGAAATTGGAATTAAAATGAATTAGTTATGAATTTGGCAATTTAAAAGGTTTAAGTAAAGTATTGAAATATTGCATAATTTTTATTTGCCCAAAACAGAGAAAAAATTGCATATTTGGAAAATTCAGAGAATTTTGAGTGATATACATATTTTACTTTTCAAATTTGGTTTTTGGATGACAAAGATATGGGCATTTGAATTTTATGGATTATTCTGTAAAAGGCAGGGGCGGGATTGTGATAGAAACTGCGTGTGGAAGTCCTCCGGTGCAAAATGAGGACAGCCAGGGGGCTGGACGGAAAGGATCCAGATCCTGTGCTGAAAATCGCAAAAAAGGGAGGTCCTTGCCTCCAGGGGGATTCGATCTCGGGTCTCCCTAGAGAGACACGGACAGGCTAGCCACTGGGCTATTGTCGTTCTTTTGCTTACATCTGTGTGTGACCGAATAAGAGAGAACAACATCGGTTAACTGACGGAACTGCATTTCTTCAGTGCAGAGAACAGCAACGGATACAGACCATGGTCGCGGACGAGCGCGGCCTGCCATGTCCAGAACGGGGAGGCGCGCGAACTAGATGGGAGAAGTGCCGTCGTGGTTGTGCATCTCACGCGTGCCTGTGTAGTGGGTTCACGGGTGCGTGTGCGTGCAGGAGGAGGCAAGGAGCCAGCGCTCGTGATCGAGCTTGCTGCCATGGTGGCTAGAGCTCATGAGCGCACACACAGGTAGGTACATGATGCAATCGAGGCGGAAGAGAGCGGTAAGCGAACGAGGTTCTCACGCAGGGTTCTTGTGGCACGACGGCGTGGATCGAATATGCAGACTTGCAGAGGGAGATGCCACTGTCAGGGGCGACGAACCCTGACGGCCGGAGAAGTGCGGCGGCAAACGACGACGGCGCGGCGATCCTGGTGGCTCCCAGGCCCGGCCGAGGCAGCGCGGGAGAAGAAGGATGTTCCCCGAATCCATTCCCGCCGGGAGGACGGCTCGACGACGAGCATGGCGGCAGCGCCATGGCATCGAACTTCCGGCCATGGAGGCGTTTGACAGGAAAATTCGGAATATTTAGAGGAGAATTTGGAGGGAATCTGGAAGAGGAGGGAGATGGCGGCGGGGAGGAACAGCAGAGGGGGAAGCATTAGGGTTAGGTCTCGGCATTGGGTACTTGTAAGGCTCGGGAGCAAGGAGGGGTCCATGGTGGGGGGGGGGGGGTGACAGCGACAGCAGGTCCTTCTCGGCGTCCGTACGAGGAAGATGAGGGCAGTTGGGATGGAAGAGGGTGTCGTGGGGGGAAGCTGGGCCAGAAAGGTGGAAAGGGAAAAAGGGGGTGGGCTGTGGTTAGGTGGGCTGGCCGTGGGGGCTTGGCCTGCCTCCCACAGCTCACCTCTTTTTTTTATTTTTCCTTTTTTTTATTTTTTTGCTTGTAAGAAAAGAAAAGGAGAGAGAGAAAATAATAGGTGGGGGGTTTGGGGTTTTAATTTTTATGAAATATGTTATTAATTTGCAAACAGTAAATCAAAGCAATGTTACCATCATTTCCAAAAAAATTGAGATGTTAATTTAATTTTAAATTGTTAGTTGAATTTTCAAATAGGGTTTCACTTGGGATTTTGAAATAAACAATTTTTTTTATTTAATAAGATCAAACACTATGAACTTGGTGAGTTTTAAAATGTTTGGAAGATTTTTAATTGTTACACCACAATTGGATTATGTCAATTAAGAATGAATGATTGATTTGAATTTGAAATTACCAATAGGGTTTTATCAAAAGGGAAATTTTTATTAACAAGCCATTTGAATAAATCAACTTCAAAACTATGGAAAACAATTTGAGGTATTTAGTTTGCAACTTTCAATGGGAAATTTTAGACATGTTTGAAAGTTTAAATTGGTTTGGATTTTTTGAGTTGTTTTGAAAACATGGTGCAATGCTTATGATGCATGTGATGCAATGCAAAAAAAGAAAAACAACCAACTTTCTATTTAGGGGGGAACACCCCAGGTGTTACAGTATTTCAAAGGCAAAGTCCCCACTTGACAATTAAACATATCCGCATAAAATTCAGATATATCATTATCCCCTCCCACAGTGAAAATCTCACTCTTAAGGAAATTTATCTTCAAGCCTGACATAATTTCGAACATATATAGAAGGATCTTTAGGTTAATTGCTTTCTCAGGTTCATGAGAAAGACATATTATCGTATCATCCGCATACTGGAGGATAGCCACCCCATTCTCGACCAAGTCAGGGGCCAGACCCACAAACACACCATTTTTTTGAGCCTGTAAAACCATCTTAGTAAGGCTCTCTCCTACCAAATTAAATAAATTAGGAGAAAGTGGATCGCCTTGTCTCACCCCTTTAGCACTTTTAAAATAAGGACCTAACTCATCATTAATTTTAACAGCCACAGAACCATTATGAAGAATTTGCTCAATCCAAGAACACCACTTATCATTAAACCCTTTTTTCTATGACAATCCAACAAAAAGTCCCAATTGACCTTGTCATACGCTTTTTCGAAATACAATTTCAAAATAATGCCCACTTTCTTTTTAACATGAGTATGATGCAGCAGCTCATGTAAAGACATGATTCCATCCATTATATTTCTATTTTTGATAAAAGCATTTTGCTGCACACTAAACAACTTTGAACTATAAGGTTCCAATCTCAAGCACAAGGTTTTTGTAATCAACTTGTACACACATCTCAACAAACAGATAGGCCTAAAATTCTGAATTTTCAAAGCATCAGTGATCTTAGGAAGAAGAGTAATAATACCAAAATTAAGTCTACTCACATCCAACCTACCAGCATAGAAGGAATCAAACAAAAACATAACACCAGGTAACACAATATCCCAACAATGCTGGAAAAACTCAATAGGTATGTTATCTGGTCCAGGTGCTTTATTAATTTTCATAGAGAAAAGAGCTTTTTAAACTTCCTGAATAGAGAAGGATTTGGTTAACTTTTCATTATCACCCACATCTAATTTCTCATGTGCCCCCCACAGATCATCCGAAATGGACAGGTTATTGCCCTGCACTGGGCCAAACAGATCTTTATAATAGTCAGTAGCATGTTTAAGGAGATTAACAGTCCCCTCAATCCTCACCCCACCCCCCTCTAGATGATGCATGATATGTTTTCTTCTTCTACCATTTTCTACTTTATGAAAAAAAGTTGTATTATTGTCACCTTTAAGAAGCCATTGTTCATTCGATCTTTGATGCCAATATAATTCTTCCTCATCATACATGGCAAACAAACTCGCCTGAATGTCACACTTCCTCTCAGCTTGTTCAGGAGATAAGTATTGCTGCTCTTCAATTTTTTCCAGGTTACCCAACTCAGCTTGTAACTCACCCTTTATTTTCTTATTGGAACCAAATTTATTAGCACCCCACCCCTTAAAATATTTGTTAAATCTCTTCAATTTGATATTAATAATATCCACCGGATCCCTACTATACACATGTTTCTCCCAAATCTTTTGCATAGCATCCAAAAAATTATTATCACTGAACCAAGAGACATCAAACTGAAAGCACTTTTTCTTAGCCACCACATTACTCCCAGTATCAAGAATGAGAAGATTGTGATCAGAGATCTCTCTGACCACTTTTCTCACACTTACCAGGGGAGAAATATCTTCCCAAGAAGGAGACATCAAAACTCTGTCTAACTTCTCAAGACTAGGAGGATTTTGGTTGTTGGTCCAGGTATATATCCCTCCCACCATATAAATCTCTTGCAAATTCAGAGTATGAATTATAGAATTAAAAACACTAGAAGAATGAGGAAGCACAGTCTGTTTATTCTTCTCTCCAACATGTCTCAAAATATTAAAATCCCTTCCCACAATATAAGGTTCAGAGATAGCATTACAAAAAAGGAAGCAAGCTCAGCTAGGAAATCACTCTTCAACTCCTCATGGGCAGGTCCATAAACAGTAATCAAGGACCACCTACATTTTTTTATCTTATCCCACAAATTAAATTGAATTAAATGCTTTCCAAGTTTCACAACAGACACCTCCAAAGAAGACTGTCTAATACCACATAAAATCCCTCCCGATTTACCTACAGAAGGTACCCACTTCCAAAAGAAATCTCCTCCCGGATCCAACTTTCTAAAAAAACCATCCTTATATTCATGTTTCATAGTTTCCTGCAATCCAATAAAATCTAAAGCATTTTCTCGTATAATATCAGTGAGACAAGTAGACACTATTTATCACAAACTGTTTTGGTGTTTCAACCCGACACTATTTATTTATTTACAAGCGGAGGACAGGCAAAATACAGACATCGATCGATCATATCTCCAATCTATCTAAAGTTCTAAACTGCCTCTAGTGATCTTTGTCGGCCAGCTTCAGACCATGTCAGCCATCTTGTCTGCGACGACGAGCGGGTTGTGCTTGGCGATGGTTTCCCGGCCTGCCGTCTTGTAGTCGAAGCCGCAGTCGTGCTTCTCAGAGTAGCGGTGCACGCTGCAGAAGGTGCTCTCGCATCGGCACCGGAACCCCAGCAGGCCCACCTTCTTGCGGCACGTCGCGCACCGGTTCGTCGCCGCGGCAGGCTGCTTCGTCGTGGACGCCACGGAGAGCTCAACACCATCAGAGGACGCGACGGAGAGGATCGTTTTGGCTTTCTTCTCCGGAGGCGCGGTGGAAGCTGCAGGGGCGATGAAGACGCTCTTCTCGGCCGTGGTGTCGGAGGCGACGAGCTCCTTGTAGCATTTGGAGCACATGTTGGCTGTGGCGGCGGCGCCGAAGAAACCGCAGCCGTTGGCGCAGTACATGCCGGCCGTCTCTTCCGCCTCGGGTTTGGGGCACTTGCGCTTCTGCGCCGTGGCCGAGCCGTGTTGCGCCGCCATGGCTGCCTCCTCCTCCTCGAACGGACACTTGTGCTTGGGCGGCGGACGTGCGTGATCTGCGTCGGCGCGATGAGGAGGCGAGGCTTCGTCTGTCTGCGTTTACTGGGGTCCTGGTCTGCGGGTGAAGCGCCTTTTATCGGCCGGGCGAAGATCGGAGCCGGGGTGGTCTCGAGCCGGACCGCATGACGGATACCGACCGAGGAACGCAACGCAAGACGTAGCCTGGTGCACGTTGGAACTCCACGTGGTTTACGGATTGCAGTGGTAGCGCACGCTATAGCGTGGATTCGACGCCAGCGGTACACGGTTTCCATACATGGCTTATGTTTCACGAGGCTAAGCCATCTGCTACTTTGTGTGCGTCCCGATTACAGAACTGAATTCTAATCCTTCTGAATTCTGTAGCCAACTGGATACATTTAGCATAACTGCAACTTCACTGTCATGATAATTTTCAAAATCGTTAACTGCTTCCACCACCCCCACTCATCCTGCCGCCGCTGTTGCAGCTCCTCATGGTGACGCCAAGCAGAAGGGCCACGTGTTGCTGCTCATGGGGGAGTACAGGGAGGCCAGATCGAGGCACCCAGACGACGCCAAACAAGAGGACTTGACGTCAGGCGGAGGAGTACGATGAGGAGCTGGGCTGCGGTTGAAGACAAGGACTCTCGAAACAGACTTTCTTCCCGCTCTACAAATAAAGCAACCGCCTAATAAAGTCATACAAAGTAGAATATACAACACCAACACATCACAACAAGGCCTAAGACATAAAAAAGCAATAGCGCTACCGCGCGCACACAACAACAGGGGCGGAAGGGGGGGTGGGTGGGTAGAGTGGCGCCGGTTAGCGAGGCAGCGAAGAGACGAGGTGGCGCGCGACCACTAGTAGTCTGTCGATGGAGTCGCCTAGCCGTGCCCGGTCCCGCTGCCTACACGGCGGATGCCACGGCTGCAAAAAGGCGAGAAATTTGAACACCAAGTCAGAAATCGCGCCGAAGGAAAATCTTCTCGATCACCTTTTATTTCGCATCGTCCACAACTTCCAGCCATCGCCGCAAAGACCAATCAGAAGAGGCGCCTACCTCCTCTTGTTTGGTGTGCCCGGGTTTCAAGAAACTCGTCGAGGTCCGAGGCCTGCCAAGCAGGCCCTAGGGCTTCGAGGACAAAGTTCCATAGAAACCGGGCCGCTGGGCAAGCAAACAAGATGTGGGAGCACGACTCAGTAATCCTACATAGGGGACATAGACCGTCCCCCGGGCCGTGGCGTTTAGTCACCTCGATCCCCGAGGGAAGCCTATCTCGCAACATCTGCCACACAAAAAACTTGATTTTCAACGGTAACTGGGCCTTCCAACGAAGTAAGGCCCAAGGTCTAGTGGCCCTAGAAAACTAGGCCCGGTACGCCGATTTGACCAAGAACGACCCTGCTGGGGTCAGCGTCCAGGACACCTGGTCGGGACCCCAGGCAGAGCTTCAGGGAGGGCACCCTGAAGCTCCTCCCATGCCGCAGCCTCTACCGGTCCAAATGTTCGTCGGAACCTGATGTTCCAAGTCCTAGTTTGAACGGCGGTTGCCACCACCAGGGAGGGGTCCGAGCAAATCGCAAATAGCCTTGGAAGCTCTAGCTGCAACGGCCTCTCGTGAAGCCACTGATCAAGCTAGAACATGATGCTCTGTCCATCTCCATTGGAGAACAGTGCCCTTTTCCTAATTTCCTGCTTGAGCGACTGGATAGATCTCCAAAATAGAGAACAGTCATGCTGGTCGCACGCAATAATTGGGCGCCCCTGTATGTACTTCACTTTGATGAGCTGAAGACACATGCCCCCATCATCCCTCAGCATGCGCCATACCCATCTAAGAAAAAGGGCTACATCATCTTTCGGGACGCCACAATCCCAATGCCGCCCATATCCTTGGGGGCACAAACGTCCGCCCATTTGATCATATGGTATTTTTGCCTCTCACTACCATCTTGCTAGAAGAAGCGAGAGATCTCCTTGTCAAGGGTAGCAGGTATCCCTTCTGGCAGCGAATAGATCCCCATCGTATAGGAGGGGATACTAAATAGGAAGGAACCAATCAACACAAACTTGCTTCCCTTGGAGGTGAAGCATCCACGCCAATGTTCCGCCTTATGCTAACTCTCCCCACCATGGGTTCCAGGTCCTTAATTAGGACCCTAGAGTCGCTCAGCGGGACCCCGAGATAATTAACAGGGAACATGGTCAACTTGCAGTTCAAGTTGTTCTCTATCCGCTGCTGCTCCTCCGGGGGGTAACCAAGCACCACTACATCACTCTTGTCGAAATTAATCTTGAGGCCCGACATGGACTTAAAACACAAAAGGAGGAACTTGAGGTTAAAAATATCCAACCCCTCTCCCTCCACCATAATAATGGTATCATCTGCATACTACAGATGACTGATACCGCCCCCGGGATGAGGTGCCCCACCACGCTGGAGATGTGGGCGGCTACCTTGGCTTTGTCCAAGATAGCCACCAGGTTATCTACCGCTATGTCAAAGAGGATGGGGGAAATGGTATCCCCCTTGTATCACCTCGCAAGACGACCTAAAATAGGGACCAATGTTCCCATTTATGTTAATCGCGGTATTGCCACTCATGACGAGCTGCATGACCCACGAGATAAACCGAGCATCAAAACCTCGCCGATGTAGCACTTGGTGAAGGAACGACCAGTCCAGTCCATCGTAGGCCTTCTGGAAATCTAACTTAAGGAACACCCCTTTATGATGACGTAACTTGATCTCATGAACAATCTCATGAAGAGCAAGGATCCCATCATGGATAAAGCAACCCTTGAGGAAACTAGAAGGGATGTGTAATGCTATTAGACACCGGGGCCAACCGCATCGCACAAACCTTGGAGAAGATCCTATGGATAACATTATCACTGTGATGGGTCTAAATTGGTGGATATCCATGGCCACGTGATACTTTCGGGATCTAGGTTATTACGCCAATATTAAACCTCGACGTCATGAGGGTACCGGTATGGAATTCCTGGAACATCGGCACGATCACCGCCTGAATAGACTCCCAGAAGGTTTGGAAAAAGGAGACCGGAAGGCCATCTGGCCCCGGGGCTGAATTAGCCTTCATATCCATAACTACACATCGAACCTCCTCGGGAGAGAGGGAAGAAGGATCTTCTCATTCTCATCCGAGGTAACTAAGGACCCGTGGGACCAGGAGTCCTCAGACAACGCGACCCCAAACCGGGGGGGGGGGGCGCCGTAAATAACTCCTTATAGAAGGAGTATATATGAGCCGACAAGTCCTCGGTTGTCTCTAAGAGGATATCATCCGCCCAGAGCAACAAAATAGAACAGCACCGTCGCCGCCCATTCACGATGGCATGGAAGAAGTAAGTGGTATTGGAGTCCCCCTTGAGCATCCAATTCTAGCGACTCAGTTGTTGCCAGAATACCTCCTCCCCTTTGTCGATCTCCATAAGGGAGCCCTCCAGTGCATACCGATGGCCCAACTCCACCGCACTAAGACCTCCCGTGTCAGCAGCCAGATCCAAAGTTTGAATCTGACCAAGAAGGGAGGCTTTGTTTTTGCGGATGTCAGCCCCCAGATTAGCCCCCACCCCCTCAAACTGTCTGGAGGACTTGGCACAGTGATGCCACACATCCACCACGTTGTATGCACGTGGGGGTACAGCAACAGCCAACCCCCATTTAAGCAAACCGCTTCCACAAAACTAGATTGACCCAGCCAGAAGTCCTCGAAGTGAAAGCGATTTGGCCTCAGGGTGGCAACCCCACCATAGGAGAGGATTAGGGGAGAGTGGTCCTAGCCCACCCGAGTAATGGCTCGGTGGATGATGGCTGGCGTTGGTAAACCCCAAGAGAAAGTTTGTGAAGAGTGCAACGGCAAGTTTTCCCTCAGAAAAGAAACCAAGGTTGAATCTACCAGTAGGAGGACAAGCAATCTCTGAAGGTTGATGCAGTTGATGTGGTAGGGCGCACTACCGTTTCAGAAACAATGTGGAACCTACACAACACAATCAGTTCACTTTGCTCCGACGAAGCAGTGAGGTTGTCAATCTCACCGGTTTTGCTGATAACAAAGAGGTTAAATGTATAGTGTGGAAAACAGTAGTAAAACAATATGAAGAAAATAGTAGCAGTGTGAAAACAGCGGAAACAGTAATTGTAGTGGTTGTATTATCAGTATGCAAAAATGGACCGGGGTCCACAGTTCACTAGTTGTGTCTCTCCATAAAAAATAGATAACATGTGTGGTGAACAGATTACAGCTGAGCAATTGATAAATTGATAGATATGAAGGCTGCACCGTAGTGCATATGCATGACATGATGATTACTATGTGATTCATGCAGGAATTACAACAAAATACATAGACTGTCATCCAACTACATCTATGACTAATAATCCACCCTCCGAAGATCATCCGAACAAACGTTGGGTATTAAGTTGCAAGCAACAGATAATTGCAGTAAGCAAAGTGTGTAATGTAAACAAAGTAAACATCGTTGTTTTCTCCCTAATGGCAACAACACATCCTCCATCTGTCACGTTTCTGTCACTCGAGCACATATGCAAAGGAGGCATGAACCCACTATCGAGCATAAATACTCCCTCTTGGAGTCACTAGCATCTACTTGGCCAGCGCATCTACTAACAACAGAGAGCATGCAAGATCATAAATAACATACACATGAAGATAACATGATACGTAGAATTCAACATTCATCGAATCCCAGCAAACACAACATGAAGCGTTACAATAATATGATCTCGATCATGTGAGGCATCTCACAAGATCTAAACATGAGGCATAAAGTGGAGAGGACAACCATCTAGCTACTGCTATGGACCCGTAGTCCAGGGATGAACTACTCACGCATCACTCCGTAGGCGGACATGGTGGTGTAGAGCCCTCCGGTGATAATTTTCCCTCCCGGCAGGGTGCCGGGGAGAACTCCAGAACCGTCCCGATCTCGGGTTGATGATGACGGCGACATCGGGTGTTTTTCGTGGAAAAATGGTATATCTTTAGGGTTCACGCATCGAGGGGAATAAGTAGGCGAAAGGGCGATGGTGGTGGACGCCCGAGGGGCCCACACCACCCCCAGGCGGGCCAGGGGGCGCGTCGCCCTATGGTGTGGCCCCTCTCCGGGCCTCTTCGGGACTCCGTGGAACCTTCGGGAATTCTAAGACTTTCGGGCTTCGAATTTTCCAATTCCGAGAATATTTCCAGATTTTCTGAAACTAAAAACAGCAGAAAACATGGAACTGGCTCTTTGGCATCTTGTCAACAGGCTAGTCCCGGAAATCGATAAAAATGACATAAAGTTTATAGCAAACATGTAGCAAATAACATGGAACATCAGAATTTAAGGATATGTTTATGACGTATCAGTGGACTCCCACTCGGGCGAAACCAACACCCGGTCTAACACACCGTGAATTGGATCCACCTGGTGAATGGGCCAGGTGTACCGCGCCCCAACATGCTCGATCTCGATGAGCTCTAGATCAGTGATGAAGTCATTGAACAGCCTCATACTAGGGAAATCCACATTATCCGAGCTTTTATCATCCGGCGAGAGGATCAGATTAAAGTACCCCACCACGACAATCGGAATAGTTCATCGCTCCACCTTCTCCCTAAGCTCATATAAGAACCCGGGTGACCTCCGATGATCCACGGGGCCATAAACAGAAATCACCTCCCAGATGAGGTTGGTCCGTCTATGGGTCAGGGACATGCTTAGAAAAAACTCCCCGCGGTCCATATCCTCAACCTCAAAGGTATCCTTCCTGACACCAAGGAGGATCCCTTGCGAGCGACCCGTTGTTGGAAGCCATTGCCACACAAATTTGTGGTGACTTAGGCTTTCCAGTTCCAGTATCAAGAAGTCCTGGCGAATAGTCTCCTGAATACCCACTATATTGGGGTCTTCATCTCTACTGTGTTCCACAAGCTAACACCGGCGACCGTCCTAACCAAACCGCCTGCATGTTCCAATTGAATAGAAGGACACCCATTGGAAACCATCGGGGGTTGTCCCCTTACGGGGGACCGATCGGGCCCTACCAGAACTCGAGGGCCTGGACGTTTCCTTGTTAGCTTTAGTGGGCCTCCCGCGTTTCCTACCCGGCTGGGAGGATGCTACAGGATCTGCCACACTATCCACCATAGGAAAGGCTCCACTGCCGGACTCATGCTCCTCCTACACAGGTCCAGCGGGAGCCGGGGGCCCTGGCGCTCAAGCTCCTCCTGAGCACGAGACGTCGCAAGGCCCCCTCAAGGATCTCCTTAGCTACAATCGCCTCAATTTGTTAGCATCTTGGCCCCTTCTCCCTGCGAAATACAATGCCACAATCTACTGCCACATGAGCCAAGTGGTCGATACCAACCGAATCGAGAATAGCAAAAACAAGAATCTGACGGGGAAAGGGGCGGGAGAGGGGGACGGGCGGAGGACGGTGTAGACGTATCGGTCTCAGAGTCGTGAGCCGCCCGAAGGAGCGACACCACCATCATCATTGTCGGCACCACCATTCCCTCCCCCACTCTTTCAGATGTGATCCTGGCACTGGAACGAGTGGGAGGAGGCGGCGGGGGGCGAGGACGATGCAAGGGAGGAGCTTGAGAGTCGGCCAGAGGAGTGTCGGGGAAGACCGTGACTATCTCCATAGACATGGCTGCCAGCGTGGCAGGAACTAGCGAGGGGCCCCTGGGTGAAGTAGGAGGGGTCCCAGGATAGTAGTAGTAGCAGAGTACCCCTGGTAAGTGCGGGGACTCGGGTGCCTGCACCACCATCCCCACACACTAGGAGTCCTCTTGACCCTCCGCCTCAAGAAGGGGGGGGAGGAAGGAGGGACCAGGGTAGGGGCAATACGAACTAAAAGATCCATGGACCTCGGCCCCTCACAAAGGTTGGAGCCATGCTGGGAAAGCTGGAAGCCACTCGGTGAAGAGTGTGCAGCGCGGGCGGTGGGGACGCAGACTGACATCCAAAGCTTGGCCAGTGCACTTTAAGGGAGAGTGGCTGACACTGGCACAAACTATCCTGGCAAAGATGCCATGAACAGGGCGGCCACCCGGGCCGCCACCCCTTGCAACGGAGGGGGTGGGGCTGGGTCCTGCGCCGCAGTGGTCCGCCTAGTAGCACCACCGTCCTCGGGGTCATCAGAGGGACCGTCGTCGTCATAGGAATCACCCTCCTCCTTCCCAAAGCGGCTGAGTACAGGGGAAGGAGAGCGACATGGGGTAGGGGAGACGGGCCCGTGCAGGCCCCCCTCGCCTTCCACCTCCACCACCAGAGTCCTACTCGGACTACCAAAGAAGAACCATGGAAGCATACCCGACAGCCTGGAGACGTCAGGGACCAATACACCGAGGCCAACTGGCCCCTCCCCTGGGAGAGAGAGCATGTCCAACTCTTGGAAATACGCCCACAGCCTGCGAGATCCATACCACAAACGGACCTGTCCTAGCCTCACTCGGGATCCCATGGATCCACATCCACGTAAAGGAGAGGGTAGCAACCGTGTTGGGGTTGTAGTCAGACTTCTTGATGGGAACCTTGATGTTGTCCACTGGAAGAGTCGTCGCCGCCTCCCAGGACACGATTTTGAGGAGAGAAAGGGACAGGAAAGCCACCACAAACTCCGTCGCAATAACCTCCCGCAGCTCCCACATCGTGTCCCCGTCGAGACGGACAAGATCCTCCCTGATGGTCTCGCCTGTGATCACAAACGAGTGCTCCACGTCCTGAGTCAGCAGCACAAAGATAATGGCCATGTGCTTCGGCACAACCAACTCAACACCGCCCATGTCAATGTAGAAGAATCCGGTGTGGATACCCTACCCGAGGAGCTATAGGGAGCCCTGGCAGGCAGACCCACAGGTCGCCAACCCCTCCTGGGTCGGTAGCCCGGGTGCAACAAATGACCGAAGACCCGACACCGGGCAGCGCACGAGAGCCTTGGCGGGATGCTTCTTCTTCCTCTTCTTGTTCCATTTCTTCTTCTTGGTCACCCCATCAATACCATCCTATGGAGGCACCACCGCATCAGTACCACGCCGGGAAGGCGAGCAGCCACGATACACGCGCGCCCAGTCCGGGAGCTGCGGAAACTGCCCCTGCCCACCCCTCCATGCATCTTGAGCAGGCTGCAGAGATCCAGTATGCCTCCCATTGCGCTGCTCCAACGGCGAGCACAACTGGTTCTCCCGTCGGCGACAACCCGAGGACGGTTCCCTACGGGGCGTAGACGGGAGAGGGGGCCGAGCTACCTCTCGCTGAGGAAAATTGGGGTGCCCATTGCGGCTGTGCCGTGCCTTCCTACCCTGGTGATGGCGCTCCGGGGAACGGCCCGGAGGGGAGCGGAGAGCCAGCGGGAGATACACCGCGGCCGACGCACGATACGAGGAGGGCATGCGAGGACGAGACGTGGATGCGCCGTGGTGTTGGGGAGAGAAGGGGGCGTGAACGGCGGCGCTTCATGTCCGCGGCTGTGACCTCGGCGAAACTCTAGCTGAGAGGCGGCGGGGGCGGGATACGGAAAACTCGACGGATAGAATTTCGAAAACACGCAGCCTGGGGGCGATACAGTCAACCCTAGCTCTAGGTTCTTGGAGCTCCGTCGGGTCTAGATCCAACCGGTAACGGGTTTGGGGCCTACTGGGCCGGGCCGAGGAAAGGAGCCAGTCACAGCACCACGAGCCGGACCAGCTCGCGCGCCCTGACTCTTCCCTGGCAGGCCGCGAGACCGGCCCACGGCCCAACACCGAGTGTTGGGCGTCGTCTCCCTGCACCCGTACCAGGGCACCATCCCCCGAAGGCGGCGGCGGCAGCTCTCCGCCGCGGGACACCGTGCGCGGACCGGCCCGTGCGCCATCGCTGTGGAGTCCCCGACAACAGCCACACAAACCACGCCGACGCAGATGGCTCCTACAGGGAAAGCGCAATCGGACCCCGCACGGCTAGGGTCCCGGCCACCTCTCACCATCGATGTTAGAGGCACCCACCCCCGGCGGTGTCACGCCGGCAAGCACGTAGCAACGGTGAGGAAATTGCCGAGAGTAGGGGTGCCGGTGGCGAGCATCTCTGCTCCACCTTCAGGCGCACTGCCTCCGCCTCAACAACCTCCTCCGCCACATCAGCCCACCGCCGCCCCACGGACGGAATAGGGGTCACCGGAACTCACGCCCGCCAGCGAGGGAGGCGCCGGGAGAATCTTACCAGGCATAAGGCGTAAGAGAACCATCATTGACGTCCAGGGGCGTCGTTCGTCTGCATTCACTGGAAGTCGCCGCTCCTCCGTGAGCTTAACTCACGAACAAAAAAGGAAACATGCATGACTTGACGACTGCATATAATAGCGGTGTACTAACTGTGAGGAGACGAGGACCACCACCGGATGCGCATGAGAGGATGGGGCGGACCCGGTGGACGAGCAAGATGAAGAGGTTGGGGACAACCCATTAATATGTATTTTGATGTTGATTTGGATCCTATTTTAATGCTAATTGCCAATTTATATCGAAATTAATGGCATGTGCTAATTGAATTTGTTTCACCGGTTCTTCCTTCTACCTCCCCAACTAAAAACATAATAGAATCAGTCCATTCCATTTTTTTACACCTACCAAACACAGGAATGTAATCCACCCGTTCCCGTAGAGTGGAACCATGACAATCCATTCCACTTGGTTCTCTAACCAAACACACCCTTAGAAGGAGGCGGTCCTGAGACATCCCCTTCCTCCAGTATTGCAAACAGAGGCAACGGTAAGAATAAGGCGGTCGCCCGGCGAGGCACGTGCCTAATGCCTGCGACATTCTACAACATACGCAGCGTCATGGTCAGATTCGTGGGTTCAACAATAGAGAACTCCTAGATTTACCAGCCTTCAAGAAACCATCGAGTTGCACTTTTCTCCACCCGACCTACTCAATATTGACCCAGGGAGGCGCTTCGCTTGGCACTCACGCTGGTGCATGGCCGCTCGGGAAGTATGCTAATGGGAGTTAGAGCATCTCCAGCTACCCCCAAGAGGCCGCCAGGACCCTGATATGTCATAAATGTATCCTTAATTTCTGATGTTCCATGTTGTTTTCATGTTATTTCTTGCATGTTTTCCTTACACTTTATGTCATTTTTATCGATTTCCCGGGACTAACCTATTGACAAGATGCCACAGATCCAATTCCTGTTTTCTGCTGTTTTTGGTTTCAGAAAAGTTATTCTGGAAATATTCTCGGAATTGGACGATTCGAAAGCCAGAAGTCTTAGAAGTCCCGGAATCTTCCAGAAGTCCCAAAGAGCCCCGGAGGGGATCCACAGGGTGGCCACACCATGGGGTGGTGCGGGTCCCCCTGGCCGCGCAACCTAGGGGTGTGGGCCCCCTGGCCACCCCCGTCATCGCCCTTTCGCCTATTTATACTCCCCCAAGGGAAAACCCTAAAATATCGACCTTTTCCGCAAAATACATCCGTAGCTCCGCCGCCGCCACCGCCACCGACAAATTTCGGGGGACAGATCTCTGTTCTGGCACCCTGCCGGGACGGGGAAGTGCCCCCGGAAGCCATCTCCATCGCTGTTGCTGTATCCTATGATGAGGAGGGAGTAGTTCTCCCCCGGGGCTGAGGTCTCTACCGGTAGCTATGTGGTTCATCTCTATATCCCATGGTGTGATCTATATGTGATCATGAGCTTTGTAATCTATTTGAATTCCTAGATGTTACTCTTCATCTTTTTCTACTCAAGTGCTTTATTAATATGAAGTTTGGAGTCACCTTGTATCGCGGTGTGAAGATGACAGTGTGCACATCATGTGTGTCTCCTCTATGAATTGTGGTCTTTGTTTAGTACTAATTTAGGGCGCTCATAATGACAGCGTGGGGTGCCCTAGAGAGGGAATATAGACTTTAAGGAATGCTTTTTGCATCCCTACGCAATGATTAGTGTTCATTATCTGTTATGGGATCTCCGTAAACGCTTTGGTCACGGTGTAAAGGTGACAGTGTGTGCAGTGTGTGGTTTAGCATTATATTTATATTTTGTGTTGGATAACCCTATGAAATTGTGGTGTTTGCGTGTAACCATCTAGTTCCTATGGTGATAGCATGGGGGTTACTTGGTTGGGAAAGTGCTTACTCTGAGGAGTGTTGTTAAAGCCCTACGCAATGATTAGTGTTTGTCATCCAACCGGAGAGGGTTAAGAGTAGCATAGTGAGAGAAGATATCTACTTATTCATTTATGTGATCATTGTTGAGAGTGTACTCTAGCGCTGTTAAAGCCCTACGCATGGATTAGTGTTGTTACTCGACCATAGAATGGTTAAGAGTAGCATAGTGAGAGAAGATATCTAGTTATCCATTTATGTGATCATTGTTGAGAATGTCCTCTAGTGAAAGTAGAAGCCCTATGCCTTATTTCCAAGCATTGAAAAACCATTTTCCGCTTGTTCTGCTACATGTTTGCTTGCTGCCATTTTTATTTCAGATTGCTATTATCACTTATTATCATGCATATAACTTGCATTTTACTCTCTCTTCGCCGAACTAGTGCACCTATATACCTGACAAGTATATTGGGTGTGTTGGGGGACACAAGAGACTTCTTGTATCTTGATTGCAGGGTTGCTTGAGAGGGGTATCTTTGACCTCTACCTCTCTGAGTTCGATAAACCTTGGGTGATCCACTTAAGGGAAACTTGTTGCTGTTCTACAAACCTCTGCACTTGGAGGCCCAACACTGTCTACAACAATATAAGCGTGTGTAGACATCAAGCTCTTTTCTGGCGCCGTTGCTGGGGAGGTAAGGTAAACAGTACTCACATCCTTGGGTGTGAGTGCTCGAAGTTATTTCCTTTAGATCCTGCAATTATATCTTTTTGTTTCTTGTTTTTATTTTCACTAGTTAGGCTGAATGGAAAACAACAAAAATATGAGAGAGCTTTATAATCTTTATCTTGAGTTAGGACATGAAGTGTTTGAAGAGAAAATTAAAAAACCTATGGAACTTTATTTGCATGCTAATAGCAATGTTATTAGTATGAATTCTTTGAACGCCATTATTTCTAATGCTATGGAAAAATCTAAGCTTGGGGAAGCTAGTTTTGATGAATATGATATTTTTAGTTCCCCAAGTTTTGAGGAGGAAATTTTCTTTAATGATACTTTGCCTCCAATATATGATGATTATAATGATTGTGGTATTCTAGTTCCACCTATTTACAATGATGAATATGATATTTTCAGTCCACCTACAGTAGAGGAAAATATTAATTATGATTACAATATGCCTCCTATATTTAATGATTATGGTGATCAAAATAATAATGATAGCTATTTTTTTGAATTTTCTCCCACTACTATTAATAAGAATGACTATGTATATGTGGAGAGTAATAATTCTTTTATGCATGTGGCTCATGATAAGAATGTTATATGTGATAGTTACATTGTAAATTTTATTCATGATGCTACTGATAGTTATTATGAGAGAGGGAAACATAGTTCTATCTATCTCAATAATATTAAGTTTTCCCTCTTTATGTTGAAATTTTTGAAGGTGCACTTGTTTTGCTTTCCTATGCTTGTTGCTTTGTGCTTTCATGACTTGTTTTTCTACAAGATTATTTTTCATAGGAAGTAGGCTAGACTTAAATTAGTTTTAAATTTGCTTCTTGATGCTCTCTTTTGCTTCAATTCATATTTCTCATGTGAGCATATTATCAAATTATCATGCCTAGCTAAAAGGCTTTAAAGAAAAACACTTCTTGGGAGATAACCCATGCTTTTATTTTTGCATTGTTTTTCTCTGTTTTCTTTGAGTCAAGGGGTTGTATACTTCTGCAGAAACTCCTTTGTATATTTCTTTTCATGTTTTAGTAGTGCCAAGTAAAGTTTCTCACGAAAGTTGGAGTTGGTTTTCGGATTTCTGTGCAGAAAACAGATGTCTGCTGTCCACCGTAAAACATCGTATAAAATCCTGGAAGACCAAACAGATTTTTTTTGTGCTTAATCCTCAGCTAATTCCGCAACTTTTCTTAGTTTACCACTTTTTCACTTGAGCAACAGAAGATTTTCTAAAAAAACATCTTTACGTGCTGTCTTGTTTTGACAGATTTCTGCCAATAATTGCATTTGCATCTTAATCTCTTTCTTTTGGTGTTCTTTTGAGAAAAAGAGTTTTAAAAGAAGTTGTGACAGAATCTAATGTGTTTATGAGTGTTAGGGTTGTGTTGAAACTGAACCATGTGAATTTATTATTTCGATTGCACTAACGTTGGTAATGAAGATTGTGAGAAGTTTGGTGTGAAGGAAGTTTTCAAGGGTCAGGAGAAGAGGATGATATGATGTGATCAAGAAGAGTGAAAAGCCTAAGCTTGGGGATCAGGTATGTCCCATAAAATTCCAAGAAGACTCAAGCGTCTAAGCTTGGGGACTCCCAAGCCATCCCCTTCTTCATCAACAATTTATCAGGTCACTTCTAGTGAAACTATATTTTATTCAGCCGCATCGTATGTGCTTTACTTCGAGCGTCTTTTATTTTTTGCTTTTAACTTGTTTAGTTTTCTTTGCTATAATAAACAATTGGAACCTATCATACTTGTGTGTGAGGGAGACACACTTTGTTTTCATTGCTTAGAACACTCTAGTTTTCATTCGTATTGTTCTGTGAGTGTTCACTTTTTGCTAGTACAGCGTTTAGCCTTTGTTTTCATGCATCTCTTATTCAGATCTGTTAGTTTTAGTAGTGTTATGTGAATACTCTCATGTTTTCTTGATGTACCATGTAGAGAGTTTTTGTTAAAACATATTTTGTATGGTGCTTGTTGGGAAAAGAAATTGTTGCTTGAAGTAAAATTTATAACGGTGCAAGTAGAAGCTTGTATTGACTGTGGCTAGAACTTTTTCATGCCATGCTAAATGTTATTTTAGTTTTAAATCCTTGTGGTTATTGAGTAGCATGAATATCCTCAAATATCTGAGAGTGTTTAATATGCCTTGAAAGATTCATGAGTTGTTCTTGTCATAGTAAAGCATAAATTTATGGTATTCTCTTTCGAATGTATTATTTCGTTGACTTGGCGCATGCTCACACCATGTTTATGACTACGAACCAGTCACGAATAGCCTCCATGACCACTTAGTTTTTGAACTTGTGATACCGCTTATGATTTAATTAATGATGTTTATGTCGCTATGCATGATTATGGCTCTTATGCTCTCTTGATTTGTCGCTCCCAGTCTTTTGCTAAGCCTCCACCTGTACTAAGTATGGAATTCTACTCGTGCATCCAAACTCCCTTAAACCAAAGTTTTCCCATTGTGTACACCATACCTACCTACATGTGGTATTTCACTGCCACTCCAAGTAAATTGCTCATGTGCTACCTTTAAAACTTTCAAAATTACTCATGTTTTGTGTTCTTGTTTTTCCTCATGAGGACGTCAATAGAGAATCTTTATCTCACTTGTTGATTGGATTTCACACCCTGTACTAGTGTCTTCATCCGCTTATCCAAATGATAGGAGAGTTGGTAGCGGGGTGACCAGTCCCAAACTAATGCAAACAAATTCTCTTCACTATTTTTGCCCCTGATTTATCAGTCAAAGCATAATTGTGTAAACAAAAGAGAAAGAGGGATGACCTTCTACCCATATGCGTCCTTCATATGGGAGACACTCTTGTGAATACAGTTGGCTTGTGACGTATTGTATTTTCTGTTTACCATTCGTTGACATTAGCATACATCTCCGAAAATATAGACACTCCTCCATGGTATGTGATTGTTGGCAGGCGCCTGAGGATTCGGTTAGCCATGGTTTGTGAAAGATGGATGGGAGGAGTGTCAAACTTTTAATACATCTGTTTAATAAAATAAAAAGCTCTAGCACATGAGTGATCCTTGCTTCCCTCCGCGAAGGGCCTTTCATTTACTTTTATGCCGAGTCTCCATCTTCTAACTTTATGCACGGTTGAGAGAGCATTTTTGCCATTCTGAGTTTTATGTGCATTTGTCCCATAAACATCAATAATTGATTCATGATGTGCTATTGTTCGTTCTCAAATTATTTTCTCTAGTCTTCCTCATGAACTTTGAAGGTGTCCTGGCATTTATGTTTTTTCTCTTAAGGACTAGCGAAATACCACTTTGCCATGCTTTCTCTATACTTGAAACAAACGTATATATATTTATTTGCATTATTATCCATGATCCTTTATTTGAGATACTCCTCATGATGCAAAGTGATTGCTATGCTTTATTATTAAAGTTCTATTTATCATGTTTGTGTTTAAAGTTCTATGATCTCAGCTTACATATGTTTTTACATTATAATGATCAAGTTTATATTAGTAGCATGTCACCTTAGAAATTATTGTGTTTTATCGTTTACCTACTCGAGGACGAGTAGGATCTAAGCTTGGGGATGCTTGATACGTCATAAACGTATCCTTAATTTCTAATGTTCCATGTTGTTTTCATGTTGTTTCCCGCATGTTTTCCTTACACTTTATGTCATTTTTATCGATTTCCCGGGACTAACCTATTGACAAGATGCCACAGAGCCAATTTTTGTTTTGTGCTGTTTTTAGTTTCAGAAAAGTTGTTCTAGAAATATTCTCGGAAATTGACGATCCAAAAGCCAGAAGTCTTAGAAGTCCCGGAAGCTTCCAGAAGTCCCAAAGAGCCCCGGAGGGGGGCCACAGGGTGGCCACACCATGGGGTGGCGCGGGTCCCCTGGTCGTGCCACCTAGGGGTGTGGGCCCCCCTGGCCACCCCCGTCATCGCCCTTTCGCCTATTTATACTCCCTCGAGGGAAAACCCTAAAATATCGACCTTTTCCGCAAAATACATCCGTAGCTCCGCCGCCGCCACCGCCACCGACAAGTTTCGGGGGACAGATCTCTGTTCTGGCACCCTGCCGGGACGGGGAAGTGCCCCCGGAAGCCATCTCCATCGCTGTTGCTGTCTCCTATGATGAGGAGGGAGTAGTTCTCCCCCGGGGCTGAGGGCTCTACCGGTAGCTATGTGTTTCATCTCCCACTCCCATGGTGTGATCTATATGTGATTGTGAGCTTTGTAATCTATTTGAATTCGTAGATGTTAGTCTTCATCTTTTGCTACTAAAGTGATTTATTAATATGAACTTTGGAGTCACCTTGTAACACGATGTGAAGGTGACAGTGTCCACATCGTGTGTGTCTCCTCTATGAATTGTGGTGTTTGTTTAGTACTAATTTAGGGCGCTCATAGTGACAGTGTGGGGTGCCCTAGAGAGGGAATATAGATTTTCAGGAATGCTTTTTGCAGCCCTACACAACGATTAGTGTTCATTATTTGTTATGAGTTCTCTGTAAACGCTTTGATCACGGTGTAAAGGTGACAGTGTGTGCACCATGTGGTTTAGCATTATATTTATATTTTGTGTTGGATAACCCTGTGAAATTGTGGTGTTTGCGTGGAACCATCTGGGTCCCATGGTAATATCATGGGGGTTACTTGGTTGGGAAAGTGGTTACTCTGAGGAGTGCTGTTAAATCCCTACGCATGGATTGGTGTTGTTATTCGACCGGAGAATGGTTAAGAGTAGCATAGTGAGAGAAGATATCTAGTTTTTTTATTTATGTGATCATTGTTGAGAGTGTCCTATAGTGAAAGTAGGAGCCCTAGGCTTTATTTCCAAGCATTGAAATACCGTTTTCCGCCTGTTCTGCTACATGTTTGCTTGCTGCCGTTTTTATTTCAGATTGCTATTATCACTTATTATCATCCATTTAACTTGCATTTTACTCTCTCTTCGCCGAACTAGTGCACCTATATACTTGACAAGTATATTGGGTGTGTTGGGGACACAAGAGACTTCGTGTATCTTGATTGCAGGGTTGCTTGAGAGGGATATCTTTGACCTCTACCTCCATGAGTTCGATAAACCTTGGGTGATCCACTTAAGTGAAACTTGCTGTTGTTCTACAAACCTCTGCACTTGGAGGCCCAACACTGTCTACAAACATAGAAGCGTGCATAGACATCAGACCCTTTTTTTGTCGGCGCGTCATTTTTTGCCCAGTCGCGCCTCCAAGACGCCAAATAGCGCCAATTTGGGCCCAATATTTGCCTGGTGCACCAATGACGAACCTAGCGCATGGGGGGGGGGGGCTTGGGGGCTCCGGTGGAAGGAAAAGTGGCTTGTGAGCGAGCATAGTTAGGCGAGAAACGACTTTTCCTTGCCTAGATTCGCCCTCCCGAGCCGCATACCGCCACTTCCCATTTTCCTCCATGCCTATGTCGGCAACACCGCTCCGACCACCGCCCCCGCTAGATATTCATTCCATCGTTGCAAAGAGAAACCATAGCCACGCAACCTCCCTCCCTCTTCTGGCCGAGATTTTCCGCTTCTCCCCGCATGGTCCTCTTGCAGTTGTTGATCATCAGGTGTCGACAGTATGTACTGCATTCCTCTCTACGCGACAGGAGATCCGAGACCCACGGTTGCATAAAGAGCTGCAGCATGATCTGGTGGAGCATCTATGGAGACTCAAGGGCAACCCCTAGTTTGATGTGTTTTAGTTTATGTTCAAAACTTGTGAAATTATGGTCTTATTTCATTGAAATATTTGATACGTATTGATTTGTGTGACAAACTTTGTGATAAAAATTATGTTTTATCGAATCTGTGCCAAATTTGGTTTAAAAATCATGCTATGCCGAACGTATGCAGAAATTGTGATGAATTTGGGAAAAAAGATAGGTTTTATAGTATTTATTCCTTAATGGTTCTTACTTTATTGTTCCAAATAGTTTAGACATTACTCATTTGGTGTCAACTATGAATTTCAGACTTTGTTCCTTTGATCCTAGTTCACATCCTTTATATTACTACTTTAATAAGATTGTGTGGGTAGCATGTTGTCGCACCCGGACTTCTATAGGATACTCACCGTACGAACTGAACAGTATTCTGATGGGATTACGGGGCTTTCCGGCTCCCGCGTCCTCTTACGAGTAGGCCAACACTTATGTGTGACAACCCATGGCTACTGTTCACCGTCGATGTAAACTATCCTGTAGAAATCAGGACACTACCATTGACGTACTTCATACCATACACACATGGTACGTCAACGGCTTTGAACAAAAGGATAACACAACATGCCTCTACGACACAAAAGATTGAAATAAGTTGCAAATGGCCCTCACTAGGGCAGAGATAGCAAATACAATCATCCAGAGGACACATGTCCCAACATAGCATCATTACATCTCAGCGGAAGCATTCAAAGGGGTCTGAGTACAGACAAATCCAAATAGGCTTAAGAAGCCGGAAACTGAAATAAAGACGGAGCCCATCCACGATGTCTCGGATCCTGCCCGGGTCCGCTAACTACTCGTCAGCAGCCTCGTCAAACTCCACGTAGTAGCCGTCACCTGGATCCTCGTAAGCGTAGTCTGCGGAAACCACAGCCCCAAAGGGGTCAGTACATAGACGTACTGGCAAGCAAGACTCACAGTTCACCAAAGTATAGCCCGTCAACACAAGCACAGATGACTTGGGTTCAACGGAAAGAAGGGGATATATAAGGTGCTGCAACTGGCTGCGCTAACCAACTACAGAGATTCTATCACTTCCAACTATCAGAAAGGAGATAAGATCGAGTGTTGTAACCAACTGAAAGATAACATCAAACAAACCCATCCTGGATCTCGCCCCTTATCCAAAGAAGCAATCCGAGGATAACTCACACAGTTGGTTTAAGATGAAACAAGTTATTGTGACAATAATCCTATTACTAGTCAAATTGATAATCATGGGGTGTGAGATTATGAATCATTAGGTTTAATTTGTCCTGAGTACTTGTTAGCCAGTACTTTCACCAAGTTAACCATAACCGCGGAAAACACGGCTTCTCGAGAAGATTATCCCTGCAGGGTTGCACCAATTTGGCCGTACACGTATGAATAACCCGCCAGATGGGATGCCTCCCACCAAGCGGGGCACTCAACACAACTCAACTCTTCTTCGCATCAAGCCCAAAGCACCTTGGGCGCACGGCTAATCAAGCCCCGAAGAAAAGGGACCCTCATAGCACTCTAAGACCGTGTCCCCCTATATGACGACTACGAAAGTTCCACCCTGCGCTGGGCTCGCAAAAACATGCATGCGGCAAATAGAAAGCACGAACTAAATGAGATGATTTGGACGAGATGCGAATCGAATCAAATTGAGGGGGGCGCCCATACTCGCTTCCCACATGCGGGTAGTGCGCTCATCATGGATCAGTAGACAAGACCCTTTTCCTATTAGGGTCGACACTAGCAGGCCTCAAAACCACACAGGGCCTCCTGCCGGTGCCTTATCAGCAAATTATTATTGAGTAATAACCTTAGCATGATTGATTGATTGATTAAACATCGAGCCCCCCGGAACATAATAAAGATATAGTAACTGAAAGTAACGAGTAACAGACTCGAGCAAAACAACCTAAGCATACTAGTAAGACACTGGCTCAACTCAATAGGGTTGTAGGAGGGGTGGTGAGGCAATATCAGGGTTAAAGGATTCATGTGATAGGTTCGTAACAGAAACAACTACCACTAAGGCTAGCAGAAATAGACAACGGAAAGTATCGGTAACCAGGGTTGATAGGAACACAATGGTTCATGTGAGTGATAACTTGCCTGCGAACTCAGCAGCCTGGTACTGAGCTAGATCCTCAGAAGGGGTGCTGTAAAGATCGTCTGCCTCAACGTCGTCGTCTATTCGAGAAGAAGCAAACAAACAAAACAGGAATGTAAACAATCATTATCATGGCATTGTGCACAATCAAGATGATGCATGACAAGTTAATGGTTGCATCAAAATAAACTAGCTAACATGATAACACATTTTAAATGGACCCCTATGCTAAATTGAGTTGCATATGGAAAAGGTCCATAGATTAAGTGGAACAAAGGACTTACAATTAATTATTATGTGAAAGTTGTTAGCATGATGCATGCATGATGGTAACAACAAAAATAACAACAATTAACAATAATAGATGCAAGTAATAAAAGGGTTTAACAAGTTTTGGAAATTATTTATTAAGTTTAGAAATTTTGGTTACTTAAGCATGTCACACAAACAATTATTGTTTTCATCAATTCAAAGTGTGCAAAACAATTAACAAAATTTATATTTGAAAAGAACAGCAAATTTTAGTTGGATTACAAGTTTCAAATATTGAAATTTGAATTAGGATGAATTTATTATGAATTAAACAATATTAAACAAGTTTTAATTGAATTTAAAACAAGTTTGAATATTATTTGAATTTTATTTGTTCAAATCATAAATTCAAATTCACATTTGAAAAGTTCACACTTTGATGGTTGGAAAACATATTTTGCATGTTCAAAAATATTTTATTTTGAGCAGGTTATGATTTTTATCAAATTTTAATGAATTAAACAAGTATTAAATTATTTAGGCAATTTAAATTATTCAAACAATGAAACAAATTTTATATTTGAGTAGGATATTCAAAATGGTATGAAAAACATATTTTATTTGCCTTATTTGGAATTAGTATGAATTATTTATGAATTATTGCAAATTACATTTGAATTATTCAAATTTGAATTTTAAATGTATTTGGAAAATTCAAAACAGTTCACAAATGGAATAGTTGGAAAGATCATTTAATTTTGAACAGAAAACATATATAACTTTTATTTATTGGGTTTATAGATTAAAAGATATTCAAGTTTTTGTTTTAGTGTGTTATTCTGCCATTTAAAAGAAATAGAAAATAACAGAAAAACATTTTAAACTTTTGTTACGGGCCAGCACCCTAGCCGCAGCCACTGCAGGGTGGGCCACGGGCCCTGGCGTGCTGGCGTGGCGAGTGAGAGGCTGACAGGGGGCCCTCCCTGTCAGCGCTGGCCGCAAAAAGTTGGGACAATTCCCGGGGAAGCGAGGGATCGAACCCCGCATCCCTCGCTCGCGCGCGTTGGACTGAAACCACTGCGGTGTGTTTCGCTCGTTTGACAGTCTCGCTCGCGCGCGTTGGACTGAAACCACTGCGGTGTGTTTCGCTCGTTTGACAGTAAGCGCGCTGCAGAGAGGTTATACTTCAGAACCAAGCGCTACTGAAATTCGCTGACGGAACAAACTGAACCTGACAGAGTTCCTGCCGGCGGCGAGCAACGACGACGTGCTCGTGCTGATGGGCTGCTGCGCTGCTGCTGGACGCGAGCGGATGCAGTACTGGACGCGCAACAGAGAGGAGGTGAGTTGGGAGGGAACGGTGGCGCTCACCGCGTCGTCGTGGTTGCAGGGGCTCGACGGAGACGGCGACAGCGGCGGTGACGAAGACGGCGGCGCGGCTCTGGCTGCTCTCCGGGCTCCCTCGGGTGTTCAAACGGTAGCTGGGAGAGTGGTGGTGCGTTTCCAGCACTCAGGTGAGTGGGTGCGTGGCTACGGCGATGGCCATTGACGGGGTTTCAGAGGTGTTGTCGCCGGTGAGAAAAACAGCGAGGAATTCCGGCGAGGGAAGAGGAGTGGCGGCGGATCCGAGGGGGAAATAGGAACCCTAGGCTTAGGGGTAGGTGGCGCAGGGTCTAGGCGTACTTATAGGAGGTCGGAGCGCCTCCTGGCCGTCCGGCGCCGCCGTACGCCGACGTGGCGCGCCCGGATGGCCGCCGTACTCCAAACAGAACGCGTGCACGCTTTTTGAAGCGGTACGCGCGCGGTAGGCGGGCTGGGCTGCGCGCTAGGGTTAGCTTAGGTGGGCTGGGTCGCTTAGCTGCCGCGCGCGCTGGTTTTTCTATTTTTTATTTTCCCTTTCTGTTTTTTTTGTAGGTTTTGCTTTTGGAAGAAAAAGGTAGGCTTTATCTTAGTAAAAATTATAGAAAAATTAGGTTAGACTTGTTAGACCAATAGCAACCAAGTGCCAAGGTTTGTTTTCAAAAGTTGAGATTTAAAATTGTTCTTTGTATTTGAAACCAATATTTGAAAGAATTTTAATATTAAATAAACCTTATTGAAAACAACATTTTTAATAGGGTTACCCCTAAGAATTAATGTGATTAAGGATTACATTTGTTTGGTGAATTCCATGGATTCAAATGGGTACTGATTTGAAATACATTTGGTTTGGATTTGAAGTGATTTAGAATTAATTGATTGGATTAATGGTTTGATTAAAACCAACAATTTAATGAGTGATCAACATGGAATAAAATGGTTGTTTTCATTTGTTATTTTTTATTCCAAAAGTTGTAACAGAGCAAGTATGAAATAACCATTTGAAATTTGTTTGAGTTTCATTATGAAAACAAGATGAAACAGATGCAAACAAATAATTAAACATGATGACATGATGCAATGCTTTAATTAAAACAAGAAACAAACATTCTAGGGGGTATTTTCATACTTGGGATGTTACAAAACGCCCCCCCTTGAAGGAATCGCGCCCCGAGATTCCTACTGAGAAATGAAAAGGTCCGGATACTTCTTGCGAAGATCCTCTTCGGTCTCCCATGTTGCCTCTTTATCGGAATGATGCGACCACTGCACTTTCAAGAACTTGGTGCTCTTGTTGCGAGTCTTACGAACGGTCTCATCGAGAATTTGGATAGGGTGCTCCTCATAAGATAGATCATCTTGCAGTTCAATGGAATCATGATCAACTGCACGATCTGGATCTTTGAAACACTTCTTGAGCTGGGACACGTGGAACACATCGTGCACCTTGGATAGTTTTTCTGGAAGTTCAAGACGATAAGCATTTTCTGCTCGCCTTGAGAGAATGTTGAAAGGACCAATGTATCTTGGTGCAAGCTTTCCTTTCACACCAAAACGATGAGTGCCTCTGAGGGGAGTTACACGGAGATATGCCTTATCACCAGGTGCATAGATCATATCCCTGTGCTTGCTATCATAATAGCTCTTCTGACGAGACTGAGCAATCCTGAGATTGTCACGAATGATACGAACTTTCTCCTCGGCTTCCTCAAAAATGTCAGGGCCTAAGAGTGAACGTTCACCAGCTCCAGACCAATTGATTGGACTCCTGCATCTGCGGACATACAGTGCCTCAAATGGTGCCATGCCTAGGCTTGCCTGGTAGCTGTTGTTGTAGGAGAATTCAGCATATGGAAGGCAATCCTCCCATTTCATGCCAAAGGAGAGACCACATGCTCTGAGCATATCCTCGAGAATCTGATTGACTCTTTCGACTTGCCCCTGAGACTGAGGGTGATAAGCTGTGCTGAACAGAAGTTTAGTGCCCAATGCTTCTTGAAAGCTTTTCCAGAAATGAGAAGTGAAAATACTTCCACGGTCTGAGCTTATTTCCAATGGAACACCATGAAGAGGAACAATCTTTGCTGTGTAGAGCTCTGCTAACTGGCTAGCTGAGATAGTTTCCTTGACAGCAAAGAAGTGAGCTACCTTAGTGAGACGATCAATAACAACGAAGATTGCATCGTTGCCCTTTTTGGACTTTGGAAACCCATTAACGAAGTCCATTTCAATCATGTCCCACTTCCACTCAGGAATTTTCAGAGGTTGGAGTAGACCGGCTGTTTTCTGATGGACTGCCTTAACACGTTGACAAACGTCGCATTCAGAAACGTATTGAGCAATTTCACGTTTCATGCCAGGCCACCAATACAGAGTCTTGAGATCCTGGTACATCTTTGTACTACCAGGGTGGATGGAGAGAGGAGTTTCATGAGCCTCCTTGAGAATGATATCCTTGAGACTTTGAATCTGACGAACTGCAATGCGTCCTTCGAAGAACACAGTTCCCTTGTCATCAATTGAGAAGGACTTGAATTTATCATTGCCCTCCTTGATGTGCTCTACAATCTTCTTGATTTCAGTATCACGAAGTTGTTCAGAACGAATCTTGTCCTCGAGAGTTGGACTGGCTGTCAAGCTAGCAAGGTATCCTTCAGGGACAAGACCAAGGTTCAGTTTCTGGAATTCTTCATGAAGTGGAGGTTGGCTTTCCATGATCATGAGGTTATTGCAATAGGACTTGCGACTGAGAGCATCGGCCATAACATTAGCCTTTCCTGGAGTGTAAGAAATGGTGAGATCAAAGTCTTTAATCTTCTCAATCCATCTCCTTTGCCTGAGGTTCAGATCTGGCTGAGTGAAGATGTATTTCAGACTCTTATGATCGGAAAAGATTTCAGTTTTGTTACCCAACAAGTATTGTCTCCACTTCTTGAGGGCAAACATAACTGCTGCAAGTTCAAGATCATGTGTGGGATAGTTTTGCTCATGTGGGTTCAACTGACGTGATGCATAAGCCACAACTTGACGTTCTTGCATAAGAACTGCTCCCAGACCTTGGAGAGATGCATCGCAGAATATCTGGAAATGTTTGGTAGTATCGGGGCCAACCAGAACTGGGGTGGAAGTGAGTTTAGTCTTCAGGAGATTGAAACTTTCATCACATTGTGGAGTCCAAACGAACTTCTTGTCCTTCTTTGTGAGATCAGTGAGAGGTTTGGCAATCTTGGAAAAGTTTTGGACGAAACGACGGCAATAGCTAGCCAAGCCAAGAAAACTTCTGACTTGCTTCACCGTCTTAGGGGGTTTCCAATCAACAATTGCCTTAACCTTTTCCGGGTCAATGGCTATGCCTTTGGCAGAGATGATATGACCAAGATATGCAATTTCTGGAATCCAGAACTCACATTTGGAGAATTTGGCATACAGACGATGCTCGCGAAGTTTCATGAGAGTGAGACGAAGGTGTTCTCCATGCTCTTCCTCGGATTTTGAGTAGACTATAATGTCATCAAGATATACCACAACGAACTTGTCGAGGTATTCATGGAAGACAGAATTCATGAGTCTTGAGAACGTTGCCGGTGCATTGGTGAGACCAAAGGACATGACGGTGTATTCATATATACCGTAACGAGTGGTGAAAGCTGTCTTAGGAATATCTTCCTTTCTGATCTTTATTTGATGGTACCCCATCCTCAAGTCCAACTTTGAGAATATTGAGGCTCCAGCAAGTTGATCAAAAAGATCATCGATACGAGGAATTGGATACTTGTTCTTGATGGTTTTCTCGTTGAGAGGACGATAGTCAACCACGAGTCTTTTTGTTTGATCCTTCTTGGCAACAAACAGAGTTGGGCAACCCCAAGCGGAGGAACTAGGCTGAATGTAACCTTTCTCCATGTACATATCGATTTGCTCCTTCAACAATTCCAGTTCAGGAGGAGCTATCTTGTATGGATGCTTAGAGATTGGAGCAGTACCTGGCTCAAGCTCGATCACGAACTCAACTGCTCTGTCCGGAGGCATCCCTGGCAACTCTTCTGGAAAGACGTCAGGGAATTCACAAACCACCCGAACATTTTCAATTGCAGGAAGAGGTTTTGCATCAAGGTTGAACAGCTGAACAGAACTTGATCCATATGGAGAATAGACTATCTGGCCTGAAGTGTGGGATAGAGTTATTGACTTTTGAGCACAGTCAATTTTAGCTTTGTGGGACTTCAACCAATCCATACCCAGAATGACATCAATGTCAGAATTTCCCAGCAACATGAGTGAAGCAAGGAATATGCGACCTCCAATTAGGATCTGATTGTCCATGCTTATCTTGGAAGTCAACATTTGCGGTCCCGGAGAGTGAACAGTCATTTGATTGCTTAGCGGAACCAGAACTAGGTTGTATGCTTTTGCAAAAATCTTTGACACAAAAGAATGCGATGCTCCAGTATCAAACAACACTTTAGCCGGAATAGAGTTTACGGGTAATATACCGAGAACGACGTCAGCAGCTTCCTCAGCTTTGTCGGCCTTGATATGATTCACCCTCGCGGTCCTCCCGACAGACCTGTTGTTGGAGTTGAAGGCTTTAGTCGGAGGAGCACGAACCATTGCCTGGTTGGTGTTGGGGTGAGGAGGTGGTGGAGGTAGCTGCTTCTGAGTGCACTTATCAGCGTAGTGTCCAGTCTCCTTGCATTTGTAGCAAGTGACGACACGAGGAGGACCTGGCCTTGGCTGCCCCATTTGAACCCTCTGACCCTGCATCTGAGATGGGTTGGGTGGGCGGGGACCAAAGCCTGGAGAAGCTTGGGCATTTGGAGCCCGAGTGACAGCACCATTTGGCACCCAGATGCGGCGCTTCTGCGGCGGGGTGGTCATGTTGGAGGAGGAACCACCCTCACGCGAGTGCTTACGGGACTCTTCGAACGCCTTACGCCCATTCTCCTCATTGAGCGCGGTGTTCACGAGCTCCACGAAGTCCTTGCACTTGATGTTGGTGAGAGCGTACTTCAGTTCCGGGTTAAAACCTCGGCGGAACCTTGCCATCTTCTTGGCTTCAGTGGACACCTCGTCACCAGCGTATCGAGCGAGACGATTGAACTCGTTCTGGTAGCCGAGGACGTCCAGCTTGCCCTGTTTAAGAGAGCAGAATTCCTCACGCATCCTTTCCATGAGACCATCTGGGATGTGGTGCTTCAGGAAGGCATCCTTGAAACAACCCCAGGTGATAGGATAGCCAGCTCTCATGGTCTGGTAGTTCTCCCACCAGGTAGCTGCCTGACCCTTCAGTAGGTAGGTGGCATACTTGACTTTATCCTCCTCAGCAACATGAGCAATCTCCAGAGCCATGTTCATCTCCCTGATCCGGTCATCAGCATCCAGAGGCTCACGTGTTGCCACGAAAGCTCTCGGCCCCATGCTCAGAAACTCCTTGATGCTGACTCGCGGAGCATTCTGGATGTTGTGCTGGTTAGCCTGGATCTGGGCCATCTGAGCCACGACCTTAGTCATCTGAGTCAACAGCTCCGTGAGCGGAGGTGGTTCAGGCGGGTTGTTCCTTGTTGGCGGCATCCTGAATAGACATTCATTTTAGCACAACAATAGAAAAGGATAGACTTGGTAACCGAAAGAGAGATTATTCCGACGCATGAATAGATAACCAACAGGTACGTCATCACATGTTCAAATACATCAGAATATCCAACAGACCAATACATGGTTCGAATGCCAAAGGATAACTAAACATAGCTAGGAATGGATACATCGGTACTCCCATGCTCATCACGCAGGACGGCGGTGAGTAGTACGACGAGAGATACGGTGCGGAGGAATCCCCCGGAAGTAGGTATGACGACGATCCACGTAGAGCGGGACTGCTCTGAGAGCAACTCTCGGTGTGGTGAAGTAGAAAGCGTCGTCTCCCTGTGCTCCAAAGCGGGGAATCCCAGTGTAACCCGGACCAAGGTCGAGAAGTGGACCTCTGATCGGCTCGTAACCTCCAGCATCTGGCAGCGGGAACCCAGCTGGCTGAGTGAAACGCGCAAAGCGCTCGTCTCCAACGAAGTCTGTGGTGTACGTAGCCAGACGAGTCAACGCCAGATAGAGCTGCTCCCTGACTGAGGCTAACTCCTGAGAAAGTGTGGAAGCAACTGCGTCACTGTGCCTCACGAACTGAGCAGTGGTGTGCAGCCTGGAGCTATCAGACTCGTAGGTATCCAGGTTGCCGTGGAGAGTGAAGTGAACTCCCGCTGCCGTGATGTAACCACGGGGAATGTGGCGATAGATAGAATCATCAAATCCCTAGTAGTCAGCACGGAGGACGGTGAGACTCACGTAAGCTGCCTGCTGCACGGCCATATCCACTGTGGAACCTACTGCCTCGTAGCGGTGGACAACGCTCCTGCCATCATCCGACAGAATGTAGACGATAGCCTGGTAGTAGGTCTGGTCAAACTCTCGCTGCTGCTCGTAGACCTGGTACTCTGGTGCCCAATGGAACCCCAGATAGGTGACCATGTCTCTCAGCATCTCCGGATAACCGGCGGGGCTCTCACAGCGAGTCATCCGAACCACATGCGGGAAGAACCTGAGATCCATCTGCAGATGATCGGGGAAGTTTTGATTAGACGCCGGTAGAGAACTGATGTGGAAAGCAACAACAAGGTTCAACGGACGAAAATGATGTTGAAAAGAACAGGATATTGAAGCAACATCGGGAAACACGAGACCAAAAACTCCTGAGGTACTACGGAGAACCCAAAACACGTGAAATCCTAACTTGAAAGTTTAGATGAGAACAGAAAACAACGTTGCACTTCCTTACCAGAAAAAGGTGGGTGGGTGGGGAAAGAAGAAAAATGGCAGAATTCCTACTCTCACGTTTCATTTTTTCCTATATAGCTACAAAATAGTTTCTAGACTCAACTGCGACCAGTAAAAAGGGATCCTACAGGCAGCCAGGCTCTGATACCATTTGTCGCACCCGGACTTCTATAGGATACTCACCGTACGAACTAAACGGTATTCTGATGGGATTACGGGGATTTCCGGCTCCCGCGTCCTCTTACGAGTAGGCCAACACTTATGTGTGACAACCCATCGCTACTGTTCACCGTCGATGTAAACTATCCTGTAGAAATCAGGTCACTACCATTGACGTACTTCATACCATACACACATGGTACGTCAACGGCTTTGAACAAAAGGATAACACAACATGCCTCTACGACACAAAAGATTGAAATAAGTTGCAAATGGCCCTCACTAGGGCAGAGATAGCAAATACAATCATCCAGAGGACACATGTCCCAACATAGCATCATTACATCTCAGCGGAAGCATTCAAAGGGGTCTGAGTACAGACAAATCCAAATAGGCTTAAGAAGCCGGAAACTGAAATAAAGACGGAGCCCATCCACGATGTCTCGGATCCTGCCCGGGTCCGCTAACTACTCGTCAGCAGCCTCGTCAAACTCCACGTAGTAGCCGTCACCTGGATCCTCGTAAGCGTAGTCTGCGGAAACCACAACCCCAAAGGGGTCAGTACATAGACGTACTGGCAAGCAAGACTCACAGTTCACCAAAGTATAGCCCGTCAACACAAGCACAGATGACTTGGGTTCAACGGAAAGAAGGGGATATATAAGGTGCTGCAACTGGCTGCGCTAACCAACTACAGAGATTCTATCACTTCCAACTATCAGAAAGGAGAGAAGATCGAGTGTTGTAACCAACTGAAAGATAACATCAAACAAACCCATCCTGGATCTCGCCCCTTATCCAAAGAAGCAATCCGAGGATAACTCACACAGTTGGTTTAAGATGAAACAAGTTATTGTGACAATAATCCTATTACTAGTCAAATTGATAATCATGGGGTGTGAGATTATGAATCATTAGGTTTAATTTGTCCTGAGTACTTGTTAGCCAGTACTTTCACCAAGTTAACCATAACCGCGGAAAACACGGCTTCTCGAGAAGATTATCCCTGCAGGGTTGCACCAATTTGGCCGTACACGTATGAATAACCCGCCAGATGGGATGCCTCCCACCAAGCGGGGCACTCAACACAACTCAACTCTTCTTCGCATCAAGCCCAAAGAACCTTGGGCGCACGGCTAATCAAGCCCCGAAGAAAAGGGACCCTCATAGCACTCTAAGACCGTGTCCCCCTATATGCCGACTACGAAAGTTCCACCCTGCGCTGGGCTCGCAAAAACATGCATGCGGCAAATAGAAAGCACGAACTAAATGAGATGATTTGGACGAGATGCGAATCGAATCAAATTGAGGGGGGCGCCCATACTCGCTTCCCACATGCGGGTAGTGCGCTCATCATGGATTAGTAGACAAGACCCTTTTCCTATTAGGGTCGACACTAGCAGGCCTCAAAACCACACAGGGCCTCCTGCCGGTGCCTTATCAGCAAATTATTATTGAGTAATAACCTTAGCATGATTGATTGATTGATTAAACATTGAGCCCCCCGGAACATAATAAAGATATAGTAACTGAAAGTAACGAGTAACAGACTCGAGCAAAACAACCTAAGCATACTAGTAAGACACTGGCTCAACTCAATAGGGTTGTAGGAGGGGTGGTGAGGCAATATCAGGGTTAAAGGATTCATGTGATAGGTTCGTAACAGAAACAACTACCACTAAGGCTAGCAGAAATAGACAACGGAAAGTATCGGTAACCAGGGTTGATAGGAACACAATGGTTCATGTGAGTGATAACTTGCCTGCGAACTCAGCAGCCTGGTACTGAGCTAGATCCTCAGAAGGGGTGCTGTAAAGATCGTCTGCCTCAACGTCGTCGTCTATTCGAGAAGAAGCAACCAAACAAAACAGGAATGTAAACAATCATTATCATGGCATTGTGCACAATCAAGATGATGCATGACAAGTTAATGGTTGCATCAAAATAAACTAGCTAACATGATAACACATTTTAAATGGACCCCTATGCTAAATTGAGTTGCATATGGAAAAGGTCCATAGATTAAGTGGAACAAAGGACTTACAATTAATTATTATGTGAAAGTTGTTAGCATGATGCATGCATGATGGTAACAACAAAAATAACAACAATTAACAATAATAGATGCAAGTAATAAAAGGGTTTAACAAGTTTTGGAAATTATTTATTAAGTTTAGAAATTTTGGTTACTTAAGCATGTCACACAAACAATTATTGTTTTCATCAATTCAAAGTGTGCAAAACAATTAACAAAATTTATTTTGAAAATAACAGCAAATTTTAGTTGGATTACATGTTTCAAATATTGAAATTTGAATTAGGATGAATTTATTATGAATTAAACAATATTAAACAAGTTTTAATTGAATTTAAAACAAGTTTGAATATTATTTGAATTTTATTTGTTCAAATCATAAATTCAAATTCACATTTGAAAAGTTCACACTTTGATGGTTGGAAAACATATTTTGCATGTTCAAAAATATTTTATTTTGAGCAAGTTATGATTTTTATCAAATTTTAATGAATTAAACAAGTATTAAATTATTTAGGCAATTTAAATTATTCAAACAATGAAACAAATTTTATATTTGAATAGGATATTCAAAATGGTATGAAAAACATATTTTATTTGCCTTATTTGGAATTAGTATGAATTATTTATGAATTATTGCAAATTACATTTGAATTATTCAAATTTGAATTTTAAATGTATTTGGAAAATTCAAAACAGTTCACAAATGGAATAGTTGGAAAGATCATTTAATTTTGAACAGAAAACATATATAACTTTTATTTATTGGGTTTATAGATTAAAAGATATTCAAGTTTTTGTTTTAGTGTGTTATTCTGCCATTTAAAAGAAATAGAAAATAACAGAAAAAACATTTTAAACTTTGTTACGGGCCAGCACCCTAGCCGCAGCCACTGCAGGGTGGGCCACGGGCCCTGGCGTGCTGGCGTGGCGAGTGAGAGGCTGACAGGGGGCCCTCCCTGTCAGCGCTGGCCGCAAAAAGTTGGGATAATTCCCGGGGAAGCGAGGGATCGAACCCCGCACCCCTCGCTCGCGCGCGTTGGACTGAAACCACTGCGGTGTGTTTCGCTCGTTTGACAGTAAGCGCGCTGCAGAAGGTTATACTTCAGAACCAAGCGCTACTGAAATTCGCTGACGGAACAAACTGAACCTGACAGAGTTCCTGCCGGCGGCGAGCAACGACGACGTGCTCGTGCTGATGGGCTGCTGCGCTGCTGCTGGACGCTAGCGGATGCAGTACTGGACGCGCAACAGAGAGGAGGTGAGTTGGGAGGGAACGGTGGCGCTCACCGCGTCGTCGTGGTTGCAGGGGCTCGACGGAGACGGCGACAGCGGCGGTGACGAAGACGGTGGCGCGGCTCTGGCTGCTCTCCGGGCTCCCTCGGGTGTTCAAACGGTAGCTGGGAGAGTGGTGGTGCGTTTCCAGCACTCAGGTGAGTGGGTGCGTGGCTACGGCGATGGCCATTGACGGGGTTTCAGAGGTGTTGTCGCCGGTGAGAAAAACAGCGAGGAATTCCGGCGAGGGAAGAGGAGTGGCGGCGGATCCGAGGGGGAAATAGGAACCCTAGGCTTAGGGGTAGGTGGCGCAGGGTCTAGGCATACTTATAGGAGGTCGGAGCGCCTCCTGGCCGTCCGGCGCCGCCGTACGCCGACGTGGCGCGCCCGGATGGCCGCCGTACTCCAAACAGAACGCGTGCACGCTTTTTGAAGCGGTACGCGCGCGGTAGGCGGGCTGGGCTGCGCGCTAGGGTTAGCTTAGGTGGGCTGGGTCGCTTAGCTGCCGCGCGCGCGCGCTGGTTTTTCTATTTTTTATTTTCCCTTTCTGTTTTTTTTTTGTAGGTTTTGCTTTTGGAAGAAAAAGGTAGGCTTTATCTTAGTAAAAATTATAGAAAAATTAGGTTAGACTTGTTAGACCAATAGCAACCAAGTGCCAAGGTTTGTTTTCAAAAGTTGAGATTTAAAATTGTTCTTTGTATTTGAAACCAATATTTGAAAGAATTTTAATATTGAATAAACCTTATTGAAAACAACATTTTTAATAGGGTTACCCCTAAGAATTAATGTGATTAAGGATTACATTTGTTTGGTGAATTCCATGGATTCAAATGGGTACTGATTTGAAATACATTTGGTTTGGATTTGAAGTGATTTAGAATTAATTGATTGGATTAATGGTTTGATTAAAACCAACAATTTAATGAGTGATCAACATGGAATAAAATGGTTGTTTTCATTTGTTATTTTTTATTCCAAAAGTTGTCACAGAGCAAGTATAAAATAACCATTTGAAATTTGTTTGAGTTTCATTATGAAAACAAGATGAAACAGATGCAAACAAATAATTAAACATGATGACATGATGCAATGCTTTAATTAAAACAAGAAACAAACATTCTAGGGGGTATTTTCATACTTGGGATGTTACACATGTCACTTCAAAAATTACTTTATTATCACTTACCTACTCGAGGACGAACATGAGTTAAGCTGGGGATGCTGATACGTCCCAAACGTATCTATAATTTTTTATGCTCCATTCTTGTGTTCTTTATTTTCTTGCATGTTTCTACATGTTTTACTTCATTTTCCGGATGATTTCATGGACTAACCTATTAAAAAGATGCCCAGAACCAGTTTTTGTTTTCCGTCGTTTTTGTATTTCAGAAAATCTCTAAAGAGAATATTCGCTAAATGTACTGAAAATTTACGGGATTTATTTTTGGCCCGGAACGAAGGCGGAGTCCAAAGGAGAGCCAGAGGGGAGCCAGGAGGCCACCACAAGGATGCCAGGCGCAGTTCCAGCCTAGGCCACACCTGGTGGGGCCCTCGTGGCCCTGGCCACCGCCTCGTGCCGCCTCTTCTCCTATAAAATCACATTAACTCTAAGAACTCCGTGGACGCGGAAATTTTCCACGAAAATCATACAGAGGCGCCTTGACCTTGAAAGTCCAATCTAGGGCTTTTGGTGTCCTGCTCTGACACCCTGCCGGAGAGGGGGGCCGTGACTGGAGTCCTCTACATTGCCATGATTTCCTCCGGACAGATGCGTGAGTAGTTCATCCCGGAACTACAAGTCCATAGCAGTAGCTAGATAGTGTTCTCTCTCCCTTGTGCCTCCATGTTTAGATCTTGTGATCTTCCCTACATGGTCAAGAATCAATATCATCTTTATGAAATTTCTATATGTTGTGTTTGCTGGGATCCAATGAACCATGAAATTATGAGTACTTTGTTCATGTCTTTTTGAGTGCTTCACTTATATCTTTAGTCTGTTTTAATCTTTTCTTGCAATGCTCTATGGTGTGTATGATTTCCTTGGCCAGGTTATTGTATGCACTCAAAAAGATAGGTTTGGGAAATCGTACACAACAGAGATTTGGGAAGGCTGGAAAGAAAGATAGGTTTGCGTATTTGGGTTCCAAGGAACTAGGTGAGTTACCACCCTTAAAAGAATCTTTTGTGGGTAGTTTAAAAATCTTGTCCATATGGTTGTTGGGTTTATATATCATCAGTTGCGGTTGCACTTCATAATCCATGATGTTATTGCAGCATTATTATCTCCTTGTTGGTATTTGAGATCTTTAATCCATATGTACAACCTTAAGGTTCCATTTGTTCATATTAACTTCCAATAGGATGTCTCCATTCACATGGCTTTAAGTGTAGTCTTAGTCAAGACGGCTTGAGTAGAACTTCCTCTCGTGGTAGAGCTGTAGACCAACAGTGGTATGCTGAACTACCTTTGACACTGATGGATCACTCTCAACATTTTTACATTAAATACTTGGGTGTCCTTGGCAGGCTTCCATCTTGTTGTTGTCTTCCTTGATTGCAAACACCATGCTAATGAAACTCTCATGTTAGGCAACATCTTCCATTGCATGATACCTCCAAGGTTGGTTTTATCCTCTCCGAACGTTAATATGATTCAACAACACTTTCCTAACCTAGGGTTTTAATCATACCCTACCATCTATGGTTAAGACTTTACATCGTCATCTCTCTAATAGGCAGGTCACTCTAGATTTACCATTCCTCATGGTAGCTACTCCATGCCGCACCCAAGCCATTACTCTGTATTTGGTATGGTGAATCTCGTATGATAACACTTGGTCATCTTCACTTCTCTGACAGAGAGTTTCCAATCTGTAAGACAAACCTGAGCTAAGCTATTGGTTCTTAAACTAGTAGGGTTGCGTAAACCTCTAAAACATGATAACTTGAATTATTTTAATTAGTCCTCTCCTGTGTAGCAAGTACAATTATTCTCACCACTCATAATACTTAAACTCTACTTTTCACTCATGGACTAAGCCTCACCAAAGGTTGAAATGTCCATCAAGGTTTAGACATAGTTTTGCTGGGTTGCGCAACGGGATTTTTTTTGCCAAACTTACTACGCAACAACCAATAACTTTCTATGCAGATACAGGTGAACATAAATTCCAAAATCTAGTTCACGAGATTGTGCACCAAACACCATCATAGCGGAAGAGGTGTCGATGACGATGTCGATGAAGCCTGTACAAAATCCTCACGCATAATCTCGTGGGTGAGGATGTTGCCGACTCCCCGTATCCATCACCGTGATCCAGCGGAGTGAGGGTCTCACGTGTTGCCCCTCTGAGAGTATGCACACATAGTCGGGGAAAATTATGTAGCTCTTTGTCGAATCTGTAACTCGGCAAATCCCTCAGGTGAACCCATAGGGTTTCGAATAGGAGAACTCATGAGCGCTGGTGACGATCGTCGGCTAGACAGGGGGCACGATTTACCCAGGTTCGGGGCCCTCGTAGAGGTAAAACCCTTACTCCTGCCTCTGTTGATCTGTATTATCGAATAGATCGGTTACAATGATGATTGCTCAAGTCGAGAGTACAATCTCGAGCTCAAGGCTTTGGTGGTGCGGTATTGCTTGGTCCTCTTCCGGTGGTTCTCCTGGCCTTATATAGGTGGCCAGGTCTCAAACCCTACCCGGAGAGGACTTCAACTCTAACCCTATGTCGGTTACAAGTTTCCTAACTTAGCCCGCAAGGCATTGCGGGTGGGCTTCAAGTGGGCCTTCCAGAACACTTCAAGGGCTTCCCTTATTGGGCCTTAACCTTGGGCTTGAGATGGGGTGTCCTTACCCGCAGGGTCCAAGATCCATCCCTTCGTCAGTAGCCCCCGAGCGTTTGCTCGATTGGGATTTTTCCAGTCGAGTAGACGGTCAGATTTTTCATCCCGCTTTCTTTCGGATAACCACTATGGTCGTTTCCTGTTTGGAGGGTGTGTACCCTGTGTGATGAGCTTTTATACCCGAGTATCGAGTAATGAAAGTGCATGTTTTTATGGCTATTTATCGCAGAAGGATGTGGCGCAGCAGCTTGGCTCTCCCGAAAGATCAGGGCAATTAATTGCAACTAGGGCAAAAACAATTCTGGCCTACACAGATTCGAGACCTCCGACTCGAACCCTATGAGGTGATCATTGCGACTGAGCCGTGGAGGTCTTACCGAGTCGAACTTAACCTATGGGGGTACCCGGCGCGTCCGCTAGGATTTTTCTTCGTGTTGTTGACACGGAATTGTACGAGAGGACGCAGCTTGAGTGCGATTCCGGGCCCTCAAGAGAGATCTTTTGGGTCTTACCTTCATATTCGAAAGAATATGGCATCCGGATGTACCTAGTCGGCTGAACAATCCAGGTCTAGATGTGTAGACATCGTGCTAATGAGTGGCAGGATCTGCCTACTCGCGTAGTTTTGAGTTTGTGGTTTCCTAGATATGAAAACCAAGCTATCTTTGTCCATACGAAAGAGTTTTCGTGTTTGGAGTTTTATGCCCATACGAAAGAGTTTTCGTGTTTAGGGTCTTTTTTCCTGTGAAAGAGATTTCACGCCATAATTTGTCCATACGAAGTTATTTTCGTGTTTGGACTTTTCATTCGAAATATTCTCTAGCTCGATGATGCACGCTATGATGTCATGGCGCACTTTTATCATCCCGATGGGACGTGACGGAACGATAGCATAAGTGCTGGCCCACCTTGTCAGCTTTTTGACCGAAAACGAGACGTCGTTCCCGGTTTTTACGCGAAATGCGCGCAGTAAATGCGCACCATCCACTGTTAGGATCGTGGCACGAAACAGCATCCGCCGCTCTTTCGTTTCGCCTTCGCACGCGGCGACCGCGATGGATGCCACGTGGCTCAGTGAGCGGTCAGGATCGACTAGATCTGTGTATAAATGCAGGCCTTGGGTGAAACGGTGGAAATTTCCCCTGCCTTCATCTTCTTCGTTCTTCGTCTTCCTTGCTCTCCACCTCCTCTCTCCTCGAGCTCGCACTAGTGCCAATGGCGGGAGGCAAGAAACGCGGCGCCGCCGTTTCTTCATCGAAGGCGCCAGAGGAAGTTCCTGCGCCACCCGCATCGCGCTCGGGCGACTGGCGCTCGCCCAATACCACGATGAAGAGCGTTAGGGAGATGCAAAGGGAGGGGTTGCTGCCTCCGGAAGCCGACAAGCGGGTGCGCCTCGGCAAGAAGGAGGAGGTACCTAATCCCCGCGCGAACGAACACGTGGTTTTCGCGGACCACGTATCGCGCGGGCTTTCTTTTCCTCTTCACCCCTTTCTCGTGGCGTTGCTGTATGTTTACGGCATACAGCTCCACGATCTGCCTCCGAATGCAGTGCATCACATATCGTGCTTCATTGTGTTCTGCGAGTGCTTCTTGGGCATTCACCCACATTGGGGCCTCTGGAAGGCCCTCTTCAAGGTTCGAGTCTTCCGCGAGAAATCGCGAGCAGAGAACGAGCCTAGCGAGCCGCTGCGCACCGGCGGTTTCTGAATCCAGGTGAAATCGGACGTCAGCTACTTCGGGATGCACTTCATCGACTCCGCTCAAGGGTGGAGAAAGAAGTGGTTTTACGTCACCGACAACAGCTCGGGTGGAATTCAGGAATTCCACCCATTCGCTGTCCTGAAGAGGCGGAAGTCCTGGGCGCATAAACTGTCAGTTGAAGAGAACCAGGTTGTTACGCCGCTACTCGCCAAGGTGGCCGCCCTTCGGGACCAAGCTGCTGGAGTTGTGCTGAACGGGCTGCACCTGGCGAGCATCTTCCTCAAGCGCAGGATTCAGCCCCTGCAGGACAGGCCTTCCGCGATGTGGGAGTATCGGGGTGCTGAAGATCCCAGTCGCGTGAGCCGCGAAGAGCTCTCGAACGTCGAGTTCGAGAAGAAGATTGCGGCCATTACTAGCTTGAAGGTGGGCGAAACCTTCCCCTGACTGCACTGTCGCAGCTTTCGAGGCGTCAAGGCCTCCACCACTCGAAGTAAGTTTGTGTCGCCCTTTGACTTCATTTCTTTTCTTGTTTTCAAATTTGGTCGACGGAGATTTTATCTCCCTTTTCTTCTGTCTTCTTTTGTAGATCCTAGCCGTGGCCACCTGCTACCCGCCAATGTCTAGGGAGGAGGCTTCGGATTTGTTGGCGAGTAACTTGGACGGCCCTGCCGACACCAGCGTTGCTAACGCCTCGTCAAGTTCCGAGCATGACTCCTCAGATGGCGCGGAGGAGTCTGACAGTGATCTTCTTCATCGGAAACACCGTCGAGTGGAGAATGATGAGGCCACTTCCAAGGATAACTCTTTGGATAAGGAATCGCCCGGGAAGGGACCCCTCATCGTGACCCCGCTACGCACGCGCGCTCCTTCTCCCTCATTTCGAAATATCCAGACCGCCTGGAATGCGGATATGTTGGATGACGAAGATGACGACGAGTACGTTTCTCTTCTTGTTCTTAGTCGAACATTTTCCTTTCGCGTCTTTTGACATACTGTCTTCATTGTAGTCTGCAAGCTATCAGCCCTCGTAGATTCTTCTGTTCCCTTCCTCTCGAAAAGAGGAAGAAGGCTGAAACCGCGGGTGGGACCCCTACCGCCGACACCGTGCAGAATTCGCCGAGTGTAGCCCCCACTGCGGCGACTACGGAATACAGAATTCCTAGTTTTGCTGCTGGGGCCTCGACTCCGAAGGAGGTGTCGGGTAGCTCAGCGGATCCCCTTTCCTTCGCCCAAGGCCAGGTAAACTTTGCTGCTTGCTTCTTCAGTGCTTTGTCAGCTTGGATCTGTTTTTTATCGGGTGCACGGCAGTGCTCCCGATGGGAGTAGCCCCCGTGGCTGTAGTTGATCGCATGCGATTGGCTACAGGCTCAAAGATGTAGACATCGTCCTTTCTTCTTGCTTTATAGGGTGCACGACAGTGCTCCCGATGGGAGTAGCCCCCGAGGCTATACTCGAATGTTTTCAATCGTGTATAGGCTCAAATTTCTCTTTTCTGATTCTACTATCTTCATGTTCTTTGCAGTCCCTCATCGACTCCCTTGCGGGCGTTGGTCGCCGTCGTCATTCTTTCCGAAGCGGAATGCGGGACCCTTCGGTCGGATCGTGATCGACTCGTCAGCGAAAATGAGCTCCTTCGAAGTAAGTCTATTGCCTTCCCCCATCTTTATCTCTTTATTTCTGCCAATTTCTTTGTTTCTGATAATCATTGCTGCGCATCTCAAGTTGAGTTTATGAAGGCCGAGAAGGCGGATGCCTCCACTCGGGCAATTGCTCAAGAGGCTCAGTTGGCAGCTACTCGACAGGAACTTGAGTCCTCCCGCATGCTGTCGGCTGACCTCGAAGGAAAGCTTGCGGCCGCCTAGGATGCTCTGAAGAATCTGGAGGAGGCTGGCACCAAGGCGGACTCCGACCTTGTCGACTTCCTTCGTCCTCTGGCCGAATGTTTTGCGGGTAAGTTTCTTTTGGTCTATTGTCGTCTTCTAGTTGTCTGATAGGCCCTTGGATTTTAATATTTTCCTTTGCAGGTCTTCTGGGCGTCCCACTGGAGCTTCCTGGGGTCCAACGGGTGGATGCGCTGACCGATTCCTGCGCCCAGCTCAGGAAGCACGCCGAAGGGATTTGCACCCTGATTGGCGATGCCATTGAAGTGCTGACGTAGCTTCACGGTCGCCTTCTAGTCGACGCCGTGTCTCCACCTGCGCTGGGTGATCTTTCGAAGATTTTCTCGGAGAGCAATCTCCTTGGCACCTACGCGGTTGCGCAGTCGGATTCTGGGGCGAAGACCGCCATCCAGTTCGCGCTGGCGCATGGACTCACCGGTTTGGAAGAGGCGTACTCGGACCTTCCCGTCGATCCTTCTACAGGCAAAAAGGTAGGGCTTCGTCGTTTTGGCGAGCCAGCCGGAGTCCTTGCTCGGAAGTTATCCGAGTTGTTCGCCCATGCTAGGGGAGGCACCGTCGCGAGCGGCAGCACAACTGCAGCTCCTTAGTATATTTTCTTTGTATTTCGCTCTTTCGATTGTAATGAACCTTGGGATGCATTCCCATATTTTCATCGTTTAATCGAGATGTCTTTCTGAGATGCTTACTGTGACTGATTTGCTGTGTGTTTCCTCCCGATGGGAGTAGCCCCCGAGCACCTGTCGAATAGGTGATTGTTATATCTCGAATGGGGCATCTTATTCCTTCAATTTCCATGTATTCTTCCAGGTAGCCAGGGTTGCTGCGGAGTCTTCAGGTGGACTTGCTACCCCAGCAAATCGTCTTGTTGCCGCTGTTGGACCTTTGCAGGCCTCCGTGATCGTGTTGCGGATGGTGAACGCAAGCTAAAAGACTTGCGTGGGGTAGCGGATGTAGCCAAGTCCAAACAAAAGCTGGCGATTGAACGCGAGCAGTTTGTGATGGATGAATTGGCGTCTGTTGACAAGGATTTGCTCTGTAAGTAGTTCAGCCCCCTAGTCTTCTTTGTCCTGTATCTTTCTTTGATCATATACCTTTGTTTTTCAGTTGTTCAGCCGGATGATAGGAGTGAGAAACAGTGGGTGGAGAACCACATCCTTCAGGAAGCTGGCAGCTCAAAGCCCCATGCGAGTAACTTTTGGTCCGAGCGTAGTCGAGGCTTTGTGCTTGCTACCTTGAAGTTCCGGGTTATCCAGGCGAAGATACTCGTGAGTTCCTTTCACGAGGTTTTGATTGCAATGAACGCTGCTTTCTATCCGTTGGAGAGGGGTCTTGAGGATTGGAGCCATCTTCTCAGGGTGTTCGGGCGAGAAGGAGAAATTCGCGAGTGTGTTCGCAATCAAATGATTTGCGGCTCGGTACTGGCCCTCTCTTTCGTCCGGTTGTGCCATCCTGAGGTGAATTTCAACTCCGTAGCTAGACTTCCTGATGGTCCAATCGTCGACATTTCTCCTCATTATAGGGTTGTTCGACCTGCGGCAGAGGAAATCATTCGATTGACCTCGGCTGAGGTAGATCGGGTTTTGGCGGCTGAGAATGCTCATCGCCATGTGTGATTGTAGGATGTATGTATCTGTTGCGCTGTGTAGTTGTAAAAAACTGTTGTAAGGTGTTTACCTTGTATACAAAATTCTTCCTGTGATGTTGTGTTAGGTGTAGCCCCCGTGTGTTTGTGGGGTGTAAGGATGGAGAACTCGAGTATCTATGGTTGAGAAACCATGTATTTTATTGCAATGACTGAGAAGTCATGTGTTTTTCTTTCGAGCTACAAGATGGCTAATATAGCCTTATTATGATAAGTAAAAATGAATCTAGGGATAAAATTTGCGGAGTTGTGCAACATTCCAAGGGTTGGAATAGATGCCTCCAGTCGTCAGATTCTTCAGTCGATAGGCGCCACCTGGGATAACTTCGTGTATTATGAAGGGTCCTTCCCATGGTGGCTCGAGCTTGTGTCCTTCCTTCTGCTTGAGCCATAGCACCAGATCTCCTACTGCGAAGGATCTGTGGCGTATGCGGCGACTGTGATAGTTTCGCAGCGACTGCTGGTATACTGCGGATCTTGCGAGTGCAATATCGCGCATTTCGTCGAGTGTGTCCATATCATCCGCGAGTGCCCTGTTGGAGGTTTCTTCGCTGTAAGCAACAACCCGTGGGGCGCTGAACCTGATGTCCTCGGGAAGGACTGCTTCGGCCCCGTATACCATGAAAAATGGTGTGTAGTTTGTGGATCGATTTGGAGTTGTGCGGAGGCTCCATAGCACGGAGGGTAGCTCTTCTGCCCAATGTCTCGCTGCCGGGTGTAGGCGATCGAGTAGACGTTTCTTGATGCCAGCCGAAACTAATCCGTTGGATCTTTCGACTTGGCCGTTGGTTTGCGGATGGGCAACTGAAGCGAATTTGAAGGTGATGCCCTTTTCTTCGCAGAACTGCTGTGTTTCCTGTGCCGTGAAGTTGCTACCATTGTCAGTAATGATGTTGTGTGGTACTCCAAATCTGCATACGATAGAATTGAGGAATTTGACGGCGCATTGGGCGCTGGCTGAGGTTACTAGCATGGCTTCGATCCATTTGGTAAATTTATCGACTGCGACCAGCAAGTGTGTATATCCACCTGGTGTGGACTTGCGTAATGGTCCGACCATGTCTAGCCTCCATTGTGCAAAGGGCCAGGCGATGGGTATCATATGCAGTTCCGTAGCGGGTGCGTGTGGTTTTGGTGCGAATCGCTGGCAAGCGTTGCACCTGTCGACCAGTTCCTTTGCGTCTCTGGCTGCTATAAGCCAGTAAAATCCTGCTCGGAAGGCTTTTCCCATGATTGCTTTCCAGCTAGCATGATGTCCACAGTCTCCTTGGTGGATGTCTCGCAGTAATTCCTTGCCATCTTCGGGTGCTATGCATCGTTGCAGTATGCCTGACATGCTCTGTTTGTATAGCTCGCCGTTGAGCACCCGAAAGAATTTGTTGCGTCTGATTATCTGTCGAGCCTCGCGAGGGTCTGCTGGGAGCTGTTTGATGGACAAGTAGTCGAGGTATTTCTGCGTCCAGACTGGCTCGACCAGAAAAACTTGTCGCGAAATATTATGGATGAGCTCGATAATAGCAATTTGCGGGCTGACCTCTGTTTCCAATGCCGCGGGTGTTCCTGCAGTTTTCTTGACTTTCACCGATCGCCTAGTCATCCGCTCGAAATATATCCCTGGTGGTATGGGTGTATTTGTGGAACCCATGTTCGCCAACCTGTCTGCTTCTTCGTTGCTAGATCTTGCAATGTGCTTCAGCTCGCACCCTTTGAAACTTCCTTCGAGTAAGTTGTACATGTCACGATAGGCTACCATGTTCTCAGCGATAGCGTCCCACTCTTTCATTGTCTGTTGCACGATGATATTGGAATCGCCGTAGATCATTAGTCGGGTGGCTCCGCACGCAATTGCCATCTTCATCCCATGCAACAGGGCCTCATATTCTGCGTTGTTGTTTGATGCTGGATCGTCGGGTGGGAAATCCAGTCGTAGGACGTATTGCAGCTTGTCACCTCTGGGTGATATAACGACGATCACAGCTCCTGCTCCTTCATTTCTCTTGGATCCGTCAAAGTACATGATCCAGTTACTCGTGTATTCCGGCGGCCCGGGTGTTTGTAGTTCTGTCCACTCGCTCAGGAATTCCACGAGTACCTGGGATTTCACGGAATTGCGCCCTGCATAGATGATGTCCCAAGCGCCTAGCTCGATGCTCCACTTCGCTATTCTTCCAGATGCCATTGGGTTGTTCATGATTGTACCGAGTGATGCATCATTAACCACTGTTATGGTATGTTCCTGGAAGTAGTGCTTGAGTTTTCGAGCTGTGAGAACAACTCCATATGCGAGCTTCTGGTAGTGAGGATATCGTTGTTTGCACGGCGATAGCACCTCGCTGATGTAGTAGATTGGTCTTTGAACTCCATATGCCTTGCCCTCCTCAGGTCGTTCGACCACGATGGCCATGCTGATGACCTGGTTTGTTGCGGCTAGGTATAGGTATAGTGGCTCCCTCTCTTGTGGTGTTGCCAGAATGCGCCTGCTCTGCAAGGATCGCTTCAGGTCTGCGAATGCCTGCTTAGCTTCCGGTGTCCATTCGAACTTGTCCGTCTTCTTCATCAGTTTATAGAAGGGTAACGCCTGCTCACCCAATCGTGCGATAAATCTGCTCAAGGCGGCTAGTCGCCCTGCGAGCTGTTGGACTCCGCGTAGATTGGTTGGCTCCTTCATTGTCAAGATTGCTTGTATCTTCTCTGGGTTGGCTTCGATGCCTCTGGCGGATACCAGGTACCCGGGAAGTTGTCCTGCTGGGACGCCGAAGACGCATTTTGTCGGGTTGAGCTTAATCATGTATGCGTTTAGAGCGTCAAATGTTTATCTAATGTCCTCGAGGAGTGTATCCTCTACTCGAGTCTTGATGACGATGTCGTCAACGTACACTTGTACGTTCTTGCCAATGAGTTTGGCGAGGCATTTTTGCATGCAGCGCTGATATGTTGCGCCTGCGTTTTTGAGCCCGAAGGGCATTGTCGTGTAGCATTACACACCATGGGGTGTGATGAATGCTGTCTTTTCCTCGTCTTCCTGCTTCATCCGGATCTGATTATATCCCGAGTAGGCGTCCAGGAAGGAGAGGCGTTGACAGCCCGCGGTGGAGTCCACGATCTGGTCGATGCGCGGGAGGGGAAAGTTATCCTTGGGGCAGTGCTTATTCAACGACGTGTAGTCGATGCACACTCGAAGGATGTTGGTGTTCTTCTTTGGGACCAGCACTGGGTTTGCTAACCAAGTGGATATCTTGATCTCTCTGATGAATTTTGCTGCTAGCAATCTGTTTACTTCTTCTCCAAGCGCTTTCTGCTTGGGTTCTGAGAACCGTCGAGTGGTCTGCTTGATGGGTTTTGCATCTTTGAAGACTTCGAGTGAGTGCTCGGCGAACTCCCTGGGTATTCCTGGCATATCTGAGGGCTTCCAGGCGAAAATTTCCCAGTACTCACGGAGGAGTTCGACGAGCGCGCTTTCCTATGCTGGCGAGAGGGTAGTTGAAACCATCGCCGTCTTCGCAAAGTCTGTCGGGTGCACCTGATGTTTTCGAGTGTCGCTGTTGGCGCTGAATTCCAATTCTGGCGCATTTTTCTTTGTGAGGGGCATCACAGAGTGGTCCGTGGTCTTTGCTATCTCCTCCAGTTCTTCTTGCATCCCGAAAGATTTTGCGATCTCGTTGAACTCGATGTCGCACTTGTTGGACTTCTGGAAATCTCCGTCGATGGTGATTACACCATATTCCCCGGGTAGGTTGAGCTTCAGGTACGCGTAATGTGGTACTGCCATGAATCTGGCGAACGCTGTTCGACCAAGAATTGCGTGGTACTGTGAGGGCCAGTCGACTACTTCAAAGTCGAGGAATTCTCTTCTGTAATTGCGTCGATTGCCCAACACAACTTCTAGGTTGATTGTTCCGAGTGGACGGATCGCCTTTCCTGGAACTATCCCGTGGAAGGATGTTTCTGATTCCGCAAGTCCATTCAGATTCCTGTTCATCCGGCGGAGCGTATCCGCGTAGATAATGTTGATGCCGCTGCCTCCGTCCATAAATACGCGAGCCAGTTCGTAATTACCAATTTGCGCTTGGATTACCAAGGCGGCGTGTCCTGGTCGATAGACTCGTGGTGGGTGGTCTTCCATCGAGAAGGTGATCGATTGGTCCGCCATCTTCAGGTACTCGGGCCTTGTTGGCGGGGTTTGCACAACCATGCACAGTTGCCGCGTGTTTGTCTTCTGAGCTCCGCGGGATGGACAGACTTTTTTATCATCCCTAACTGTCCAGCCGGGTTCGGGTACACGTTAGCTCCGACATTTGGTGCGGGTGGCACAGGTAGTGCGGCTAGCGCCATGTTTGGGTTTCCTGGTGGAGGTAGGGGTTGTGGAGGCTGGAATCCTTGGTGTTCTCCTCCTGGAAGTGGCGGGTAATTTTGACTAGCTGCTGATCTACTTTTCTTCGAGAAGGCCTCGTGGATGTCGATGAACTTTCGGCAATCCTTGAGGAGGTGTGTTGCCTTAGTTTTGCCCGTGCGCTTATCAGTAAATAGATGTAGTGAGCAGTACGCGTTAAGGTCCTCCTCGGGACTTTTGTCTTCAGCTTTTGGTTTCCACTCGCGACTTCCGCGGCGTCCATTATCGCGGTTTCGCGTGAATTCCGCCGCTACCATCTCTTCCCGATCGTCGTGATCGTAGTATTTCCTCCTTTTCTTTCGACCATGGCGGTCGTCCTCGGGCGCGGGCGATGATGTTCTCTCGTTGCGCACCGCGTCTTCTCCATTAGCCCATTTGTCGGCTATGATCATCAGTTCCCCAATAGTTTTGGGTGCGGCTCGGCTCAGCTCTTCTCTGAAAGCAGTTCTTCGGGCGCCTTTCACGAAGGCCTCAACCGCTACTTCCTCTGAGATATTTCCTGCGGTGTTCCTGAGCGTGGTCCATCGCTGAATATACTCGCGGGTGGACTCGCCGCTCTTCTGTTTGCAGGCCCGCAGTTCTTCAATGGTTGCTGGTCTCTTGTAGGTGGCCTGGAAGTTCTTGCAGAAGTCGTAGTGCAGGTCGTCCCACGATGCGTAACAGGATTTTGGCCTTGCTTCCAGCCAGCTACGTCCCGCGCCAACCAAGTCTAGATTGAGGTACTGCATAGCCTGTGTTCTTGTTCCCACGTTGGCATTTTACTGCCGTGAGGTAGTCGTTTAGCCACGACGAAGGTTCGAGTGAACCATCGTATTTCGTTACTTCTGTGCTGAGCTTGAATCTCATGGGTAGGGGTGCCTCGCGGATGCTGGGGGCAAAACACAGCGCGCCGCAGGTCTCGTCATCCGAAGAACTGGACGAGGAGCGCGCGGATCCTTGCAGCTCTTGCCTTGTCCACCTTATTTTGCGCGATATCTGACCGCGCGTTATATCCTGGCTGGTCGCGATCAATTTCCTTCCTTGGCTCTTTGCTGTGCTTCCGTGAGCGGCTGCTATGACGTCGCGAGCTTTTATTTCTCGGGCTGCCTTCGCTGCTGCTTCGACTATCACCGCGTCGCCGAGCTTCTTTTCCTCGACCGCGGCGAGGTGATTTGTCTCTCCTAGGCGAAGTGCTCCTATGCTTCCGCGATGCCTCTTTTTCTTTTTCCTTCTCTTGTTGTTCGGCAGCTTTCCTGCGGTCGTAGGAGGCGAGCCTTGAGGCCGCCATGCCCAATCCTTTTCGAACCTGTTTGTACTGCTCCGCTCGAGGGTCGTTCTCCCCTGGCTGGTTCATCTGCATGTAGGTCGCTGCGGCCAGGACTGCGGCAGCAGGAGTTTGCGGGTAGACGTTTCCGTCCTCGTCAACCCGCATAAGGGAAGGTCCGAGTGACCTGCTGATCCCACCCAGGGACTCGGCGTCCATGGATGTCGTTCTCGATGCGTATCCCTTCCTTGTGGGTCGAGTTCCGACCGAAGGTGTTAGGGATAGCTCGGCTCGGCGTTGACTCGATTCATCCGCCAATCTTTTCCGATGGGCCAGGTCTTTCCGAGCTTCTTTGATAGCTGTGGCCGCTCTCACTAGATGATAGTGGTAGGCGACCATATCTTCGTGTGGCGCTCCATCCACTGGCGGCTTGCTTGTTCGCAAGGCTTCTTTGGCTCGGTCCCAAGCGTCCCGCGAGACGCCGGTCTCAGCGCGCTCTGCAGCGCTGTGTTCTGTTTCTGGGGGTTGTTCCGATCCTGCCATGCAGACCTGAGCCAGTCGTGGCTCGTGCGTCCTAGGCGTAGCTCGGAAAGCTTTCTGGATTTGGGAAGGTTCCTCTGTCGAGAGGGTATGGTAGTCGCTGGTGTTGAAGCGGATGGACTCGCCCTTTTCTCCAGATGAGGGCGCGAGTCGACGGCTTATGACTCAGATCCTGATTCTTCAGGGAAGTGGAGGATCCCGTCCTTGTTGGTGTAGAACTTAAAGCTTCCGAACGTCAAGGTGACGCTCTTCTCCAGATCGCTGAATACCGGGCGTGATTCCGGCGAGTGAGGGGTGACCACGACAGATCCGATCCGAATAGGATTGGTCGGAGCCGAAGTCGAAGGTTTCCAACGTGAGTTGGATGATGAAGCCGAAGATGCCGGAGATCCAGCGCCCGCCGTTCCCACAGACGACGCCAATTGTCGAATCTGTAACTCGGCAAATCCCTCAGGTGAACCCATAGGGTTTCGAATAGGAGAACTCATGAGCGCTGGTGACGATTGTCGGCTAGACAGGGGGCACGATTTACCCAGGTTCGGGGCCCTCGTAGAGGTAAAACCCTTACTCCTGCCTCTGTTGATCTGTATTATCGAATAGATCGGTTACAATGATGATTGCTCAAGTCGAGAGTACAATCTCGAGCTCAAGGCTTTGGTGGTGCGGTATTGCTTGGTGCTCTTCTGGTGGTTCTCCTAGCCTTATATAGGTGGCCAGGTCTCAAACCCTACCCGGAGAGGACTTGAACTCTAACCCTATGTCGGTTACAAGTTTCCTAACTTAGCCCGCAAGGCATTGCGGGTGGGCTTCAAGTGGGCCTTCCAGAACACTCCAAGGGCTTCCCTTCTTGGGCCTTAACCTTGGGCTTGAGACGGGGTGTCCTTACCCGCAGGGTCCAAGATCCATCCCTTCGTCACTCTTCGCCGTCCAGGACTTGATGTCGCGTGTGTACATGAAGGTGGAGTTCTCAACACATGAGAGAGAGACTAATTAGAAGCTAGGTCTAATCGGGAGAGGAACACCTCAAACCTAATTGGAAGTAGCTCTAATTAAATTAGAGTAAGATCTAATTAAATTATAAGGGCTCTAATTAGATTCTCTACTTAAATTAGAAAGGGCTCTAATTAGATGCTCTAATTAGTCTTCTAATTATTAGAGAAAGCTCTAATTCAATTAGAAGAGCTCTGATTAGTCCCCTAATTCTTCTAGAGAAAGAGAGAGAGGCTTGAGAGCCAATTGCATGTTTTGCTTCGAGCCTTGGGTGCATTATATAGTGGGAGGAGGGGGAGACTTGCCAAAAGGAGGGGAGTCCTAATTGTGCTAGGAGGGCTTGGCCGCACCACCACGGAGGTGGCCGCACCATCCTCCTAGCCCAACTCGAATTGGTGAGGTGGAGTCCAACTCCACCTCCCGGTATTACGAGTACCATTTTGTGAGCCACTAGGCCCCACCCGCCAGACCCCAAAATTAGGGCTCGGTCATGATGGGGAAATCTGCCCCCTCTCGGTACTCCCCTATATGTAAAGTCATTGAACCTTCTCAAGAACCACTTAACCCCTATAGATAAAATCATCGATATTATCTAAAAATTTCAGAAATATGTTCTCGATGTGAGGACATCTCATGCCCCCTACGTTTGCTCCATAAAGCGCGCACCCTTAATTTCTCGTTCATAACAACTCTAGAATAAATTCTGGTAGTAATAGAAACTGTTTCTATCACTCTTGGACATCCAATGCCCTTGTTACAAATTCTCTCTTATATATAAAATAGATCTATCACGCGGAAACATTGTTCTGGTGATATTCCTAGTTGATCGAGACCTACCAATATACACAAAAATAAGCCAAAACTTAAGCGTGTCCCCCTAGAGGTTCGATAGCGTGTATACATGAAACTGGAAACTCTTTCCTTTTGAATAATCAATAGAGGGGCCATGAACACCCATATTGACTCCCACATACTAAACGAATAAACTGCTGAACCCGTTGGTTATTATAGAAATCTCCCATTACCCACGATACCGAACTTACCCGACTATTGATTCCGGTATTGCCAGTGAAACAATCTCTTGTTCACTAATATCTTTGTCTCATCTTGTTATCCGGTAAGTTTCCTCTTTCTCGTTACTGTATTAGGATATCCCACATGGTGTATCATCATGATCATGCATTGTGTGTAGAACTTATGGATATCAAGAATACCGAGTGGGACCATGTATCTCTGTTTTTACAGAGGAGTAATTCCCATCTTAGAACATAGAGGTAATATACTCCTTTAAAATCACCCAATAGCTACCTTTATGTTCACCCAGTTTATGGTGTGACTCTTTACAGCACCAAAGTAAAACCTCCATAATATATTATCCCGATAACCTCACGGTCAAAGGATGCATTGTAATATAACCGTGTTGTGATATGATTATAAGGACAAATATGTCTTAGTGGAATCTGTTTGCATATCAATCTACTTAGGGAATACCTAGCCACATTGTTCCCTTCCAAGAATATTCTATTCATTGATGTTGACATAAACAATGTCCATGACCAGGAAAACATAGTCATGAAACATCCAATGAATTAGTCGTAAAAGATAAGACTAGGGTTTGTTTCTGTGTTCATGTTACTACACGTGAGCGTGAGTTTTCCTATGAATATCACATTTAGGAACTATGTCAGTTATAGCATAGTAATATGAATCATAATTATGAAACATATGTATAAATATTATTTCCTTTAGGGCAAACATCCAACAGTCTCCCACCTGCACAACAAGCTAGAATCCGTTTGCATAAGTCCATCAAACATCCAGGAGATATAAGTGAACACTCATGTAAACATTGTGTTAGACATTGGTCATCAACCTTCTATGAGGTTGTATGAACCATATGTATTGTGAAGAAACTCTTTTTTCATAATAACCTTTAATCGTAAGACCAGCTGCAGTCTAGTCTATTCTAGGTGAAACCTTGGTAGTTCAACTAATAATACAATTTAGTCGTTTACCACAGATCATCCTGCATCTTTTATGAAATACCACATCTAGTCCATATAATGAACCAATAGCCAAAATCTTAGAAGTATTTAAACTTCTACACTTTACTGCCATTTTCGCAGTGTTCGTAAATTTATGGTTAAATTGATTAAGCATTTCTAAACCCTAGTTATTCATATAAACACAAGATTATATCTTAATCCTTGGTTTATACTTATCACATAAGTACCATTTAATCTTATGTACTTATCTCATAAGTTATTTATAATGTAACTCTTACATTATAAGTGTATTGTCCATCCTTTTGAAGAGGCATCTTCAAAATTATTTTTGAGGAGAATACTGATAATAATTTGGAGCTATTTGAACTTTTATCAAATTCAATTTTACAACAATTATTATTTTTATATGTTTTGACATAATGCATTATCTGAGCAATTTATACGATGATCATTAATGATAAATCATTTGATCATTGCTCACAAATGTTTTTCAATATTGGGTCTTTCACTCGTTTAATTTTCTCCTCAGAACCTAGTTCTTTGAAGTTTCAAATTATCATTTAATACTACATGCATCTTTATCTATATCTGATATCACTTATATTAATCCTCACTTAGGATATTAATCCTCTCTGAACTAATAATCTTGCTATCACATGTATCTCAGAAAATAACATTTTCAATGACACATATTTTCGGACAAACAAATTCTTTGATGATTTCTAATAAATTAGATATCATCAAAATAACTCCCACTGTCTTTAAAAAAACCAAGACTTGTATAATTTTTCATGTAGTCAAAACAACTCTTTTTTACTTCAAAATCATATTGCCACTCCAAAATTTTATACCATCTGGCTTTTATTTGCATAAACAAATTTAGAGATTGTATAATCATTTATGTATTTTTAACAAAAACCCTCGAGTTCTACTTAGTACACAAACTCGATACACCTTCCTTCAAAGGAATTTGTTTTTGTTAATTTCTCATACAAACTCATTATACATATCGATAAAGCTTTGCTACAGATCACCACATCTTTAGTAGTCAACTCTTGGTTTCGTCAGAAAACTATTTAAGACAAAATAAGCTTTATGATCCCTTTGTTCCATTAGAATTCATTCAAGTTTCTAAACTTGAATTTAGTGGTATAAAATACTTTTTTGACTCCAATTCATTTGGATATTTTAGCCCTTCTATTATCTTTACTAATTACATGCACATCCTTTATTCAAGTTGCCTTGAAACTTTTATGTGCTTTCATGGTTAATTATTTTCTTGATAAGCAGCCATGCCTCAAAACCGCAATGTCTCTCGGCATTAGTCTAAAATAATTGTCAATTAGAATTGCTTTCGCTTGCACAACTATGCTAACTATTTACGAAGATTCAATAATCCCTTCAAAAAAATACTATCCTCCCAATGAATTCAACAAGGAATTAATTCCCTAAGAATCACATATCCCTAGTAACAATACTTTTTTACTTATGGGTGGTTTTATATGAAGATTTCCAATGTAGAATTGGAACAACCAACAAAGTATAACTTTTTTATTTTACTCTTAGGATCATGTCTCAATATTTTAGAAACGTTTAGACTCCTAGATTTATGTGTCTCTTTATCGTTTGTCTTTCAAAACTATGACACAAAGCAAAGACAATAATTTTGTGCTAAAACAAACTTAAATCACTATACTATTCCATGAGAAATAACAAGAACTATCTGCACTCTTAATGTCTGACTTCGTCTCACTTAGACAAATATGACTTCAAAACTTTCAAGACATCACTAAGACATAAATTCAGGAATTTCTTGTGAAGTCTTTTTTATTATTAACAATAATATCATCATTAACCTTCTTCTTTGTTGACTTTTCTATGTTCTTGAAAACTTAAACAAATTCACTCTTCAAAGAAGTGTGAAATTTATTGAGTATTTCACTCAATATCTCAAACTTTCATCATGTAAACGATGTGTTTGAAATCATAGTGCCACACGAAGGTGGTGTCAACTTGATCACAAAATATTTTAGAATAAATGATATTTCACCAATTCAAAAGATTTGTAATTTGATCGTCCATGAAGGAATTGATCCATAATATTCTCATAATATAACCAGGACTTCGTTCTATTAATCCACAAGAGTATTACGTCGCCAAACATGCAACCTTATTACAATAACTTGAGTTAAAGCTCATAAATCTTTCGAATTATAAAAATAAAATTGCATATGTATTTTCGTCCTTAGATGATCCTTTATGCACCTAGCTTGACACTCATCAACACCTTTTATTCTGCAATCTCCTTACTTTTCACGGCTCCTATATCGAATGCATAAAATAATTTTAGAAGTCGATACACCCGAGATACTACTAACAATAATAATAAAAAATCAAGTATAAAATTTATACCTTTATCACCTTTGGTGAAATTTTCCTTTTGCTTGAGGTAGCTTTTACAGTTCCTCAACTGAAGTCTTTTCATTTTACAGAAAGAGCATTCGAGTTCATCATTAGTCGAAATCTCAGGCTTATTTTGTGCATTAGAACTTAGGCATGCCTTGTTCCCTTCATTCTCAAACTTTGCATCTTGGGAAACTGTAACATTCCTGTTTTGCTACAATAGGGTTTGTGGTGTTGAGTTCATGGCATACATGCATGAAAACAAAAATTTGAACCATGTTGAAACAATTTAAGTTGTGAATTTAAATGGTTTGAGAAAAAATCCCCCAAATAGTATTTAAAATGGGTTCCAAATTTTTGTCCTGAAAAATATTTCAAATTCATCAAAGCAAAACATGGCAAGGTTGGAAAATTTATAAGCTTTCCAAAAAGTACTTTTTTGCTAAATTTAATATTTGCAAAATGGCCCTTGAAACATCTGTTTTCTGTTTTATTCTATTAGAGAGAAGGACTAATCTGCAAATCTTAGTTTCTCTAGGGGGTTTTCGAAAATGCTCCTTTGTCTTCTTCCTCAGGCTAGTAGGAGCACCTGCGTGGCCGAGTGCCCATTGCCGTTCGCCACCTCCTCTGTGCATGTGTCCTTGTGGGGTTAAGCGAGAAGGGAAGCCGGATGACCTTTTTTCTCCTACTCGCTGCCCACTCCCTCTCCCTCTCTGTATTCTGCCTGTGCGGCCGAGACCCTAGCTATGGGTTGCCGTCATGGCGCCGCCACTGTAGGCCTCCACGTAGCAGTTTGAGGGCACCCACAGACTCGTGCCGTCCCCCTCTCCTTCCTCGTCGAGTCCTGCAAGCGGGGAGGGCAAGAATCGAGCAGACCCCGGTCTTCTTCCCCGCGGCCGACGAACCTTCTCCGCGCCGTTTCGACGCTTGTGCGACCTCGCCGGCCCTCCCTGGCCACGCCACTGCATCCGTGGTGAGCCCCCGCACCCGCAGGTGCTTCCGCCTTGCTCCCTCCACCTCTGTAATCCCTAGTCGCCGCACACCTTCGTCCGCCGCCGCGCCTTTGCTCGCCGGCGCGACTCCGGCGACGATTTCCGGGCGGCGCCGCCACTCTAACGTTCACCGGAGCCCCCTCTAGCTAGTCCCGCAATCAATTTCACGAATGACTCGGCGAATCTTTCGAATTTGAGAGAACATAGAGGTTCTTCTCAGGATGATGCAAGGATGACGTCATTGTGACGTCATATTCCTGTTTCTTTTGTTTTCCAGAATGTTTAATAATTACAGAAAAGTAATCAATTTTAATAGTTCAATAACTATTGTTTTAGTTTTCAGAAAAATAAAGTAAATATATGGAAATTCTCATAAAATTATACTCTATCTGAATATACCATTTTCACACATGTTTTAGAAAGTTGATTTTTAAACAATATTTGAATTTGTTTAAATCTTTTAAATAGAGAAAATAAGTTTTTATTCACTAAAATTAAAAATTAAAAGTAATATACCAAATTGCTCAAAATGACAAATGCAACCTAGTTATGATGTTTTCAAACCCATTAGAGGACTTTAAATTGTACTCACTTCCATAACCGTCCGAAGTACCCCTCCGGGGCCTATTTCGGATTAATTTCAGTAAAACTTCATAACTGACATATGAACCCTAGCAACCCATTAAACCTGTCTAGGGCTTTATTTCAGTGCATTAACCTGCTCATGCATACATATTGCGCATTGCATCGTTGCCATGTGTTGATTGTTGCTCTTCTTGTTTTGGTGTTTGTTCCCCCTCGGTAGAACGTGACTCCGAAGAGAAGGCCAACAAATCCAATGGCGAATACTTGATCCTAACCGACAAGTCAAGCACTTATTCCTGAAGACTTTCTCTGGTTTTCTTGAAGCAAGGCAAGCATAACCTCTTATTTGCCCATATATGGTTTCGAAAGACTTTTTGACTCTCGTACAATGCATTCGATTCCAATATATCTTGTGTCAGTAGTTAGAGTTGTCCTATATCATGCATAGCCTAGTTATCCTGATTCACTACTCCTAGCAGCCATAGGTTTGATTGTGTTCATCGCCAAAGCCTTAAATATGATGTGCTTAGTCATACATGCTTGTTATCTCTGCTCCATCCGGTTGATGAATCAGAGTTACGAAAGAATCTAGTATGATAGGATGTTGTGGAAAGTTAAGATAACTTGGTTAACATGACTTAAAGGTGTGGATGACGAGACCACAGAGGGTCTGTGGTGGTTGTCTCGTTCATGCCCCTAGGAGCGAGTTCTCGTCTTCGAACCAAGACTGAGCGTGCATCCACACGGGGATTGGATTCCCCTCGGTCTCAACTTGCCTAGTTTGTTCCATGAGTTGCCTAGTTCGGGCTTTCTGTTTGGATTTGCGGGGATATCAAAACACTTTCAAAACTAGAATGTGGGGATGTATCGGCGCTCTGCGGGTAGGTAACCGTTGAGCATCGCGCACAACGATAGAGACCCGCCAGGAGATGGCCACTCCCTATTGGCGGTCCATCTCTACTCGGAGCGACTCATGGAATAGGCGAAGCAAGGGAAAGCTCGTGGTCAACCTCCCTCTGCCGGCACTTCCCGGACTAGTGCTAATCATGTGGCATTAAGAGTTGGTTGGTACGTGTGGTTAAAGTTGTACACCCCTGCAGGGTTAAATCTTTTCGAAAAGCCGTGTCCGCGGTTAAGGACGACTTGGTGACGGATTCTGTGATCATAGATAACTTGAACGGAATGACTAAAACTTGTTGATAACGAATGAAGGATGCCTCCTCGGAGATGCCGAGAGGGGTTACCTTGTAGAATGAGTTACCGGAACAACTTGAGGTGGTGATCTTTGAAGCACGAGGTGCTGAAATGATGTTGGTGGTTTAAAAAGATGATGATATCAGTAGTTGAGTAGCTTTCTCGTCTGTTTTTAAAATACTCCATGAGACGTGCTATTCCTCCCTCAACTTGGAAAAAAAAGATGGCTTTACGCAAAATAACCTTCATAACTCTTTCTAAAAGAAGCAGATATATAATAGGTTAACTAAGTCTTGTTGAGTACCTCCCGTACTCATGTTTGCTTCAACTTGGTTCAGGTGGAGTTCCTCAGTTCGGTGGTGTTTCAACGTGGACATCGACGAGTAGTTTGGGGTTCCCAGGTAGCAGCCTGGAATCTATGGGCTGGGACGTCTCCTTATGTTGCGGCCTCTTAGGCCTTTTGGTTCTTGTTGATTAGCAACATAGTTTGCCTTCCGTTGTCTGATGTAATGTTGGGTCGTGTGACCTCTGTTTGTAAAGGTATACTCTAGTAACATCTGTTTAATACAACTTTCATGTCTATAGTGCTGCTTTGATCGGTTGTTGGTTTCGAGCCCGTTGTTATACAGTTTTGGCTATGCCTGCATAGTTGTCGCAGTCGAGGGGTTGTGGAGCCGATGATCCATGTCCGAGCCCGCCTGCCGATGTGATTCGGCCTGGGGCGAGGTAACCCCAGTAACCCTCGATTGTTGTTGCACTTTCTGGACACATAGCAGCTCTGTATAACTTTGGTCCCGTTCCTTCAGTTTCATCCGACTCGTGGACGCTTGGGTATGCATAGTTGGTTATGACTAGCATGGATACAAGGAGTAGTAGACCGGGGATCCGGACTACGTGCCGATGAATCCGGTCTACCTGCCGTTGTTTGTTGCGGCCGGGGCTGGTAACCCTGAAGCCCTTGGGAGTCCATGGCTAGGAGCACATAACAGTATGTATATCTCTGGGTCCGGGGTCTGACAAAAGTTGGTATCAGAGCAGGACTGCCTGTAGGAAAACCTTACTGCTTGGTTGATGTTTAGTCTAGTGTTTGTGAAAACTATTTTGAAACCTCAAATGATTGTGTAAAACCTTCTTAGGATTCTTTTTACTCCTTATCTGGTATCGCTCTAATTCTGGGTCTCCTTACCTGTTTTTATTTGAAAAGGTTTTACTATCTCTTCTAGTCATTCAAAACTCAGGTGCCTTCTTTGGCAAGGCCGTCTTTTACCCAAGTTGACCTAGTGTTAAAAAGTTTCTAGAGTCGTGTGTGTTCCATGTTTCGTTATCTCTTAAACTGGGAGATTTTCATTCCATTCTAATCTCTCAGAGTTGTGTGGATTCCATATTCTTACATGTTCTAAGTCTCAAAATCCTGAACCTCGAGATCTGCTTTGCATCTCGAATGTATTCCTTGGATTTTGATCAGATACTTTCGGAGCTATGTATGGTTTCTGGAAGATACTTCGTAATTGCTATTCGTAGTGTCCTTTAAGACACTAAGAGAGTAGTTACTCCTTTCTCTTGGTTTTTAACATTTGGACTTGAACCGAAGGTCCCAGAATGTGCTGAGTTGCGGTGTGTTGAATCACATGGTTTCTTAATCATGTGATGTGCATGCTACCAGCACAGGATGCTGACCTTTAACCCAAGTTCCGTTTCTTCGGATCCCGAGGAATCTCTGCTACCTCAGGATGGCTAGGCAATTTCAGCTCCCATAGCCATAGGTCTTCTCTAGGAATCAAAAGGATCACGACAGGAGTGTTCTTTATGATTCTCATATCCTTGTTCTTGACTCTGCTACACCTACCATCTTTGCATGGGTTATACAAATGAGTATGACCTTGTGCATTCAACGTGATCTCAGGATTCTTCTGTGCACGTCTCTACTCTTTGGTTGCTTTCTGAACTTTGTTCGTTGTTTGGAAACCAAGTTACATATGGTGTTGGATTCTTCCAATGCATTTGCTCTTGTTTTCCGTCAAAACATTCCACCTTGGGATGTCAGGAGAAACAAACTCCAGTACCTCGTTCATCTTAAGGACCAGGACAAAGTTTTGTAATCCATAGAATAAGGAAGTTTCATTAGCTTCTGTTCTGTTCCACCTTCGAGTATCACACTCTTATATATCAAGAGGTTGTGTTGAGTTTCATGGCCTCAATGATGAAGTGATTATTTTACACATTTTTACTCACCCTTCCTCCAAGCTTGAATGCTTGAGTATGATGGGTCTGTGCTTTGAGGTGTGTACCAGATATTCCTAGCAATCCTTATTGCTTTGAAAAATCTAAGAAATATTTGTATCCTTCTTAGCACTACTGGTCACCCAACCTCTGTTTGAAGTTGACTGTGTCACCAAATCCGTTCATTCCGGTGCATATTCTGGGTCAAAGAGTTAGGTTCATACCGATGCTCTCAAGATCATATTGGTTGCTTTGAAAAACAAGATCCCTTCAAACTCCGAGACTGACCGGTGGGTTGTGATATTCTGGTTGTCTTGCTAGAAGTATCACCAGGTTGTTATCTGACCGTGATGTTTAAATAAGGGGTAATTTGAACTACTCCTTTCTTCAAGAAAGCGGTCTTGGATATCCTGGACTAGTTGGTTTATCTTAAACAACATCTTGGAGAGTTGAAAGACAAAAGCTCTGCCTAACTTGCTCCTTCGTTAAGGGATGCCTAGTTTCCTTTGTATTGAAGCAGGATAGTATCTCCGTTGTGGACATGCTATCATTATAACCTTGGTTTGATTTGGGCTATCGTCAAATCAAGTCCAGATTCAAGGACTATCTTGATGGTGTTTTCACTCGTGGTGTTTTTCCCGAGTACACCTCCAAGTCCTTTATTCCAACCAATACTCTGCCTTGTTCAAATATCAAATGAACCCCTCTTCTCGGAGTGTTTTGATAAGCATGTTGTCGAGCCCATCGATGACATTCCTACTTTCTCCTAGTTGCAAGAGGCTCATGCTGAACAAATGGCAACAATGTTGTAAACTTCTGAGAAACATATTTGTGTCATCACGAAGTTTGTGTTCTGGGTGTTCGAAGTAACCTACTCCGGTTCATGTGCTTATGGTGAAAGTTGTCGCCGTGGATCCGAGTAGAGTTTTCTTGTTCCCTCGGGAGTAATCCCAAGCCGGTCATGTATGTGTGGACTATTCTCGAGATGGTTGGTTGTTACCTCCATTCCTTGAAGAAGTTTGCATCCACACTAAGCCACTGACTGATCGTTCGTGAAATAGAAGAAGTTTAAGAACTTCGTTATCTTCGCAATCATCTTCCCTACAAGGACTCTGATGTGTTCCTTCGCAAGTAAGCCATGTAGGTGCAACCGTCTTTCACAAGTTGCTAATACATGAGACCTGCGATTTCGCTCATCTTCTTGATCTTGGCATCCTAGTCCATGTCTTGAGAGTCCAGTAAATGTATCTCGTTGGTAACCGGTGCAATCTTTTCGATCAAACATACCGAGTCTGAGTTATCAACTCCCTAACCAGAGCTGAATCTCAAGAAGGAACGATGGTTGGTGTTTTCTCAAGAGTATTGAATTAGGTCTTTTCAAAATCTGGCATGGTTGATGTTGTGGTTGACACAATTAGCCGGAAGGCCTAATGTCATATCTCTCTGAATCCGTAAGAACAGCCACTCCCCGTGAGAATTCTTGTGTGGCTTGTTCTAACAAGTTTCCCTCCTCATTCTTCTGAACCGAAGTTAAAATTTCACTTGATTACCTATATAAGGCTTGCATAAGCCTGATATTGGTATCTAGAACATCCAGGAGAACTTGGAAGTTGATTCGTCCAATGTTTCCCTATCCATCTCTCAAACCTTTGTTCTCGTGGAAACAAGTTCATCACGAGAACCATCTCGTGGTGTTTTCTAACCTCCGATGATCAGTTCCCTTTTTCAAGTTATTAGTACCTGAAGTTCTGTTCATCTCACACATTGTGTGAATTTGTCAGTCACTTCAGCCATGGGATCTTAACCATGTGGTAAACGTATTGCTACGTCAAATCCATAATAGGAAAGAGATTCCCTATTTTCTTCTGGTGTTTCAATCCTCATTGTTTACTCATCTTTATGGTGTGACCAAGAATTCTTTCTTTGTTACGGTGTTCTAACATTCTTTGGTTACTTATCTCCTGCTGTGAAGTAACATCATGATCTTTGACAAAGATTTCGACAAACTTTGACGGAATGAAAGTTTCTTCATCTATTGTGTCCACTCCGAAGAGTGAACATGATCATGTATCAAATTTTCTCCGACGCACGATTACAGTGTTTTCTCGTGTTCTCCCTCGTCTACGGATATTACATTGTGATATTCAAGACCATCCTCCCCATTCTGGTATTCTGTTTGAAGAAACATCTATGTCAAAAGTTGTTGAACCTTTCTTTTCCAAAAGGATTTAAAGTCTTGTGCAAAGCTCATATTCTAAATCCTTTCAAGAACCATCGTCCATAAACTTGAAACCTTCTCTTATCCCCTCCGTTATCTTGATGTGTTTCATGCCTGTTAACTCAAAAGTTTGTTACGAACATTCTTGTCATGAGTTACCCATGAGATACTCGATCTTCGCGAAGATCAATTCCTAAGAGTTTTCCCTCTACCTAAGGTGTAGCCGCTGGATATCTTCGCAAGTGCTACGGATCAACCTCTTCAAGAAGAGAACCGTAAGGTTCAAGAAGATCGTCCAAAACCGGTGTTCCTTCTTTCTTCTCCTTCGGGAATCTCGGGACGAGATTCTTGCAAGGGGGGTAGATTTGTAACATCCCTGTTTTGCTACAATAGGGTTTGTGGTGTTGAGTTCATGGCATACATGCATGAAAACAAAAATTTGAACCATGTTGAAACAATTTAAGTTGTGAAGTTAAATGGTTTGAGAAAAAATCCCCCAAATAGTATTTAAAATGGGTTCCAAATTTTTGTCCTGAAAAATATTTCAAATTCATCAAAGCAAAACATGGCAAGGTTGGAAAATTTATAAGCTTTCCAAAAAGTATGTTTTTGCTAAATATAATATTTGCAAAATGGCCCTTGAAACATCTGTTTTCTGTTTTATTCTATTAGAGAAAAGGACTAATCTACAAATCTCAGTTTCTCTAGGGTTTTTTCGAAAATGCTCCTTTGTCTTCTTCCTCAGGCCAGTAGGAGCACCTGCGTGGCCGAGTGCCCGTCGCCGTTCGCCACCTCCTCTGTGCATGTGTCCTTGTGGGGTTAAGCGAGAAGGGAAGTCGGATGACCTTTTTTCTCCTACTCGCTGCCACCTCCCTCTCCCTCTCTGTATTCTGCCCGTGCGGCCAAAACCCTAGCTACGGGTTGCCGTCATGGCGCCGCCGCTGTAGGACTCCACGTAGCAGTTTGAGGGAACCCACAGACTCGCGCCGTCCCCCTCTCCTTCCTCGTTGAGTCCTGCAAACCGGGAGGACAAGAATCGAGGAGACCCCGGTCTTCATCCCCGCGGCCGGCGAACCTTCTCCGCGCCGTTTCGACGCTGTGCGACCTCGCCGGCCCTCCCTGGCCACGCCACTGCATCCGTGGTGAGCCCCCGCACCCGCAGGTGCTTCCGCCTTGCTCCCTCCACCTCTGTATTCCCTAGTCGCCGCACACCGTCGTCCGTTGCCGCGCCTTTGCTCGCCGGCGCGCGACGATTTCCGGACGGCGCCGCCACTCTAACGTTCACCGGAGCCCCCTCTAGCTAGTCCCGCAATCAATTTCACGAATGACTCGACGAATCTTTCGAATTTGAGAGAACAGAGAGGTTCTTCTCAGGATGATGCAAGGATGACGTCATTGTGACGTCATATTCCTGTTTCTTTTGTTTTCTAGAATGTTTAATAATTACAGAAAAGTAATCAATTTTAATAGTTCAATAACTACTGTTTTAGTTTTCAGAAAAATAAAGTAAATATATGGAAATTCTCAAAAAATTATACTCTATCTGAATATACCATTTTCACACATGTTTGAGAAAGTTGGTTTTTGAACATTATTTGAATTTGTTTAAATCTTTTAAATAGAGAAAATAAGTTTTTATTCACTAAAATTAGAAAATTAAAAGTTATATACCAAATTGCTCAAAATGACAAATGCAACCTAGTTATGATGTTTTCAAACCCATTTGATCTCTTTAAATTGTACTCACTTCCATAACCGTCCGAAGTACCCCTCCGGGGCCTATTTCGGATTAATTTCAGTAAAACTTCATAACTGACATACGAACCCTAGCAACCCATTAAACCTGTCTAGGGCTTTATTTCAGTGCATTAACCTGCTCATGCATACATATTGCGCATTGCATCGTTGCCATGTGTTGATTGTTGCTCTTCTTGTTTAGGTGTTTGTTCCCCCTCGGTAGAACGTGACTCCGAAGAGAAGGCCAACAAATCCAATGGCGAATACTTGATCCTAACCGACAAGTCAAGCACTTATTCCTGAAGACTTTCTCTGGTTTTCTTGAAGCAAGGCAAGCATAACCTCTTATCTGCCCATATATGGTTTCGAAAGACTTTTTGACTCTCGTACAATGCATTCGATTCAATATATCTTGTGTAAGTAGTTAGAGTTGTCCTATATCATGCATAGCCTAGTTATCCTGATTCACTACTCCTAGCAGCCATAGGTTTGATTGTGTTCATCGCCAAAGCCTTAAATATGCTGTGCTTAGTCATACATGCTTGTTATCTCTGCTCCATCCGGTTGATGAATCAGAGTTACGAAAGAATCTAGTATGATAGAATGTTGTGGAAAGTTAAGATAACTTGGTTAACATGACTTAAAGGTGTGGATGACGAGACCACAGAGGGTTTGTGGTGGTTGTCTCGTTCATGCCCCTAGGAGCGAGTTCTCGTCTTCGAACCAAGACTGAGCGTGCATCCACACGGGGATTGGATTCCCCTCGGTCTCAACTTGCCTAGTTTGTTCCATGAGTTGCCTAGTTCGGGATTTCCATTTGGATTTGCGGGGATATCAAAACACTTTCAAAACTAGGATGTGGGGATGTATCGGCGCTCTGCGGGTAGGTAACCGTCGAGCATCGCGCACAACGATAGAGACCCGGCAGGAGATGGCCACTCCCTATTGGCGGTCCATCTCTACTCGGAGTGACTCATGGAATAGGCGAAGCAAGGGAAAGATCGTGGTCAACCTCCCTCTGCCGGCACTTCCCAGACTAGTGCTAATCATGTGGCATTAAGAGTTGGTTGGTACGTGTGCTTAAAGTTGCACACCCCTGCAGGGTTAAATCTTTTCGAAAATCCGTGTCCGCGGTTAAGGACGACTTGGTGACGGATTTTGTGATCATAGATAACTTGAACGGAATGACTAAAACTTGTTGATAACGAATGAAGGATGCCTCCTCGGAGATGCCGAGAGGGGTTACCTTGTAGCATGAGTTACCGGAACAACTTGAGGTGGTGATCTTTGAAGCACGAGGTGCTGAAATGATGTTGGTGGTTTAAAAAGATGATGATATCAGTAGTTGAGTAGCTTTCTCATCTGTTTTCAAAATACTCCATGAGACGTGCTATTCCTCCCTCAACTTGGAAAACAAAGATGGCTTTACGCAAAATAACCTTCATAACTCTTTCTAAAAGAAGCAGATATATAATAGGTTAACTAAGTCTTGTTGAGTACCTCCCGTACTCATGTTTTCTTCAACTTGGTCCAGGTGGAGTTCCTCAGTTCGGTGGTGTTTCAACGTGGACATCGACAAGTAGTTTGGGGTTCCCAGGTAACAGCCTGGAATCTATGGGCTGGGACGTCTCCTTATGTTGCGGCCTCTTAGGCCTTTTGGTTCTTGTTGATTAGCAACATAGTTTGCCTTCCGTTGTCTGATGTAATGTTGAGTCGTGTGACCTCTGTTTGTAAAGCTATACTCTAGTAACATCTGTTTAATACAACTTTCATGTCTAGAGTGCTGCTTTGATCGGTTGTTGGTTTCGAGCCCGTTGTTATACAGTTTTGGCTATGCCTGCATAGTTGTCGCAGTCGAGGGGTTGTGGAGCCGATGATCCATGTCCGAGCCGGCCTGCCGATGTGATTCGGCCTGGGGCGAGGTAACCCCAGTAACTCTCGATTGTTGTTGCACTTTCTGGACACATAGAAGCTCTATATAATTTTGGTCCCGTTCCTTCAGTTTCATCCGACTCGTGGACGCTTGGGTATGCATAATTGGTTATGACTAGCATGGATATAAGGAGTAGTAGACCGGGGATCCGGACTACGTGCCGATGAATCCGGTCTACCTGCCGTTGTTTGTTGCGGCCGGGGCTGGTAACCTGAAGCCCTTGGGATTCCATTGCTAGGACCACATAACAGTATGTATATCTCTGGGTCCGGGGTCTGACAGAAACAATGAGAGTTTGATTGTTACCCCATTTACAATAGTTTCAGCACTCCTAAGCATCGCGAGGAGTTCATCTTGTGTTTTTTTCCATCCCATTCACCGAGCACAATATGAGATATGTGGCTGATATATGATGGGATACCTCCTTATTTTCGAAAATTTTTTTGATGTTTCTAGTTTTTTGAAGTCCAACTTTTATTAAGGTTGACCGAGTCTGTAGCTAGCAACTACACCATTAAATTAGTTTCATTACAATAATAATATATATATATATATTTGATATCATAAATATTACTAGCTAAATTTTCTATGTTTACTCCAGCTTAAGAGTTTGATGTGGGATATAATATAACTTTCACATATATTCTTATTAAAGGCTGACCTCTATGTGTCCTAACGCGAGGTCGCGTCCGCACGCCGTGCGATCATCATCCAAGGGCTGATACCGGTTTAGGACAGCGAGCTCGGGGTGAGCGTAGCAACCGGTTCAAATTTCGGGAGCCGTGCTGTTATCACTTTCCCCTTTTCGCCGTCTCGTGTCGCCTCCCCCCCCCAGAAACGCCCCCTCCTCTGTTCCTCCGCTGCTGTGATGCGAGCGGCAAATGACGCCCGGCGAGCGGGCGACCGCCCGTGACTCCCCCCCTCCCGTCCATCCTCGAGCTCCTCTGCCACCGGAAACTTCCTCCGCGAGTAGCTCATCCCGTAGTTCATCCTCATCGCGCAGGGACCAGCTCGTTTGAGGTAATCTCCAGATCGCCATTGCAGATAGAACTCCTCCAGGCCATTTCTCTGTGCTGCATGATGTGCTTTTTCTCCACGAGGAAGATCCCATGCCCCCGCCCTGGCACATCATCTCCATCACCCATAGGGAACAAGGATTCAGTTTGATTTTTCGTTTTGAACGGAGGGAACCTCATGGAGTTTTGAGCTTCCTCCTAGAGCGATGTAGTTTTCGTGTTTTTTACATTACAAAGTTACTTTTGCCGTCCGAATATGGTCTTAGAGGTCTCGTCATAAAGTTTTTCTGAAGAAATTTGTGTCCTGACTGAGAGATTTTTTAGGTAAAGTAGATGCAGCTTTGCTAAGCAGGTATACAAATTCCGTTTTGTCCTGCGAGATGTAACTTCAAAAAGCATGGCCTGAAAGGGGGTATTGATGAAGTAGATGGGTTCAGAGATTTTATGATTTTTATGGGTAGCAGGGTTGTCTATATGTTTTACAGACAGGGATTCAGGCAGCAAGCTTTTTTCGTTTTGGCATTAAGTACCATTTTGTGTTTTACATAAGTAGGTTTGCAAGTCCTTTTCAACAGATTATAGGATTTTTGTTCCGTGTTACGATAATGTGTTACGATTATGGGATTTTTGTTCCGTGTTACTGTAATTTTTACTTGTGCACAGTTTAAGAACTATGGCAGGATTTTTTTTCCGTGAGAGGATTACATGATGTTTTTCTTGAGATTGAACTTCTTTATGTGTTTATAGAGAGAACCAACTAACTGTATTTTTTTGTTTCTCTTTTATTCGTTTATGACAGAAGAAACTATGTCCACAGCCTTTTAACCGCTCACCCCCCATGAAGCTGGTCAGGTTGTACAAGAGCATGTCATTGGAGCAGGTTGATTTGATCGAAGACTGGGCTACATAGGTCTTGTAGGCATCAAGTTTTCCAAGTTACAACCATACTTGTGCAAGTATCTCATGGAGTGTTTCGATCCGACCACCTGCAAGCTTATTTTCCCAGGAAGAGGCTCAGTTGACGTGACCGAAGAATCCGTTCAAGAGGTGATAGGAGTGCCTCGTGGTGATTTGGATGTTCGATACGAGATGGATTCGAAGGCTATCAAGTTTATGAACAACCAGTTTGGAAATGGAAGCAGAGTCCAGCCCACAATATCATATCTGGAGAAGAAGCTCGTGGAGATGAAGGTTGCTGACAGCAACTACCTCAGGATGTTCATCACATACGCGATGTGCTCTGTAATTGCACCAACAACTGGGACACACATCAGTCCCAGGCTCTATCCTTCACTTGTCAGGATCAAGAATGCGAACATGCTAAATATGAGCAAGTTTGTTATAACAATGCTCCAAAAAGCCGCAAAGTTAAAGGCCGATGGCGTCATGAAATCATTCATGTTATACTTCATGGTATAGTTCGATACAAAACATTTTTGTCATGTTTAAAATCTCCCTTATATTGCAAATCAAGCATGCTCACTCTTTTCAGTTTTTTTTGCTTTAATTTTTTTTTGGCTGTTCAACGCGCAACAGGTAAAATATGTGGATTCTCTAGAACTCGACGGTATCGAGGTCAACCCCGAAGGAACAAGGGTTTCTGTTTGGACAAACACCATGGTGAAAGCAGCTATAAGCCAAGATCAGAGAAGTGATGGAAGTTTTGGACTGGCTCCAGTAATGTAGCTTTTTTTGTGTTTTAATACATCACAATCAAAATTTTCCTTTCCCTTTTCCATTTAAACAACATCCGTAGATACGGTGCTCCCTGGATCAATTTTTTTATGTTTTTCTGTTTTCTGCATTTGTGCAGCTAAAAGTTGTCTTTTGTACCCCGGGATTACAACAAGATTGTGCGGAGGCACGGCACCAACACGAGGAACATGGAAATATTAATTCCACTCCTCCAGTAGAACATGGAACTAGTAAGAACACACCCGTTGCAGAGGAAGGAGAACACGAAAACGTTGCACCTGAAGGACCCGAAGAAAACGGGACTAGTGAGAGCATACTTTTCTTAGACGCCAGCAAGATCGACTTGTTCATTGAAAATAATGCGCCAGCTGAGCGAACATTGGAAGTAAGCCTTCTAGTCCTTTTTTTTCCGCATTAAAGTATTCAGGTATTTTTTTTCTCTGTGCAAAATATCACATTGTGTCCAGATAGTAAGGAAGAGAGGAGGGAAAGTGATAACCTATACCAGCCATGTACTGATAATGAACGAGTCTTCTTTAGACGACGACAAAAGATTAAGATGGGTTTGAATAATTTTTTTTTACTTTGACAATTTTTAAGTTCAGTTTGTTTCCATAAGGCAGCAAGGCAAGATTTAGTTTTATTGTAGATACGGCTAAATTTAAAACCATTTTTAGTAGGGAGAAGTAATTCTTAGTTTTGGGGGGAGGGGGGGTTGTTGGGTGGAGCAGGTGTTTTTGATCACTCATGACATAATCAGATAGTAACAAAACTGAACTAAAAAATGCTTGTTAAGAACTTATACTACAACTAGTTTATGTATATTTTCTTTTTTTGTTCTGATACAGGAATCAGCTAGATACAAAGAGGCAGTTAAGCAGGCGTGCCAAAGTTTTGAGACAACATTAAAGATGCTTGTTAAGAACTTGGCATCCAGACCGGTCAAGAAAATCAAAAAGCACAAGAAGAAGAGTGAAAAGAAAAGTGTTGATAAGGAGAAGAATGAAGACAACAATATGCATCATACACCTATAGCAACACAGAGTCCAGTTAGCCAAACATGTTGGATGGATCTGATGAAGAGTTTGAATGTGCAAATGTTGAAGAGAACACACAAACAACAGTTTCACTTGATCAAGAATCACTGGATCTTAGTTTGCAGTCACCGTACAAGCAAGACGACATGTGTGCACGCCGGAGAAAAAGAGCTAGAGCGTCAGTAGTAAACAAGGAGGAGCCATGCTTGGAAAGAATGAGCAGGCAGCGTAGGACGGAAGAGAACATGATGTTGTCGCAGGAGGAGAGCCAGCAGAAAGATACATCAAACATTGTAATACCAGAAAAATCAGTCTCTCCTATCAGACAAGGAATTAAAGAAGACATGCTCGAGGAGGTTATCCATTCGCAAAGCACTGGCAATTCCAACAGGGTGTTGTCTCAGGAGGAGCAACAACAGCTAGTTAATGCTGGTAACGAGCGCAACAATGAACCACCTCAAATTATATCGACAATCGAGTGCACATCGGATCAATCTTGTGATGCACAGAGGAGTGTAGTCACACACAAACTAGCGGACGGGGATGGTCCTAACAAGGCAAGCTGCAAGATGGACGACAGAGTCCATATTACTGATACAACCAGGACGTCACCAGTTGATCTAGATGGAGTTACTTCTTTAGTTACAGGGAAGGAAGTACAAGAAGTTGTACAAGGGAAATGCCACTTGACAGCAAAAAATGCAGCCAACACGTTCGCACATTTCCGCGACAACTAAAACTCTACAACCGAGATCATTGAAGACCCCGAGTGGGATGACGAGGTTCAGGGAAGACAGAAGTGTGACAACACGGAATGGGAAAAAAACAGGGCAACTTTTTTCGAGTACATGCGAACTGAAACAAAACCAATAATCCATATCCCTGTCTTCGAACCCCCAGCAATTGCTGATCTTGAACCAAGTACCAGCATTGTGTTCCATGAAGCAGCTCTCAAATTGCCAACAATGGATGACGAGTTAAAAGGGACAGTCTTGCAAGATCAGTAACAACTAGTGCAAAGGATGAGTTGAAGAAATCAATAAACGAGATGGATCCAAAGCCTGACAAGATTCCAAAGAAATCAATTACATTTGAGCTTCACAACGAGGATGGAGGAAAGCTTAGAGAAAATGTAGTACACTCACCAAGTAGGTATAGAACCAGGGCAGCAGTCCGAGGGGAGGTTCATACAAGCCAGAGCATGGATGGCAGCCTCAAAAGCTCTATTCCCAAGGTCCCATAAAAAACAAGTCGCCATTGAGAACGCCTCCAAGGTGTTTGGCGCCCACACGGAAAATGACAAGGTTGACTCTAAGTAGGTTAAGCGCAACCGTAAGAGCCGCCAATTTTGACAGTGATGTCAAAACACCAATACATGATGTTTCTGTCGATAATAAGGACAGAAGCAATGCACCAAGTTCTGCGGTTGAAGATTCGATGAATAGGAGGCTTAACTTAGATAGCTCGGCGTCAGAAAGAAGGAAGCATGCAGTCAGCATAGCCCCTGATCCACCCACATTCGATCTCATCACACCACCTGACGAGATTGATGATAAGACAACTATGAGCAAAACAAATGTAGAGGAGTTCAAGTGCAAACTGCAGAGGGCGCATCAATTTTAATGTCAGCCGGTCCATCAAAATAAAGCATCACACCTATCCCCCATGTGTACCAAAAGAGACATATCAAGCCATCATTTCAACAGAAATCACCACTTCTCGACAACACAAAGAAAGAGTTGACAGTAAGTAGAGGAGCAAATGACGTTTACAATATGGTTTGCAAGCACAGTTGGAAGTCGAAGCATGAGGAGTGCAAGGAGACCATAATTGATTATGGTACATTCTTTGTATCACTCGGGGATTTACCAGATTCTGTAGCCCATGGGAAGAGGCTGTTCAACACTGTATGTGAAATTGGGATCCATGTTATCACTACAGAAAACAAAAACCCGAACAAGTGCATCATGCCACTTCGAATTGTTGTAAGTTACCAACAGGCAACATGATGGAACTTTTTTTTGATTTGGTTGTACTGTGTACCCAATTTTTATTCTAACACGAAATCTATTTCCAAAGATAAACATTCTTATCTGTTGTCTGTTTCTGAAATCCTATTTTTTTTCCTTCCTCACACAGAAATACCTGATTGATTGCCGATTCCAATTGAAAGACGTTAAGAGATGTTTTGCATTTCATGGACCCAACAGACTTGATCACAAAGAATTAGTAAGAAATTATTTATCTGCAATCTTTTTTCCAGCTCAATTTTATATGTTTTACTTTTTTCTGACCGTGCACTTCTCAACGTACCTTTCAATGTAACAAACTACGGGCCACGGTGTACAGTAAATGTTTTAACTAATTAAGATGTAACTTTAAATTTATTTTGTCCATTTGTTGAGATAATAGTCCCAGTACCCGGCATTTTTTCTTATTGTGAGTAGAGGAGCAAATAGTTCAGTGCCTTCTGTATTAAGTGGAAGTATTATGCATCTCAGTTCGTGGTACATAATTTTGTATCCTTATTTCTCTATCAACAGACCTGCTTCCCAACGTTACAAAGCTTCCCAAAGACAACAAAAGATGAAGTTACCTCAGGGCATTATTGGTTGGTTGTTCTGAACTTGAAGGCAGAGAGGTTTGAAATACTTGATTCATTGGCAACCAATGGGGAAACTCTCATGATGGACACATGTCATCTCCTCATTGCATCAATAAAGAAAGTGTGGTCAACTGAGTACAAAAGGTCAAGTATTAAAATAAACAATTATCCGATTGAAGTCATAGAATCTCCGAAGCAATCAAACACGTAAGTCTCATACTTTTTATATACAAGTTTAAACTCTGTTTCCACCCTACATATTTTTTCTGTTTTTCATCTCCTCTTTTTGGTCTGGTACAACTATGAGGTATGTCTGACATGACCGTCATTTTTCATTTTGCACTGCAATAATTTTTGTGAAACGGGTTTGACTGCGGATTTTTTACTTTGAAGAACTTGGAAGATTGGAATGGCAGGAGGGCTCCAACTTTTGACCAGAAGGACATGCCAATTTTCAGGAAACTCTACAATGACAAGTGGCTTCGGTTCGAAGCAAACAAGGCCCCATGGAGGATAATCCTCTAAACACCCTTCCTTCTTTTCACTTTGTGAGTAATTTTGCTTCTTATTTTTTTCAACACCTCGTGCACATGATAACATTTATTTCCTTCACGATCATTGTAGCTTCTTCTTCGCCATCGATATAATAAGCTACATTTTTATTGTAATTTTTTCCTTTTTGCTTTCCTGCTTTCTTGTCTTAGCAAAAACAAATCACCGATAAATTCCATCAACCGGAGACATCATATAATTAGAATATATAAAGCATGATCTCGTATATCTCGAAATAGCGAAAAAACACCAAGAAAGAACATATCAATACATGAATTCTTTTTTAGACTGTCTTTTTCAACTAAACAGTGGCAATAGAGGATACTGCTGTGGATTTGCAAGCCGGATAGGGCAGTTTCGCGCGTCATGTACTTTTTCGTGGCAGATGCTGCATGTTTTCGGCCGAGACGGTTGTAGGTGCATGCCACTTTTTTTTTTCTTTTTTGGCTTGGTCTTCGAGGCGACTTCATGAATATAGGGTCCTTCAGTACTGTTCCAGCAGGTATCCCAGTGTCATGCTGCATAGATGTAGTTTCTTCCACTCGAGCTTCAGGCATCGAACTTGATGAAGCACTGTGTGTTTTCTTCCTTTTCGCTGCAAGTGTTGCAGCTCTTTTCATGTATGCAAGTTCTCTCTCACAATTTCTCATATGCTTCTCTGCTACCTCAGTCCCTTTCTCAGAAGTTGATGTAGGGCGGGCTATTTTTCCGCAAAATCCTGACAGAGGTTACCAAATCTGAGCAGCCTCATCTCTTTTCTCGATAGCTTACCAGTAGTTGTCTCCTGTGGAGGAGCCGGCAGAACAATAATGTCTGGTGGTGGGAGTGACCATCTAGGTAGGATGTAGTGGTCCGACATTGAGTGGACTGCACCCACATGAACCATAGCTTTCATTGCATGGCAACAAAGGATTCCATCCTTTTTGAACTTGGCACACTCGCAATTGTCGATGCCATTCTGTACATCACAACTCACAATGTAATTTCTGTTTCCATAGCCAAAAACAGAACCTTGGATAGGAGATATTTCATATAGACCTCCACCAAGATCCCTTGCATTGTAAGACGTATTCTTCTGCAGCTCTAGTTGGAAACGGATGTACATAGGCATAGTGTAGGTTTCTAGCATTTGTTTCTCCATAGGATAATCGACCAAACTCTGATAGTCTTGTCTTCATCAACAAATTCATGTCCATCCTCAGCAACCTCAATCCTTTCTTGCAATTTCATGTATTGGTTGAAGAAACGGACAAGGCTATCATGCGGGTTAGCATAAAGTTTCAACACAACATTGAAACCCTCGCTTCTAGCTGTAGTCTGTAGGAACGGGAAAAATCTGTCCATGAAGTAGGCCGGAACAAACATATCTCTAAGAGCATAAAGATCATTGATATGTTCATTCTCAGCAACACCATGTATTTCCATAATATCATCCCATCTCATTTCAAATTCCTGCACAGTCAGACTGTAATCAATGATTGCATTGAACTCCAACCGCAATGATTCATGTTTTGATATGAATGGACTTAATTTCTCCTGCAACTTCAGCATAATGTGCTATCGGCAATTTCTATGAACAATTCCAACGAATACCACTAGGATTGCTGACCGAATCGCACCTGCTTGGTCTGTTATAATATTAAGAGGGTGTAGACCATCCATAGCTGCTAGGAAGGTCTCAAACAACCACACAAAGTTTGCAATTTTTTCATTCCTCATGAAACCACAACCCAACTGAATTGACTAACCATACCTATTGATGCCGATAAACGGAGCGAATGACATGTTGTACATATTGGTCATGTACGTAGTGTCAAATGAAATGCAGTCATGATATAGAGGGTAGACACCCCTGGCAGAGCTATCAACCCAGAAAATGTTTTCAATATCCCCATCTACATCAATTTTAAACTTGAAGTAGAACCCTGGATCTTCTTTCTGAATATCTTCAAAGGTTGCTTTTAGCAACGACATATCTTTGAACCTGTTCTCTTCTCCCAACTTAGCAGTATAGTTGCTAATTGATTTGTTATCGTAAAGTACAAATTTTTTTTCCACCATGGAGTTCACCCATTATCTCCATTATTCTGCCAGAGGGTATGTTAACTTCATGGAGCAAATCAATGAACCTCTTCTCTTCCCTAGGGATTTTCTTATGTGACCTCAAATATTTTTTCAAAGCAAACTTTTCAATCACTTCATGAGTGTGTTCCTCAACAAACCGAGTTACTTCCCATCTGGCACCAACACGCTTAACCCTCATTTTTGCCTTGCAACCAGCCAACTTGATAATAGTGCGTTGTCTTTGCTTGACAGGGGTAGGTTCAGTTTCTGATTTTTTTCCAGCCTTGTTACAGACAAATACAGCCTTATCTTTTTCACCGTCCCTGGCGGATTTTCTAGATGACTCAATTTTGACTGAGAAGCTAATGTGCTTAGCATATTTGTTGTAATGCGCCATCGCCAGATCAATTGTTTCAAATTTCATACCTACAAAAGGTTTCTGTGGCCGATAACCTTCCGGGGTGGATTGAACTTCACCATCACTGTCACTGTCATTAGTTGATAGGGTAACACCAGTTGGGGCGCCAGAATTGACATTTGGAGCACTACCTGAAGCATGGCCAGATAGAGTGTGCGCTCTAGGCTGGCCAGATATAGTGTTTTCACTGTGATGTTCTGATGAAGGCCCAGCCTCGGCTCCGTGTGAATAAGCCCCCCTGCATCTCTGGTAGCATTACCAGCCGTAGCTTCATCATGCTGATGGTCTGAATTGGTCACATCCTGATCATCAGGTTCAGCCTCTTGGTTCAAATCAATGCCTCCTAACCACCATTCAAAACTCCGCATAGATGCCACCTGTAAAAAAACTCAGTAGCAACTCAGTTAGTATTCAAAAGTTCCATTGTTTTTCATTTGAAGAATTAAAACATGCCTAGCAGGCATGCCACTTCGCTTGATTTTTATACCCCCAAGGTTCATACTATGTGCAACAGGTATGGTACTCTGTTTGATATAATATATGTTACCATGGAAATAGAGTGATACTATACGCAAGCAGGCATGGCACTTTAGTTTAAAATACATGCTAATATGAAAAATAGATGGTACTTCTTGCTTTAAAATTCATTCTAACATGAAAATAGATGGTACTATATGCAGCAGGCATGGTATTTTGCTTAACTTTCCTCCTTTTTTCTCTCTGTATAAACTAGTTGCTACTATGGAAACATGCATGATACTTTGCTCCTCAAAAGAATTTCAACTTCTGTTGTCTCATCTTTTTTACTTGACCTACCCGTTGTTTTTTTGTTCAAAATACATGCTAATATGAAAATAGATGGCACTATATGCAGCAGACGTGGTTTTTTGCTTTTTTTTTCCTCCTCCCTTTGCTTTTTGACTAAACTAGATGCTACTATGAAAACAGGCATGATATTTTTTCCTTCTCAAAGAATCCCAAGTTTGTTTTGTGTACCTGATGCTTTCTGTTTTTTATGTGCATCAGGCATGGTTTTTTCACATTGACAAGCAACAACGAAATCATGATGTGGAGGGGGTACCTGATGCGGTGAATCCGCGCAGCTTCCGTATTTCTGATGACGATTCCAATTGCTCGCCCTTTGTGTTTATCTTTTCTGTTGCCTCTGATCTGTCATCAGGAGAAGACACCCCTAGGAGGGTACAGATGATGGAAGTTTTATTGATACCCCTTGATGATCCACCCCTGGGAGTTCTGTTTTTGCTGTTTTCGCTCTGTTTTTGCCTGATGACGTGGAGGCTAGCCTGCAGACTTGAAACAGAACTTCCCCTGAAAAACATAGTTCATGCTGTAATCTCACGGTGAACGTTCGGGTTTCCCGAAAATTTCGGGTCGGGTTTTTAGGAAATCGGGTTTTGAGAATTGACTCCCAAAATTTAGCTAAAAAAATATTAACCCGACAAATCGGGTTCCCGAAATTTCGGGTACGAGTTCGGGTTTTTCCCGATTTCCCGAATTACTCCGATGAAGAAGTTCGGCTAGAGGAGACCAGCAGGCGGGGAAAACAATTCATGCTGAAGAAGAGCTAGTCACAACGGTGTAATGGATTTTTAGAAACCAGGAGGTGCTCGGTGCTGCTCCTTGGCTCCTTGCTTCCCATCCCAGCTCCATGGTTGTAGCCTCGCGTCGCGTGAATCTCAAGTGGTGGCGCTAGGATATGAGGATAGATGATGGTCGTCGGCCGCGCTGCAAGCAGCGTCAACAACCAGGTCAGGAGACCTGCATGTGAGAGATACAGGTGACGCCGTGACGGCGTGCTTCTCTGTGTTGTGTAGAGTTAGGAAGCGCCGCCGCCTGCATCTAGAAACGAGGAGTCGAGGAGGCTTCTGGGCATGCGTGAGTTAGGTTTGGGAAGAGGAGATGCGGTACATGGCATGCGTTGGTGCTCTAGACTCTAGTGGTGGCTAATTTTTTTTAATGGGCTGGGCTAAATGTGCAATATTTCTATTGGGCTACACTTATATGACTAGGATTCATTTATTATTTGGGGATAGTCGGGCTGTTCGGGTGTTGTATGTTGAAATCCGAATTTCCCTAATTAAATTCGGGTGTTTGAATTTGACACCCGAAAAAGCACTCAGGTTCTTCGGGTTCGGGATCGGGATTTTCGGGTTCGGGGATCGGGTTTCAGGTTTTATGCCCGGCGTGACTGTAATCAGAGATGGGGCACAGTTGTTCTTTGTTGCTGGACACGTTTCTTTTGTAATGTAAGAAACTAGGGGGGGGGGGTTTGGGGGTGTTTGGTGGTAGAAATCAGATGTTACATCCAGATTCATGGGGTAGGGGGGCAGTTTTCTTCAGATCTGAAGTTGGTACCTGTAACTCCCGCAAGACTGCACCAGCTACACCAACTCCACCATGGCCTGGAGTTGCTTTTGTCCGCTGGCGATTTGTGAGGAAAAGAGGAAGAAAGGAGGAAGATGGGCAGAGGGGAGAGAATCCCCGGGGCGGATGTAGTTTTTTTTATCTCATGGCGTGCGGGGGAGGGGGGTTGGTTGGTAATCGTACGCTGGAACTTTCCAGCTAGCGCTTTATCGCGCGCGCCTTGCGGGTAGTTATTGGTTCGCGCGCGCGTACATGTAAGGACTTGCCTTTTCTGGTCACGTGCGGAAGTAGTACTTTCCATTTATGGATCGTCCGAAGCGACCTCGCGTTAGACTAAAACGAGGCTGACCTCGTTGTAGCACGGTCCTATAACTTTAATTAATTTGCAGCGGGGATGTACACTTAATTTAGTAGAAAGAGGGTTGGTAGTCAAACTCATTTATCTGCCACGTCATCGATCCGGTCTCTCCCCAGGCAAACCAATCAGGTAGGTCGGCTTCCAACCCCGTGGATCGCTCGTGCTCCTTGCCGCTTTGCCGAATCCTACCCGTCCATCTCCAATCGGACGCACAGTTCGCACCTCCATTTCCACCACCGTGCATTCTCGCTGGCATAAATAAACCGCGCACCCCGCAGTTGTTCCACACCAGTTGCCGACAGATTCCCACAATCTCCTTCAGCTGTTCTTCCCCGAGCTCCATCGTCAGCAATGTCGGGCCGAGGCAAGGGAGGCAAGGGCCTGGGCAAGGGCGGCGCCAAGAGGCACAGGAAGGTCCTGCGCGACAACATCCAGGGCATCACCAAGCCGGCGATCCGGCGTCTGGCGCGGAGGGGCGGCGTGAAGCGCATCTCGGGGCTCATCTACGAGGAGACCCGAGGCGTGCTCAAGATCTTCCTCGAGAACGTCATCCGCGACGCCGTCACCTATACCGAGCACGCCCGCCGCAAGACTGTCACCGCCATGGATGTCGTCTACGCGCTCAAGCGTCAGGGCCGCACCCTCTACGGCTTCGGAGGCTGAGCCTCAGATCCCATCGGTTGTTCGCGTCTGGTTGTCAGATGCTTAGGATTGTTAGGTTTTCGTTGGTTGCGGTGGATCGATGACATGTAATCTCTGATGAGATCTGTTGCATATGGATGAATGAATCGATTTGGTGCTGCTAGATAGCCGATTGTTGTTACTGGAACCTGATTGGCGTTGCTTGGGTGCTGAGATTGAAAAGAGTCCATACTATGAGAAAGAGTCCAATTAGTAAAATGCCTGTAGGTTTTTGTATTACTCCTGGAAATGTTTTGCAATCGCTTGTGTTAAGCTCAGGCCATTGCTTAGATTGTTAACTGAATTATGGCGTCAAACTTCGTTCAGTTGAATTCTTAATTTTAGACCGCATCAATGTCTAAATGGTCTGCATTCAACTCACGTTCAATCATATTGCAGTATCCCAGTAGCATCGGGCTTCTATTTGGACCTTTATTGCAGAATCATAATTTTGTAACCTGTCTTTTGTTCTCTGTTATTGCTGTATCTTACATGCTAATAACTGGTGGAAACATATTAGGGGTGCTTGAAGAATGCTATTTGGCACCACTATTCATCTTCATATGCTTGGGTAGTAAGGTTGTCTCAACTCTTCTACAAGAATCAGGATGGATAATATTATCACAAGATACAGTCGTGGATGATGCAAATTGTGAACTCGATGGTGCCTTGTGTTATGGAATGTACTGACAAGACCGCTGATCTAAATCTTGTGTGCTTGTAAGTTCATGTGTTTATGCATTTGACGATGTATCCTACCTACCGTAGCTGAATTGTAAACAGCAGCTTATGTGTAGCTTGTTATTTCAGTAAGTAGTTTTGTCAGGCTTTGCATCTTGCGGCATATTGTTCATTTCAATTTGCAAAATGGAATCAAGCAACGCTAACAATATGTTTGTTACCTTGCTACACCCTCTACGGCTTTGGAGGCAGAGCCCCAGATCCGCCGGGCGTTCTCTCATTTTGGTTGGTGGATGTTTAGGGTTGTTAGGGTTTAGTTGGTTGGGGTCGATGCATGTCTGTTGCATATGGATGAACAAATGGATTTGCTGTTGCTGGATACTGGATTGGTGTTGCTTGAAACTTGATTTGTTCTTGATGTAGATGACACAGATCACTAAAATGCCTGCACGTTTGTATGTATCGCAATCTCCTGTTCTGTGATGATTGATTTCAATCTTATAATCCTCCCAAAATTTAGGCCGTTGTTAAGATTGTTAACTGAATTCTGGTGTCAATTTTCATTTGACAGAATACGTACCTGTGCTATACCAGCCTGAATGCTGGCTTATGCAGCATCAGTGTCACAACGGTTTGCAACTAACACTGTAACACAGGTTAATCAAATTTCTTTATCCCACAAGCATGTTGCTTCTATTTGAACTTGCGCTTCAGAATCATAATAATCTAGTAATTTGTCCTCTGTTCTCTTTATTGTTGCATGTTACAGGCTCATTACTGGTGGAAACAAATTAGGTATGTCTGTAGACCTCATGTGCTTCTATTACCTCAACTTTTCTGTAGGATGAATATTATTTCCGTTCAAAAAACTAATCTACAGGATCGGATGAAGCAATCTTTGAGCCTGAAGGCATCTTGCTGCGGTAGAACAGAACTGCTGTTGCTTGATATATTTGATTTGATGCTATGATAGTATGAAGCCAGCCAGAGACGCCTGCTCCTCTGTACTATGTAGAAAGGTATATTGATCAAGTTTGTTTTGTCTGTGATGCCCGTTTTAAACTTCCAATCCTCGATGTTTGTCTGAATTACTGTGTCAATTTCCATTCATTGAAACACTAAGCTGTGGAATCATGAATCTGAAGCTTGGCTTAGACAGTTAGACTACATCACTATAAAAATGCTTCAACTAGCACAATCGATTTGCTTTATGCCACTAGCATGACGCTTCTATGTTCACAATCATAAATTTGTAATGTCCTTTGCTCTTTTATTGTTGCATCCTACATGCTCATAACTGGTGAAAAGAATTTAGGTGTGTTTGAAGAATGTGATATTTCATACTATTCAACTTTATGTGCTCGGGTTATCTCAACTTTTCTGCAGGATGAATGATATTACTTATCATGAAATTTTATACAGTTGCGGATGAAGAAAATTGGAACCCGAAGACATCATGTCGTATAATATGGAATGTGCTGACAAGACCGTCGATTCAGCATGCTAATCTAAAACTCATGTGCCTGTAAGTTCATAGCATGTGTTTATGCAGCGTCTGCTGATGTTGAATCCTACGTACCATAGCACAACTGCAACAACATCTCGTTCTCTAATTTACCATTCAATCTAGTACTTAATTGTGGTATCACCATTCTGAACCTTGGCTCAGACTGAATCATAGTTAAAATGGTCTGCACTTAACACACGTTCAATCAAATTGCTGTACTCAGTCAATCAAGTTGTGACTGAGAACCATGTCAATTACAACCCCACACTCATGCCTTTATATGAACCTGGGTTTCAGAATCATAATTTTGTAATCTGTCCCTTGTTCTCTGTTATTGCTGCAACTTACAAGGTCATAACTGGTGGAAACAAACTAGGAGTGTTTGAATAATGTGCTATTTGACACTATTTACCTTCCTGTGCTTAGGCTATCTCAACTCTTCCGCAGGATGAATAGTGTCAAATACCTTCCTCTGCATCAGCAAAACAGTTCAATAGTAATCAATTGTACAGGACTAGAAATTCTGTGGAAATTTTCAGTGAGATGGATGCATCGTATTGCTTATTATCCTCTGTGTACGTACAGGAATTTTTCATTAGCATATGAACAGAAATTTAATAATGAACCTGCTAGGACTTGGTTACAACAAAGACTAAAGATTAAATACCAGGGTTAAAAAACCCCACCAGAAGCTACATTTCTCAGTGTGGTTAGAAACTAATATAAGCTTGTAGCAATCCAGGATCTTACATTCTGCCCAACGGCCTCAAGTTCACCCTTGAGCACATATTGAAAATGCCATAGAGGGATTCAGGTACTATTTTTGTTTTACGCCTATTCTTCACGGAGAGTCCGTTTACAGAGGAAATAAAGGAACTTTGAAATTACCAGATTGTACAAACAGGGTATTATAAAAAACATCAAACATGTCTATTGAAATAAGGGTTTGAGCATAACTTACTGTAAGTAGAGGTTGGTCTGATACAATGCAGATAATCGCTATTTTTCTAGCCTGTTATTAATTTCAAGTTGTCAGAATCCCGTTGATGGTTAATTCTTGCACCGAGGTGCAAAACATTGTCGCTTAGGCTGTTGGTCTACAGCAAGCTTGGTGTGACCTGACCTGCTGATGTTACTTTCAGTTTGGGATAGCGTACTCGCTAACGGGCAATGAGAAGCAGCTGCACATAGATCATTGGAGCATTTCTCGTATTTTTATGCATATGCTAGCTCTGCGAAGACACTAGCGTGCTACGTAATGAAGGACACCGTAGCCCCTCCTGCTCCTTCCCTCCGCTCCGTTTCACCACCACCGCCCCCCATCCCACGCCCATGGAGGACATCATCCTGTGGCTCCTCCGCCTCCTCGCCGACGGAGAGCCGCGCGGCATCCCCTCCCCACTCGCCTCAGGGTAGGCTGCTCGCGCGTTACTTCCAAGATGTGGAGGTGACCAGGCGCAACCCGACCTTCTTCCGCCCTCCGACGCCATACCCTCGCCACCCCACGCCCACGACGGCTCCTGCACCGGTAGCGCCGCAACCACCCGCTCCCCCAACACTCCCGCGCCGCCAGGATCCCGCGGAGTGCTTCATGCCGCTCACGGATGCCTCGGGGGCGCGAAGGTTCGCCTTCACGGTCGTCGACCCACTAGTGGAAAGAGGGCCTTTTGTCCCGGGTCGTAAGAGCCAGTTGTCCCGGTTGTGCAACCGGGATGGGCTGGCCGGGACAAATGGCCCGTCCCATTGGTCCCGGTTGTGCCAGGACCCGGGATGGTAAGGATAGGCCACGTGGCGAACCTAGGCCAGGGAGGTCGTCCCGGTTCGTTCAATGGACCGGGATGGATACTTTTTTGACAAAAACAAATATAATCGTTCAGTTTCCGCGTCCAGGCCCCACGTTTTTTTGGGCTCCTGTCTCCCAATCCCGAGCCGGCCTCCCCTTCCCCAACCGCGTCCAGGCCCACGTCTTTTATTAAGCCCACTGGTCACATTTGTCAAAAGGGCCCACTGGCCCGCGTCTTTTATTATGGTCAGTCAACGGTTCGAAGGGCCCACTGGCCAGCGTGGTCAGTCAATGGTTCGAAGGGGCCACTGGCCAGCGGCCGTTGGCTGGCTCGCCTGGTCCCTTAAATTAAGACTACAGGACGGTCAAAGGGCCAGTCGCCTCGTCTTCCCGCCCCGCCTCGGCTTCCCCGCGCCCCCACTTCCCCACGCGCCACGGCTTTAACCGCCGCCACGCCTCGGCTCCTGCCCGCATTCATGGCCGCCTGCAACTGCCGCCACGTCCAGGCCGCCGGTTGGCATGCCACGTCCAGCCCACCCCGGGTCCTTTTTAAAGGCCCCCCGCCGCCCGTACAACCCATTCACCCCGGCCGCGCCCAAGGCAGACCAACCATAGCCACCATGTCCCGCTGGTTCGGCAGCGGCTCCGGCAGCGGCTCCGGCAAGCGCCCCAGGAATGAAGGCTCCTCGAGCGGCGCCGGCCGCGTCCCACCACCGCCGGCGGAGGCCTTCGGCTACGGCCCTGGAGGTGTCCGCCTCGGCGGGACGCCGCGCGTCCCCGCGCCACCTCCGGCTGCACGCCCGCCGCCCAGCGCCGCGCCCAAGGGCAAGCGGTTCCGCCGGTACGTCCGGGTGGACGAGGCCGAGTGGCACTGGAACAACGCCACGCCGGTGTTCTATGCCGACGTCCACCTCCCGGACGGCTGGCACCTGAACCCCCAGCGTATCCCTGTGCCGCCGGTCCCGACCGGCCAGGCGCTGCTCGAGGAGATCGACCGCCGGCGCGAGCTCCTGCCGGCCCACGTCCGCAGGGAGCGCGTGTACGCGCGCAGCTCCCCCTACTGGAGCGCCTGACTCGAGCAGGAGCACGAGCAGCGCCGGCGCTCCTACATCCCCGCCCCCCTCGAGGTGGACGTCGAGGACTACCCGCCGCCACCGCCCGACCGGGAGAGGGAGCTGTGGCTCCTCGAGGACATCCCGGAGGACTTCTCCGGGGAGGAGGACCCCGTGCTCCGGGCCGCCATGGAGGATGCCTGCGAGGCCTCCCGCCGCTCACTCGTCGAGGACGAGATCAAGCGGTGGGAGCGGGTCGTGGCCGCCGCCCGCGCCGACTCTGCCGCCATGCCGCCGCCGCCGCCCCCGAGCCTACCCCCTGGTGGCACGCGCTCTACGCCGAGTATGAGGCGTCCGAGGACCAGCCGCCGCCGCAGCCGCTCCCCCCGGGCTGGAGTACGGCATGTCCTGGGCCTGGACAGGCGGCGTTTGGGCGCCGGGGTCGCCGGAGCAGGAGGAGGAGCTGCCCCCTCCGCCGCCGCCGCCGCAGGAGGTGCTGCCCCCGCCACCGCCGTACGCGCCTCCGATGCCCCCGATGCCTGCACCCCCGGCCCAGGCGCCGCCTGCCCACCTGTGGCAGCCGCCCCCTACCAAGAAATCTCCTCCGACGAGGAGGACTAGTAGATCGGCCGGTCGCCTGTGGCCGCGCCGCCGCCCCCTATTCTATGTAAGCAAGGCCCCTAGCTACCCCCCAAGAAACGGCCGGCCGCCTGTGGCCGCGTCGCCGCCCCTTTATGCAAGTACGGCCGGCCGCCTGTGGCCGCGCCGCCCCCTATCTATGTAAGCAAGGCCCCTGGCCTTTTTTTAATATAAGTTGTGTGCCCCTTATTCTACCGTGTCCCTAGCCCATACCCGCCGGCGGTCCGCCGGCGGGATCTGACTACTCGTTCCCGCCTCCGGCAGGGCTTCGCCCAGCCATGTCCACTCGTACCTGTCCCTGGGGTGTTCGTTCGGCCTGGAGAGAGGGCCGCGATTTTTATACACCTGGGCCTCTAGTCCCGGCCCGTGCAACCAACCGGGACTAGAGCCCCTTTGGTCCCGGTTGGTACCACGGCCCGGGACCAAAAACAAATTTCGAATTTCGGTGGCACCCCTGCGCGCCCAAAAACCAATACAGTTGAGATCCACTGTTGTCATTCCATAAAGCGGGTCTACCTTTACCCCTTCTCCATTCAGGTTGACCCATTTGCACTTGAACAAAGGGACCTTAAAAGAAGGTCCATAGTCAAGTTCCCATATCTCCTCTATGTAACCATAGTATGTGTCAGTTTTTCCATTCTCGTTTGTTGTATCAAAGCGGACACCACTGTTTTGGTTGGTGCTCTTCTTATCTTGGGAGCTCGTGTAAAATGTATTCCCATTTATCTCGTACCCTTGAAAACTCCCAATAGTCGAAGATGGTGACCCTGCCAACATGTATAGCTGATCTTCAACAGTGGTGTCATTTATAAGACGTGTTTGCAACCAACTTCCGAAAGTCTCCATGTGTTCGCGTTTAATCCATGAGTCATCCTTCCCCGGGTTTGCAGACCGTACAATATTCTTGTGTTCCTCGACATACGTAGCCATGAACATAGAATTTTGTAGAACTGTGTAGTGTGCTTTGGTCAAAGAATGCCCGTCCCTAGGTATCATTGTTTTCTTTCCCAACGTTCCTTTTCCCCTCAGTCTCCCATCATGCCGCGATTCAGGAACACCAATTGTCTTAAGGTCAGGAATAAAGTCAACACAGAACCCAATGACCTCCTCTGTTCCATAGCCCTTCGAGATGCTTCCTTCTGGCCTAGCACGGTTATGAACATATTTCTTCAAGACTCCCATGAACCTCTCAAAGGGGAACATATTGTGTAGAAATACCGGACCGAGAATATGAATCTCTTCACATAGGTGAACAAGGAGATGAGTCATAATGTTGAAGAAGGATGGTGGGAACACCAACTCAAAACTAACAAGACACTGGACCACATCCCTCTGTAATCTTGTCAGAATTTCTGGATCGATTACCTTCTGAGATATTGCGTTCATGAATGCACATAGCTTCACAATGGGTACTCGAACATTTTCCGGTAGAAGCCCCCTCAATGCAATCGGAAGCAATTGCGTCATAATCACGTGGCAGTCATGAGACTTCAGGTTTTGGAATTTTTTCTCTGCCATGTTTATTATCCCCTTTATATTCGACGAGAAGCCAGACGGAACCTTGATACTGTAAAGGACTTCAAAGAATATTTCCTTCTCTGCTTTAGTAAGAGCGTAGCTGCTTAAGGAATGGCGCCATGTATCTGTGTGCTTGTTGCTTGGGTCTTTCATACGTTGCTGGTCCTCCCGTGCTTCAGGCGTATCTTTTGACTTCCCATACACGCCCAGGAAGCATAGCAGATTGACACAAAGATTCTTTGTCACGTGCATCACGTCGATCGAAGACCGGACATCTAAAACTTTCCAATAGGGTAGCTCCCAAAATATAGATTTCTTCTTCCACATGGGTGCCCGCTTATCAGGGCCGTACGGAACTGGTTGGCTGCCAGCAGCCTTACCAAAGATTACTTCTAGGTCCTTGACCATATCGAATATATCATTACCACTACGGAGCTCAGGCTTCTTTCGGTTATCTGCCTCACCTCTGAAATGCTTCCCTCCTTTTTTCCTTAAGGGATGCTTGATCGGAAGAAATCTACGATGCCCCAGGTATACAACCTTTTTACATTTATCCAAAAAAACACTGTCAGTCTTATCTAAACAGTGTGTGCATGCATTGTATCCCTTGTTTGTATGACCGGAAATGTTACTAAGAGCTGGCCAATCATTGATGGTCACGAAAAGCAACGCCCGTAGGTCAAATGGCTTTTGTTCGTTCTCATCCCACACACGTACACCTGGTTTGCCCCACAGTTCTAAGAGTTCTTCCACTAATGGCCTTAGATACACATCAATGTTGTTGCCAGGTTGCCTCGGGCCTTGGATGAGAACTGGCATCATAATGAACTTGCGCTTCATGCACAACCAAGGAGGAAGGTTGTACATACATAGAGTTACAGGCCAAGTGCTATGACTGGAGCTCTGCTCCCCAAAAGGATTAAAGCCATCTGTACTTAGAGCAAACCATAAGTTTCTCGCCTCTCCTGCAAAGTCTGGAAAGTCTCTCTCGATCTTTCTCCACTGCGATCCATCGGCGGGGTGCCTCAACTTTCCATCTTTCTTACGGTCTTCTTTGTGCCATCGCAACAACCTAGCATGCTCTTTGTTTCTAAACAGACGTTTCAGCCGTGGTATTATAGGAGCATACCACATCACCTTAGCAGGAACCCTCTTACGGGGGGGGGGGGGCTCGCCGTCAACATCACCAGGATCATCTGCTCTGATCTTATACCGCAGTGCAGTGCATATCGGACATTCATCCAAATTCTCGTACTTCTCACCGCGGAAGAGAATGCAGTCATTAATGCATGCATGTATCTTATGCACATCTAATCCTAGAGGGCAGAGAGCTTTCTTTGCTTCGTACGTACTCTCAGGCAATTCGTTATCCTTTGGAAGTTTTGGCTTCATTAGTTGAAGTAAACTCTCAAATGCCTTGTCAGTCACACCGTTTTGTGCCTTCCATTTCAGCAACTCCAGTGTGGTACCGAGCTTTGTGCTACCATCTTCGCAATTTGGGTATAACAATTTTTTGTGATCCTGTAACATGTTGTCCAGCTTCAACCTCTCCAATTTATTTTCACAGTCTTCCCTTGCATCAGCAATAACTCGGCCAAGATCATCATCGGGCTCTTCTGATGCCTGTTCTTGATCACCTCCTTCTTCTGCATTCTCTTCCATTGCAGTATCGTCGTATTCAGGGAACAAAGGATCTTCTTCTTCTTCTTCATCGTCTTCCATCACAACCCCTCTTTCTCCATGCTTGGTCCAGCAATTATAGCTGGGCATGAAACCTCTCCGAAGTAGATGGCCGTGAAGGATTCTTTCGGAAGAATGTTCTCTGACGTTCCGACAATCAACACATGGGCAACACATGAAGCCATTATCTTTGTTCGCCTGAGCTACAACAAGAAATGCATTCAGGCCTGCCATATACTCGGAGGTGCGTCGGTCACCGTACATCCATCGCTGCCGTGCATCCATCTGCATCATATAATTAAGTTTATCAAAATACATATTAATACAGAGATGACCACAGTACATCGACAAATTATACTTTTTTATGTATCAGTTACAGATGAAAAAGATAATTTGTTAACCTCGGTCGAAGATACCATTTTCAGTGAGCTTGTGTGCGTCTCGGGAATTTCGTCGAACACCTCGTGTGCATAGTAAAAAAAAACACACTAACACCACACTCTCTCACACCTCCAAGCAAAAAAAAGATGGAAGGAGGGGGGGCTGGGGCAGTATATATAGGGGAAGGGGGCATTGGTCCCGGTTCGTGGACTGAACCGGGACAACAGGTCATGCGCGTGCCACGTGGCATGTGGCTAGGCATTGGTCCCGGTCCAATGCGCCCAGGCGATTCCTGTTGCCCCGGGCGCACGAACCGGGACCAATGCAGGGCATTTGTCCCGGATTTGGTTGCAACCGGGACAGCTGCCCCCCGGCCCCCTGGACGAGAGGGGTTGTTTCCACTAGTGACCCGCCGTCGCCCTCGCCGGGTTACCTGCTCCGCCACGCCCTCGAAGCCGTTGGGGGGAACCCCACCTTCGGGCTTGCCGCGTCGCACTATGGCGCGATGCTCGTCGTCTTCCCCGACGAGGAGGTGCGCGAGGCCACTGTGTCTCGTTTCCCCGCCTCCTTCAACGGCCACCGCGTCACCCTGGAGCGTCCCGAGCACACCGACAACCGCTTCGCGTGGCGCTACTCCTGCTTCGCCCAGATCTCGGCGACGGGGTTCCCTCTCGAGCACTGGTCGGAGGGGGGATCTGCACAACCTTCCGCCACATCGGAAGTGTGTGTTGCATTGACCCTCTCTGCCTAAACGATCTTGATTTCTCCGCTGTCAGGCTTGTCATCCACCTTGAAGATGCCTCTGATGTCCTGGGCGCTCTGATCCTGCGCGATTTCGAGGGGCTGACCGCCACGGAGGTGAAGCTGCACGTCATCCGCTCATGGCCCTTGCTTCCGGGAGAATTCTCCCACGACGGGCACTTCTTGGGAGGGGGGGGGGGGGGGGAGACACCCCTCGCCGCTCGGCTCCCGCGGCGTTCCCCTCGCTGCTGCTACTCCGACTGCACCATCTCCGACAGCGCCGCCGGACGCCCACGCCTCTAGCCTTGACGACATCGACGCCGGCTCGGTCGGGCCTGCCGATGGTGGACCCTCTGCTGGCCTGATGGACCTTTGGTCTCGCATCCTCACTAGGAGAGCCAATGCCCACTCGCCGGCCTCGCCGTAGTCCACTCCGGTGGACCTCTGGAACCGTATCCTAGGGCGTCGTATGGCGGCTCAATTCCCCGAGGCTGGGCTTGATGCAGACCAGGTGAGACCCTCTCCGTCTGATGTTTGCCCCTCCCTCCGTTCGTCCTCTGATCCCTCCAATTCCCCTACCCTTTGCTTGCAGTGGTACGACACACTGTCGATCCCTCCGACGCCTCTCGTCACCGCTGACGTGCCCCCCGCCTCGCCCTACGTCGACAGCTGCGAGCTACCTGCCATCAGGGGCTCGGAGCCGAGCGCTGCAGTGGCCGCTGCCTATGGCGACGGAAACGAGCCGGCCGCTTCCGGTGGGGTGCCGGGGGCCATCACGGCCCTCTCCTTCGCTGCTCTTGGAGATGAACACGAGGCGAACGCACGCAAGCGCCGGGCGCGTCGCAAACGTGCGACCGATTCTGCCTTCAAAGCCCGAAGGAGCTCGTGGCTCGCTGCCAAAGAAGACACCTCCTTCCTCGACATGTTGAGCAAGGCGAAACTCGCCAAAGCCTCCCGCTTCGACTGCTCCAAGGGATCGCCAAGCCTCCGTGCGGCTGTGGCCGACATCGAACTTGGCTCGTGCGCGGCGGAGGCGATTCCTATCCGCAAGCTGAAGGCACTGGGCGCCCCCTATGGCGTTGATGCTGCTGCTATCGATGCAGCAGTTGCGGTGCCCCGCCGTGCTCCATGATCGATCTCCACCGCTTGTGGGCTCCCGTCCGTGTGTCCCCTACCTTAGCTTGGCGACTCGGAGCCCACCATTGCCGCGGCGTCGGCCTCCTTGACTGCATGTTCCCAGCGCCCTCTCTGTCGATGTTCAGAGATCAGCTGTACTGTCGCTTTTTTCCCCTGCTTAGTTCACCTCTGTAATGGCCCCGCGCCTATAACCCGCCTCCTGGAACACGCAGTCTGCTTTTGGTATGTGTTTTGGTGCCCTTGTGTGTTCCCATGATTAGCTCGACACTGCGTTTCTGCCCTTGGAACCTTCGTGGTTTAGGGGACGACGATAAATGTATCACTGTCAACGCTGACATCTCTCATATTCGACCTCAGTTTCTTGCTATCCAAGAATCCAAACTATCGGTGCTTACGCCAACCAAGGCATCCAAATTCCTCCCCCCTCACATCCGCTCCTACGCTCATATTGATGCTGCTGGCTCTTCCGGGGGGATTATCTCTGCCTGGGATCCATCTTCCTTCTCCCTGTTAGCTTCTCGAGAAACCTCCCACGCCCTATCCATTGACCTATCTCTCACCACAAACAATGCCGTCATCAGGGTCTCAAACGTGTACGGCCCCTGCGCCCATGACCTCAAAGAGAATTTCTTGCGCAGCCTTGCCGACCACGACCCTGGCGACCACACTCCTTGGATGATCTGCGGCGATTTCAACGTCTGTCGGGATGTTTCCGACCGCAACAACAAAAACCTAAACCAACGTGAGGCTGACATGTTCAACGAAACCATCCACAACCTTTGTCTTATCGACCTCCCTCTCCGGGATAGGAGCTACACCTGGTCTAACCAACGAGCCCATCCCACTCTCGTTCGGCTCGATCGGGTCCTCGTCAATAACGCTTGGAACGCCATGTTTCCCGCCTCCGCGCTCCTGTCTGACTGCCGCAGCACTAGCGACCATGTTCCCCTTATTGCCTCGGTGTCCACCACTTGTCCTCGTACAATTTTTTTCCGCTTCGACCGTTCCTGGATCCTTCACGGTAGTTTCTGTCGTGCCATCCGGGCGGCGTGGAACTCCACTAACAGAACCAATCCCTGTGCCCGGCTGGTTGCGCGGCTCAAAGTCTGTCGTGGTGCATGTAAAAGATGGAAGAAAAATACTAGCTCCGCCGAGACCCGAGCATCGGATTCACGTATCCTGCTCCTCTTCCTTGAGCATCTCGAAGAAATCCGTCCCCTTTTCCCGTCTGAAGCTGCGCTACGCTCCCTCACCTCCAATGCTCTTAATCTAGCTATTAAAGAGAAGTGGACGTACTGGAAACTTAGATCAAAGATCCGTTACGCAATTGAGGGTGATGAAAACACAGGGTTTTTCCACGGTATCGCCTCTTGTCGTCGGCCTCGTAACGCGATACCCGTCCTTGACTATCATGGTATTCCCTTCTCTGACCACGACTCGAAGGCGGAGATTTTGACGTCCTTTTTCAAAGACCTTCTGGGATCCCCGACATCGTGCTCTTGGCACGTCAGCATCGGAGATTTCTACCCTCAACCCTCTTCTCTCCCTGACAACCTCACCGCCCCGTTCACTCGCTCGGAGATCACGGCTGCGCTGTTTGCCATGAACATTAATGCTAGCCCTGGGCCAGATGGTTTTGGCCCTAGTTTCTTCATGAAATTCTGGGACCTTGTTGCCAACGATGTTCTGGCTGTCTTCGATGCTTTCTTCTGGCACACGATTGACCTTGCCCGCATCAATAGGGCTCTCCTGGTTCTGATCCCAAAGACCGAGTCCGCGCGTTGTCCATCCCAATTCCGTCCCATCTCGCTCCAGAACTGCATCGTTAAGATGATCACCAAAGTCCTTACCACTCGCCTTCAATCCTCTATCCACGCCCTCGTCGACCCTGATCAGACCGGGTTCCTCTCTGGGAGGCGCATCTCTGAAAACATCGTGTATGCTGCTGATCTCGTTCGCTACTGCCACATCAAAAAGAAACCTACCATCGTTTTTAAAATCGATTTTCGCAAAGCATTCAATTCTGTTAACTGGTGCAGCCTTCTGTCTATCCTCCGTGCCCGTGGTTTTAACGAGAAGTGGTGCTCCTGGATGCATGATATCCTTGCTTCCGGACACATTGCGGTTCTCCTTAATGGTGTCCCCGGGCCATGGATCCGCTGCAAAAATGCCCTTCGTCAGGGCGACCCCCTATCCCCCTACCTCTTCATCATTGTTGCTGACCTGCTTCAGAAGATGATTAGGGACGCCTCAACTCGTGGTAATATTAGCCATCCCATCGACGACAACCTTCCCGCCCCGGTCCTGCAATACGCAGACGACACTCTAATTCTTTGTAAAGGGGATAAAAAAACGCTTCCAGTCTCAAACGTGTTCTAGACAACTTTGCGGCCGCTACCGGGCTCACGATAAATTTCCATAAGTCCTGCTACGTCCCCATGCACTCCCCCGCGGTTCTCACAACCAATATAGCTGCCATCCTTGGATGCACAATCTCTTCTTTCCCTCAGCCCTACCTAGGTCTTCCCCTCTCCCCCACTAAACTTCCTCTGTCTGCTTACTCCTCCCTTATCTCCTCTTTCGACCGCCGCCTTGCTGGGTGGAGTGCTATGCTCCTCTCATCAGGTGGCAGACTTTTCCTCTGCAATGCTGTGCTAAACAATCTTGCAACTTATTTCATGTGCTCTTACATTCTTCCGACTGGTGTTTTAGATGCGATTGACAAGAGGAGGCGTGCCTTCTTCTGGACGGGAAAGGATAACTGCTCCGGAGCTCGATGTCTAATTTCGTGGGACAAGGTTTGTTTGTCTGTGCAGGAAGGTGGCTTCGGGATGCGGGATCTTCAAAGGCAAAACACGGCGTTGCTGATGAATTTCATCCACAAAATCCACCAAAACGAGGAGCTGCCGTGGAAGACTTGGTTCCGTGCACACTCCAGCAGGGATCTCGGTGACACCCCCTCTCTCCCATCTTTCATCGACCAAATTGTTGCTCGATGCCTTCCCCTTTACCGCTCTATTACTAGGTGCACGGTTCACAATGGTAAACACACATCCTTTTGGTTCGACCATTGGCTGCCGGACGGGGCTTTATGCCATCAGCTTCCGGCGCTTTTCTCACACTCTACACATCCTAACATCTCCGTCGCTGACGCTGCCTCATGTGGTCTTTCTCTCCGGTCTCGCCTCACACACGCTGCTGAGGTGGAGCTCACCGCTGCTAGAGGCATTCTTGCCCGCACATCTCTGAGCACTGCCGATGACGCCCGAGTCATCGCTTGGGGCCCCTCTCGCCACTTCAGCTCTCGGGCGGTCTACCGCTCGCTGGCCACTGGTGGGAGGCGCGACTTATCGGCGATCACTTCTTGGTCTTCTTCTCTCCCCACCAAAATTAAAATTTTCTGTTATCTTGCTGATGCTAACCGCCTTAGCTCGCGCGCAAATCTCCACCACAAAAACTGCTCGCCCACCGACACTTGTGCACGCTGCGCGCAGGTTGAAACTTGCCCACACATCCTCTTCGCTTGTCATGTCGCTGCTGAGGCTTGGTCTATTGTTAGGGTTAGCCCTTCACCTGGCTCTATTTGGGAGACTCCTACTCCCTCAGGTTTTGTTACTGCGCCCCATGTCTGGCGTCTCGGTGTTGCCGCCATCCTCTGGAACATTTGGAAGGCCCGCAACGACATCACCTTCAACTCGACTGCACGCTCCGCCGACTTCATCTTGCTTCGCGCCGCGGAGGACATCGAGCTATGGAAACACCGTTTTCCCGTGATCGATCGTGATCCGGCTGACACTTTAGGCGCCTTCATTAGGGAGTGCGTTCGGACTAGAGGATAGGCTTCTGTTGGCTTCCTAGTTTTGTTTGCTATCAATTTGTGTAACCCCCTGTTTGTTGTAATAGCTACACCTCTCTACTCCCCCTCCCCCAATGTCTTTCTTCACCTCTGTAATCGACGATGTAATGTTTGGCCCTCTGGGGGCTGGCTTTCGAGTAATATAACAACCGGTGGGGAAAACTCTTCCCCCCCGGCTTCCTCGAAAAAAAAAAATAGCGTTCATATGCTTAGAAGTTAGAAATAAGGAGAAACGGAAGTTAATAAATTTTGGACATAATGAAGCCTACAGTAAGAAATTTAGGATCAACGTCGAGGATATATATTAAACTTTCCAGTCCAATGCTTGAAATCCAGCAACCAGTACTAGTAAATAAGGTGAGCCTGCATATGAATCCAGTAAATCTTAGTCTTACATATGAACTACGAGGAGTACCATTCTCTTGAAGGATTTGTACAGGCGTCACTGTCATATGCACTTGCATTCAGCTTACTGGTGCTAGTTAAATTGTGTCAACAAAGCGTCATGCTGTAAGCATGCCAATTGTGCTCTGGAGTATTAGGAGCTTTGGGTTTTGCATTTTAATGATTTGGTGCCACATTTAGCTCCAGTCATTGCTAATTAAAAAGTGACAAACACTCCTGTCATTAATAGATAAGGTCAAAGCATCTTCCAGAGAGAAGAAGATATAATTTCGAGAGATGATAAACCATCGAAATTTATAACTCTAGAAGAGGATCGGCAAGAAAAAACACAGGGTGACATGCATGCTTTAAGGAGTAAAGGATTTCTCTTTTCTTCTGTTAACCCTGACAGTGTGCAGATGCTCCATTTTTTTTGTATGTTCTTGTTTCATTGAACTTTGAATGGCAGGTTTAAGAGATTAATGGAAGAAGAACCAAGGAGAAAACAGCTTCTAGAACAAGCAAAATAAACAGAGTCCACCTTGATGGGAAACAGAGTTCTGACAGCTCTGATGCAGACAGCAATGATGACCAGGTCGGTATATTTGGTTGATTGGTATTATAAATGATTTAAGAAACTGATTTTGTTTCGTCGCTGTTGTCAAATGTTAAACAGGGATCCCATGAAAATGGATCGATCTCAGCTAGTAGCTATGGTGGCCTTAGCCATGATACCGACAAAACACAGAAGTGTTATTTTCTTCCTGCCTGCGAACATATTTAAGCTTGGAAATTTATTTCAGCTCTCATTATAAATCATAACATGAAAGATTTTAAGAAAGTTGTCCTGCTGTGCAGGGAACAGTTCAGGAAGAAACTGACACTGACGGCCATCCTTCGGTAAGCAACCCTGCCTGTTCCCAAGCGAGAACCAATCAGATGGCTCAAACCTGCGGATTGCCCCTCCTTGCCACACCATCGAATCCTACCCGTCCATCTCAGGTCGAACGCACACAGTCTCTCCCCCATTTCCACCCTCGGCAAGGGCGGCGCCAAGAGGAACAGGAAAGTACTGCGCGACAACATCCAGGGCATCACCAAGCCGGCGATCTGGCGTCTTGCGTGGAGGGGCGGCATGAACCGCATCTCCGGGCTCGTCTACGAGGAGACCTGCAGCGTGCTGAAGATCTTCCTCAAGAACGTCATCCGTGACACCGTCACCTACACAGAGCACGCCGTCCGCAAGACCTTCACCGCCATGGATGTCGTCTACACGCTCAAGCACCATGGCCGCACCCTCTGCGGCTTCAGATGCTTAGAGTTGTTGGGTGTTCTATGTTGGTTGTCAGATGCTTTAGGGTTGTTAGGTTTTCGTTGGTTGGGGTCAATGGCATGTAATCTCTGATGGAATCTGTTGCATATGGATGAGTGTATATGTATCGATTTGGTGTTGCTAGATACCTGAATGCTGTTGTTGGATACCTGAATGGTGTTAGTGGAAACTGATTTGGTGCTGTGATAGAAAGAGTTCAATGAGTAAAATGCCTGCAGGTTTGTATTACTGAAAGAGATGTATCTCAATCACTCGTTCTATGATGCTTTGGGTTCAAACTTCCAATTGTCCTGATCTCTTGGCCATTTGTTTAGATTGTTAACTGAATTATGGTGTCAAAGTTCATTCAGTTCAACACTTAATTTTGGTGTACCATTCTGATCCTTGGCTTACATTTGAACTCATATTTCAGTCAAATTGCTGTACCCCAGTAGCATCAGGCTATTCGAACCTGTGTTTCAGAATCATGATTTTGTAAGCTGTCCTTTGCTCACAGTTACTGCTGCATACTACAGGGTTATATTTTTGTTCTCTGTCAATGTACATCAGAGACACTAAATGGCAACAAACATAATGTAGGGAAACACAGTAGTGTTCTCTTTCACTCCCATTCCTGTGACTAAAGATGTGACTCAATCTGGTGGACACAATTCTTTTTTTTTTTGAAGAAAGGGCAAAAGCTTTGCCTTTTATATTCATAAAGAAGAAGCAAACATACAGAACAAGGCCTAAAAAAAAAAAACTCTAGTCGACGACCATGCAGCCCGAGCGACCACAGCCGACAATACCACGGCGGATGCAAGCCTCACGCAGGACGAAATCCGGAGCCGTCGCTCCGACATCAATCTCACCGGTCTTGCTGAATACAAAGATTAGACGTATAATATGGAAAATGGTGTATGCTTGCAGTAAGTAAAGAAAGCATAAAATTGTTGTGGTTTGTTTAACAGTGTGGAAAATGGACCAGAGTTCATATGTTCACTAGTGGTGTCTCTCGATAAAAAAATATGTTGGGTGAACAAATTACAGCTGGGCAATTGACAAATAGAGGTTGCACCGTAGTGCATATTATAACACGATGACTACTATGATATTTAGTGCGGGCATTACAACAAAATACATAGACCGAAACCCATCTGCATCTATGACCAATAATCCCCCCTCAGGTTATCATCCGAACCTCCTTAGGTATTAAGTTGCAAGCAACAGATAACTGTATTAAACAATGTGTGTAATGTAAGCAATAATTGTACACGCGGGCACTCACACTGTTGTTTTCTCCCTAGTGGCAACAACACATCCTCCCCCATCATGTTTCTGTCACTCGAGCACAGGAAAAAAGGAGGCATGAACCCACTATCTATCATAAATACTCCCTCTTGGAGTTACTAGCAACTACTTGGCCAGAGCAACCACTAGCAACGGAAAGAATGCAAAATCACAAATAACATATGCAATAAAGACTATAATCAACTTGGCATAAGTTCAATATTCATCGGATCCCAGCAAACACATCATATAGAATTACATAAGATCAATCTCGATCATGATAGGCAGCTCACGGGATCTAAACATGGAGGCATATGAGGAGAAGACAACCATCTAGCTACTGCTATGAACCGTAGTCCAAGGATGGACTACTCACGCATCACTCTGGAGGCAAACATGGTGATGTAGAAGCCTCCGGTGATGATTTTCTCTCCGGCAGGGTGCCGGGAGATAGCTCCAGAACCCCCCTGATCTAGGGTTGACGACGACGGCGGCTGCGGAACTTTTCGAAGATTTTTGATCAGGTGCCTAGGGTTTTCCATCCGGGGGAATAAATAGGCGAATGAGCAAAGGTGGTGGAGGCCTGGGGGCCCCACACCTATAGCTGGCGCGGCCAGGGGGAGGCCATGCCACCCTATTGTGTGGTCCCCTGGTGCCCATCTTCGACTTTCCTTCGGTCTTCTGAATGCTTCCGGGGAAAATAGGCACTTCGGTCTTTGTGGGGTCCAATTCCGAGAATGTTTCCAGAACAACTTTTCTGAAACCAAAAACAACATAAAACAGGGAACTGACACTTGGCATCTTGTTAATAGGTTAGTCCCTGAAAACGTATAAAAATGCTATAAATAAGAGAGAAAACATATAGCAATTGGCATAATATGATCATGGAGCATCAGAAATTATAGATACGTTGGAGACGTATCAAGCATCCCCAAGCTTAGTTCCTACTCGTCCTCGAGTAGGTAAACGATAAAACACAATAGTTTCTGAGGTTACATGCTACTATCATAAACCTGATCATTATAATGTAAAAGCATATGTATGCTGAGATCATAGAACTTCAAACACAAACATGATAAATAGAATTTTAATAATAAAGCATAGAGATCACTTTTCATCATGAAGAGTATCTTAAATAAAGGATCATGGATAATAATGCAAAGAAATATAAATGTTTGTTTCAGGTATAGAGAAAGCATGGCAAGGTGGTATTTCGATAGTCCTTATGAGTGGGACAAAACATAAATGCCAGGACACTTTCAAAGTTCATGAGAAAGACTAGAACAAATAATATCACATCATGAAGTAATTATTGATGTTTATGAGACAAATGCCCATAGAACTTAGAATGGCGAAAATGCTCTCTCAATTGTGCATAAAATTAGAAGATGGAGACTCAACATAAAAGTAAAAGAAAGGACCTTCGCAGAGGGAAGCAGGGATCACTCATGTGCTAGAGCTTCTTATTTTATTAAACAGAGGTATTAAAAGTTTGACACTCCTCCATCCATCTTTCAAAAACCATGCCTAACCGAATCCTCGGGTGCCTTCCAACAATCACATACCGTGGAGGAGTATCTATATTTTAGGAGATGTGTATGTTAATGTCAACGAATGGTAAACAGACAATATAGTACATCACAAGCCAGCTGGATTGACAAGAGCGGCTCCCATAGTGAAGGACGCAACTGGTGTAGAAGTTCATCCCTCTTTCTCTTTTGTTTACACAATTATACTTTGACTGATAAATCAGGGGAAAAAATAGTGAAGAGAATTTGTTTGTATTAATTTGGGGCTGGGCACCTCACTGCCAGCTCTTCTATCATTTGGATAAGCGGATGAAGCCACTAGTCCAGGGTGTGAAATCCAATCAACAAGTGAGATAAATATTCTCTATTGACGTCCTCAAGAGCAAAAAACAAGAACAAAAAACACGAGTAATTTTGAAAGTTTTAAAGATAACACATGAGCAATTTACTTGGAGTGGCAGTGAAATACCACATATAGGTAGGTATGGTGTACACAATGGGAAAACTTTGGTTTAAGGAGTTTGGATGCACGAGTAGAATTCCATACTCAGTACAGGTGGAGGCTAGCAAAAGACTGGGAGCGACAAATCAAGAGAGCATAAGAGCCATAATCATGCACAACGACATAAGCATCATTAATTAAAGCATAAGAGGTATCACAAATTAAAAAACTAAGTGGTCATGGAGGCTATTCGTGACTGGTTCGTAGTCATAAGCAAGGTGTGAGCATGCTCCAAGTCAACCAAATAAAACATTCGAAAGAGAATACCATATATTGATGCTTTACTATGACAAGAACAACTCATGAATCTTTCAATACATATTAAATGCTCAGCTATTTAAGGCTATTCATTCTACTCAATAACCACAAGGCTTTAAAACTAAAATAACATTTAGCATGGCATGAAAAAGTTCTAACCTCAGTCTATACAAGCTTCTACTAGCACTATTATAAATTCTACATCAAGCAGCAGTTTCTTTTCCCAACAAGCACCATACAAGATATGTTTTAACAAAAATACTATTTATGATACCGCAAGAAAACATGAGAGTACTCATATAACACTACTAAAACTAACAACTCTGATAAGAGATGCATGCAAAAACAGGAGGTAAATAAATGCAGCAGCCAACCAGAGACTAAGAATACAACGTATTCTCATGAAAAAGCGGAGCGTGTCACTCTCCAATAAAATAATGCTGGGATCCAACCAAGCTTATTGTAAAAATAAAAAAAACTGAAAGCAAAAATAAAAGACGCTCCAAGTAAAGCACGTAAGGTGTGACCGAATAAAAATATAGTTTCACTAGAAGTGACCTGATAATTTGTTGATGAAGAAGGGGATGCCTTGAGCATCCCCAAGCTTAGACGCTTGAGTCTTCTTGGAATTTAATGGGATGTACCACCAGGGAATACCCAAGCTTAAGCTCTCCACTCTTCTTGATCACATCATATCATCCTCTTCTCTTGACCCTTGAAAACTTCCTTCACACCAAATTTCTCACAATTTTCATTAGCAACGTTAGTGCAATCAAAATAATAAACTCACATGGTTCAGTTTCAACACAAGCCTAGCACTCAAAAACACATTAGCTACTGTCACAACTTCTTTTAAAACTCTTTTTCTCAAAAGAACACCAAAATAAAGAGATTAAGATTTAAATGCAATAATTGGCACAAATCTATCAAAACAGAATAGCAGGTAAAAATCGATTTTTTTAAGAAAATCTTTTGTTTATCAAATCAAACAGTGGTAAAAATAAGAAAAGTTGTGTATATAGCCCAGGATTAAGCACAAAAAATGCCAGGTCATTTTGAATTTTCTGTGATTTTATACGTATTTAACAGTGGACAGCAGAAATTTGTTTCCTGCGCAGAAATCCGAAATATAGTCTCAACTTTCCACTAGAGGCTTTACTTGGCTCAACAAAAACGCAAAAGAAAAGATACAACAGGGTTTCTAAAGAAATAGACAACACCCAGGTGCAAAGAACACAAAATAAAACAAAGGAAAACTGAATGAAAACAGAGAAATAAAACGGGTTGTCTCCCGGTAGCGCTTTTGTTTAACGCCTTTCAGCTAGGCATAGAAAGCAACTCAAGTATTTTCAAGTGAAGAAGCATCAACATTTATACCAAGAACTCTCCTTTTACTCCTCTTACCCTTCTTCTTGGGTTTTGGGAATATGTGGCCACATGGTGTGAAGGTAAAATTTAATGTACCTTTCCCCACATCTATTACTGCCCCCAGGAGTTTCAGCAAGGACCTTCCAAGCGTAATTCGTCCTTCTCCTGCACAATCAATAACAAGATAATCATTGGATATTGTACTTCCCATGATTTTTTAAACACTCCCTCAGCTATCCCAATGGGCAAAACAGTGGTATTATTGATAAGGGGTATTTCTTCTCCCCCTTCAGAAAGTTTCCAAAGATTCAAAGAATCGTAGATTTTCTAGGAACAAGACAAAATTCAGTCATAATATCGCAATGAGCATGAAAAGTTTCATCATTTATAACTACTTTTACTGTAGGGATCCACATTGAAGGTTCAGAGTTTATTGTCACATAATCATAACAAGCACAAATCTGGTTATAGGCTTCTTTTAAACATGATATATTTGTTTCAAGAGTAGTTAATCTAGCCTGAAAACTCACAAGGGATGAATCAAATTTACTAGTTGAGCTAGAAGTTGCAATCAACTTTTTAATGGAATTAAGAGCTTGATCCCCATCACAACGTAGGAAGTCTCCTCCTACTGCAGAGTCTAAAGCATATCTATAGAAAAGAACAAGACCAAAGTAAAAACTACTAAGAAATAAATTCAAGGTCATCATGTGTTCAGTTTTACTATAAGAATAAAAAATCCTAGACCAAGCTTCCTTGAAACTATCCTCACTCCCTTGCTTCAAAGTGAAGATTGTTTCTTCCTGTGACATAGTGACAGGAACAAAACTAGACATAAAAGCAAGCAAATAAATAACAGTTATAAAGTAAACTAATTTTTGTGTGTATTTAATATAGAGAAGAAAACAAGACAATAATAAAAACAAGACAATAAACAAAATAAAGAGGTTGAGAGTGAGAGACTCCCCTTTCCAGAAGACTTCTTCCTCCCCGGCAACGGCGCCATAAATTCTTGATGCTCTTTGATGGTGTGTTGGAAACCCCAAGAGGAGGGTTTGATGAGCAAGCGGTAATAATTTCCCTCAGTTAAGAACCAAGGTTATCAATCTAGTAGGAGGAAGAGGATCTCGGGAAGGTTGATGCCACTGACGGTGGTGATGTCGCCTCACTTGTGACAGCAACAACGTGGAACCTGCACACAACACAACCAAAATACTTTGTTCCAATGGTACAGTGAGATTGTCAATCTACCCGGTCTTGCTGAAAACAAAGATTAGACGTATAGTGTGGAAAATGATGTATGCTTGCAGTAAGTAAAGAAAGCACGAAATTGTTGTGGTTTGTTTAATAGTGTGGAAAATGGACCGGGGTTCATAGGTTCACTAGTGGTGTCTCTCCATAAAAATAACATGTTGGGTGAACAAATTACAGCTGGGCAATTGACAAATAGAGGTTGCACCGTAGTGCACATTATAACATGATGACTACTATGATATTTAGTGCGGGCATTACAAGAAAATACATAGACCGAAATCCATCTGCATCTATGACCAATAATCCCCCCTCAGGTTATCATCCGAACCCCCTTAGGTATTAAGTTGCAAGCAACAGATAACTGCATTAAACAATGTGTGTAATGTAAGCAATGATTGTACACGCGGGCACTCACACCGCTGTTTCCTCCCTAGTGGCAACAACACATCCTCCCCCGTCACATTTATGTCACTCGAGCACAGGCAAAAAGGAGGCATGAACCCACTATCTAGCATAAATATCCCCTTTTGGAGTCACTAGAAACTACTTGGCCAGAGCAACCACTAGCAACGGAAAGCATGCAAGATCACAAATAACATATGTAATAAAGACTATCAACTTGGCATAAGTTCAATATTCATCGGATCCCAGCAAACACAACATATAGAATTACATAATATCAATCTCGATCATGATAGGCAGCTCACGAGATCTAAACATGGAGGCATATGAGGAGAATACAACCATCTAGCTACTGCTATGGACCCGTAGTCCAAGGATGAACTACTCACGCATCACTCCGGAGGCAGACATGGTGATGTAGAAACCTACGGTGATGATTTTCTCTCCTGGCAGGGTGCCGCGAGATAGCTCCAGAACCCCCCTGATCTAGGGTTGACAACGACAGCGGCTGCGGAACTTTTCGGGATTTTTGATCAGGTGCCTAGGGTTTTCCATCCAGGGGGAATAAATAGGCGAAAGGGAAAAGGCGGTGGAGGCCTGGGGGCCCCACACCTATAGCTGGCACGGCCAGGGGGAGGCCGTGCCACCCTATGGTGTGGCCCCCTGGTGCCCGTCTTCGACTCTCCTTCGGTCTTCTGGATGCTTCCGGGGAAAATAGGCACTTCGGGCTTTATGGGGTCCAATTCCGAGAAAGTTTCCAGAACAACTTTTCTGAAACCAAAAACAACAGAAAACATGGAACTGGCACTTGACATCTTGTTAATAGGTTAGTCCCGGAAAACGTATAAAAATGCTATAAATAAGGGAGAAAACATGTAGCAATTGGCATAATATGATCATGGAGTATCAGAAATTATAGATACGCTGGAGAAGTATCAGCACCTTTCCTTTTTTACTTTCCAAGCCGGCGAAAGAGAGAATAAAAAGGGAAGGGAGGTGAAAGCTTTGAGTCGAACGGGGGTGAGTTGGATCCATCGGTTGCAACTGCCAAGTTTCAACTTTGGAAACAAATTAGTACTACTTTCTTTATTCGCCGTAGAACAAACTTGTACTCCACCATGCTCGCTCACGCCCGCACAGTGACCGCGTCTTTTTTTTGCGACCCCTTCTACTGTTCCTCTCCCTTGCACAATCGGCCCGTTTTGGTCTGATTTGGTCCAAAACCCCAATTCCAACGGGTCCGACCAAACGGAGGGGGGCATGGGATAGACCGACTTTGCCCCAAACCTAGCCTAACTTTGGTCCATGTTTGGGTTATTCTATAGACGAGCCCGCTTCCTCCCTGATCCACATGTCAGCAGCACACGGCCCCCTCGACCCTCCTCGGCCCCTGGTAGCGAGTCATGGGTGCTTCAGCTACTTTGACCAGTCATTTTCAACGGGACCGCGCCAGATTCATCCATTCCTAGCGACCAAACCATACCTCTTCGGGGCAATGATGAAGAAGGAGGTCTTTGGCCCCGGTCGCAAAGACCACGAGGCCAGATCCTCGTGCCGCCGGGACCATCACCGTGTCTCCTTCGATGTTGCCACATATTACTGGCACAGGAACCAACCGGTGTCGTGGGCCGACGTGAAGCTCCCGTAGCAGTGGCATCTAAGCCCATGGCGGGTGCCCGTGCCAGCCTACGGCCCCCACGCTGCCGCGATATTGTGAGGTGTCGCTCGTTCCTCCCCGCCGACCTACTGGAGGACCCAGCCTACGACTTCGACAATGGTCTTTGGGACCGCTGGTTCTGAGCTGGCAAAGTCCCTGACAAGCGCCACCGCTCCTACTTCGTCGCGCACGGGCCACCACCGCAGATGCCACCAGAGGAGGAGGAGGGGATGGGCGACCACGCGCCGCCACTGGACGAAGAGGACGAGCCGCTCCAGACCGAGGAGGAGAAGTTGTGCCTCACAATCGAGGCGTCGGAGCAGCATGAGCTGGGAATGCACCAACGCTGCGGGATTCGTGGGCGTCGCAGGCGGCCAACGCGTACACAACATCTTCGGCGCCAACTCCACCTCCAGCGAAGTAGCAGGTGGTGCAACCTCCGCCGTCTGATGCATCCATTTTGCATCACTATTTTATATTGTTATTTTCTGTTATTCATCGACATATTTCATGTTATGATGCATTACTTATGTTATTTTATCTTATTTTGCATGTTTCATAATTTTTGGAGAATAAACACCGGGACCAGAAATCTGATGGGAACAGCATAGTCGAGATACCCTATTTCAGAAGATCAGAAAAAGAAGGGGGGAGGGGGTATACGATAAGTCTTAGAAGTCCCGAGGAGGAACCCAACCAGATGGGCACCCGGAGGGGGGCCACCAGGGGCCCACACCACCACGCGGTGCCCCCTTGGTCGCGCCTGGGGGTGGTCTTCCCCCTGGCCCACTTATGGGCGCCCCCTTTCACGTACTTGACCCCGAGGGAACCCTAAGCCCCAGAACATCATCGAATAAATATTCCGCTGCCGCCTCGGGACGGGAACAACAGAGAGAGAAAAGCTCTCCGGCAGGGAGAAATCTGTCGGGGAAATTCCTCCCCGGAGAGGGGGAATCATCGCCATCGTCATCGTCATCGCTCTAGGAATCATCAAGATCGTCATCGTCATCATCATCACCACCAGCACCATCACCCTCTTCATCCACCTTCATCCCAAAGTAACAATTAGGGGTCTCTATCGTTGTTCTACATTAGATCTCTCTCCCGGTGTGGATTACTTGTTAGTAGTTGATGCTTGTGAGATTTATCGGTGTTTACACTTTATGACCAGATCGTTATTATCCATTATCACATCTGATTATGATCTGTATGATGTCTTGTGATTGGTTCATTTAGTTCTTGAGGACATGGGAGAAGTCATGATGTCGGTAGTGGAATTATGTTTTTTTTTGAGATTTTAGTGGAATTATGTTGAAGTAATATGTAGTGGTTTGGTATTTAAGTTGTGGTGCTATTCTTCTAGTGGTGTCATGTGAACATCGACTACATGGTACTTCACCTTTATGGGCCTAGGAGGATGCATTGTGTATTTCGCTACTAATTGTGGGGTTGCCGGAGTGACAGAAACCTAAACTCCCGTTAGGAAACCAATGCACGAGGGAGTGTAGGATCCCGGAGTTTTAAGGCTGTGGTTAGATTTATCTTAATTACTTTCTTGTATCTGCGGATGCTTACTAGTTGGGAGGTGCATTAGCATAGGTTCACCCACACAACACTTAACGAACCAATAAATATTTAATCAACCGTATGAAGCAAAAGCACTTGATAAAATTCTCATGTGTCCTCGAGAATGTTTGGTAATCATTAGTAGAACAACCGGCTTGTCCTTTGCTTTCAAAAGGATTGGGCCACTCGCTACAATTATATTTACTGTCTTTTATTTTTTCGCACTTTATTTATCTGCTATATCAAAAACCACCAAAAACCTGTTTGCTAGTGTTATAGTGAATTCTCTATCTAACCTGCTTGTCAACACCTTCTACTCCTCATTGGGTTTGACACTCTTATTTATCGAAAGTAATATGATACACCCCCTATACTTATGGGTTATCAAGACTATTTTCTAGCGCCGTTTCCGCGGAGTGAAACACTATTGGTAAGTGGAATTGGTAAGAGAAACTTGTACTGTGAGTGCTATTTTTATTTCTGTCTACTGCTTTATTTCATTATGGAGAATTATTTTGGTTCTCTGTTTAGGGGTACTTCTACCATTACTTCTAGGGTAGCAGGTGACCCGTTATCTGCTGAATTAGATCCTTATAAAATACCTATGAATATTGTTGGAGGTGTTTATGCATAACTGCTATTATGGAGATGGAACCGTCCATCCCGGTGCTCATTTGCTCTTTATACATGAATTATGCGAGTTATTCAGGTGTGCATGTATTACAATTGATAAGTTAAAAAGAAATTATTCTCTTTATCGCTGAAAGGTAGAGCCGCTGAATGGTTTAAATTACTGAAGAATGGTGAATCTATTGGATGGGAGGAAATTGTTCCTCTCTTTTATTCTAAATTCTATCCTCCGAGTGAGATTCATAAAGACCATAATCAAATATATAATTTCTGGCCTCATGATAGAGAGAGTATGGCCCAATCTTGGGGGAGAATGAAGTTATTAATGCTTAAATGTCTCGTTCATGAGCTCCCGAGTAATATTGTTATCAATAATTTTTATGCAAGGCTTTCTCTTCATGATAAGGATTTATTGGATGCTTCTTGTTCTGATCATTCACATGCATTAAGGAAGAAGCTAAATGAGATATTCTTGATCGTATTCAAGAAAACACTGAAGGATGGGAGAATGACAAAGGTAGAAAGTCATGTATAAGTCATGATTATGAATGAATTAAAGCTTTTATGGGAACCGATGATTTCTATAATGTTAGTGGTGTTTGTGGTCTTGATTCTCAAATCTTTGCAAACTTTCTTAAAGCTTTTGCCTCCTATCTTGATATTCCTAAAAAAGAGTATCACAAGTACCATGCACCTTATAAAGATATTGTTCTTGCTAGAAATATAGAAGTGCATGCTGTTAATCCTGTTGTTCCTGAGCCTTATATTGAGAAAATGCCTTTCGTTGCTAAGGTGAAAGAACACTCTATTGTAGCTAGTGTGGTTAATAAGAGCATTAAGAAATCTATTGAACTTGATGAACAAATAACTGTTGAACCTGCTGTAGCAATAGTGAAAGACCTTGTAAATGGAAACGTAGAGGATGAACATATTTTCTTTTGTGAGGATGCTTCTAATATTGTCTCACATCCAAATAGACCTAAGAAAACTAGTGCTCATGTGCTTTCTGTTAAGATTGGTGATAATTGCTATTATGGTTTGTGTGACATTGATGCAAGTTCTAGTGCTATTCCTTATGAGATTTATAAAGAAATTATGCATGAAATTGGTTCTTGTGATCTTGAGGATATTGATGTGGTTATTCAGCTTGCTAATAAAGAAATTGTCTTTCCGATTGGTATTGTTAGAGATATGGAATTTTTATGTGGTAAAACTAAATATCCCACTGATTTTCTAGTACTTGGTAAGGCTGCTAGTAAAACTTGTCCTATTATTTTTGCTAGACCTTTCTTGAACACTTGTGGTGATATTATAGATTGTAAGAGGGAGAAGACATTGACTAACTTTGATGGAAAATCCTATAAGTTCAATTTCTCCAAATTTGCTAGAACACCTTATGAATCTGAATTGCCTAATGAGAATTTTAGAGTTGAACATCTTGCCCCTATTGCTCTCACTCCTAACAATGCTTTGCAGCATTATATGGAGGACCATGAAAGTGAGGTCTTTATGGAAGAGAGAAATGAGATTGACGACATTCTTCTTGGCCGACGCGCAGTATCACCTCCTTCTCGCCAAGATCAAGCAGAAGGACAAAGCCCATGATGTTGCCGCGCAAGACCTCGTCGTCCATGGATCCGCCAGCAACGGATCTGGCGGCCGCGGCAAGGGTGGCCAACGTGAAAGCGCCCCTAGCAACAACTCCTACAATGAACCCCATGGCAGGCAGTACGGCAACAATGGCCACCACTCCGGCAAACACGGCGGGAACAACAGTCACTAGGGCGGCCAGCAAGGCGGTCGTGGCAATACGACAATCAAGGCTACCACTACGGCGCGTACAACAATGATCAAACCAATGTGTATTTATTGGTTATCCATGCAAACACAAAGGCTACCGCAGCCTTAATTAATCTCGAAGCACACAAAGTAATTGTCTCTCAGCATGTTACCTTTAACGAAGAAATTTTTCCATACTCCTCAGCCACACCGTCGCCCACACCACCTCGCGCCACACAACATCCTCCACCGGCAGACAAAATCCTCACCGAATTTCGCATCACCTCGGGATCACCTTTGGGATCCTCCTCTGGTCCAGCCCACACCCCACCTGCCGGGCCAACACCGCCTGACTCCCCCATGTTGTACCAATCACCTTCGGCCACCTCACCCAGCTCCACCCCACCCAGCTGACACACAACAACACAATCATCGCCTAATCATTCCGCCTCTGTCCCTCTCCGGCCCAGATTCGCCTCCCGCCACTCCCGTGCAGCCATGTCATCCCGTCCTTACTAGTAGGAGAATGGCTATCAGTGACGAACAAATTTTTCTTACCGCTGGCCAACACGTGTTCGCCAGTGGTAACCCGCCGGTGGTAGCAGCTACCAGTGGCGAAGCATCGTTCGCCAGCAGTATATCGAGTTACCGCTGGCGAACATCTCTTTTGTTCGCCAGCGGTAGTGGATAGTGTTCGCCAGCAGTAGCGCAGAATGTTGGCCAGCGGTAGCTTTTCTAGGATGGTAGCTGTTCGCCAGCAGTAGTGTACTCCGTTCGCCAGCGGTATATTTACCAAAATTATTTTTTCCTGTATATTTGCATTCCAATAGTATATACAATATATTGTTGACAAAAAAAGTACAAATACACAATTTTCAGAGGTACACATAGACAAGCATCAAATTTTCCGTACGTCATTATTCAATAGTTCATAATACACATATACATCAATCATCTATGAAATTGTACAAAATGATCGCCGTTGTTATGTCTCGATGTCATCGTCGCGATAGCTGCGTGTCCATGTTGTCGCTGCCGCAACCTCGTGTCGATGCCCTCGTCGCTGCCGCAGCCTTGTGTCGATGCCATCGTCGCTTGCGCATCACCGTGTAGATGTCACCACAGCAGCTCGTGCCGATGTCGTCATCGTTGTTGCAACCCCGATGTCACTGACGTATGATACCATCCAAGAACTTCCTGGTATACTTCATCTTCACATGCCATTTCTATGAAACAGCAAGCAAATAAAGACTTGTATAAGTACTATTAATTGGGTAAATATTACCACAGACAAGTACACTTCCACCAAAGTTTGTACCAAAGTTAAAGAATTGTATAAGTTCTAACTACAAGCTTTGCTACTGCGAGAAGTCTGGCCAAGAGTTTGTATGCTCTACTTGTTGAAATAACTAGACATTTACTATTGATACGGTTAACAACACAAGCATCCGAGCATAACAAGCTGTGCTATACATATGTGCTCCTAGTGCTCCTAGTCTCCACTAACAATGCTGATATTGACACTAGCATCTAAACATGCAGTACAACGTTTAAGAAGCTGCAAAAGTGCAAAAGTAGGAATGCTTGCAACGAAAATCACAAGTTAATCTAGAAATCTAATGCAACAATCAAAATTACCAGCTCCATAGTTGAACTAGTGTAGAATCAAATTACAAGAAAATGCATGATATGGTTGGTACATAACGTTAAGCTGAACAGCTGAGCACATTAGCCTCTTGAGCATTCCAGTTTCATTGTGAACATATCTATAGTGACAACAATACAAAATTCAGAATAAACATTCCCTCAACATTGAGACAAGTAGTGACCTTTTTTTTAACCTGGATCTGGCGACACTGGATCTCGCGGAAGGACTGCATGATGGGCGCCATGGTCTGCTCGAGGCTGTTATGCTGGTCATACCTGAGGTCTAGCTTGCACCCCACGACTATGACAGACGCCTGCGACGGAAACATGAAACATAAGGAATCAGCCACGAATCAATGACAGGCCAAACCTACGCCAACCACGAACCCAACGCCTCCTTAGAAATTCACTTGGGCTCCGGGAGCCAGTAGGTGTCGAGCCACTCGAGCGTGGAGAGCCTGTCACATGCGTAGGTGAGCACCACCACGGCAGCATGAAGAGCTCCCTGGCCACCACCTCCATCTCATCCGGCAACTCGTGCTCGATGCCGTGCTTCACCACCTACACGCAGTGGCAGATCATGACCAAAAGTGAAGAGGGGGCCAAAAATTCAAGACCTCATTGTAAACTCTGCTAATTTTAAGTTATTTGCAACAAGCAACACATGATTTTCAAGTTTGAAAATGCACTTAACTTCTTTATTTACATAGAAAAAGACATAGAAATCAATAGAGGAAAATAATGTTTTTGTCCAAGATACGCTGATGGCAACAGTGATATGTCGGTTTCTATTTTCAACTGTAAGAGGACTAGGTCCATAATCCACCGATGGCCAACAAATAAAGAACATACAAACTGAGTCGATCCTACTGTCAATTTCCTTTTTTACCCAGCAGGCCGTGGTGAGCAGCAAATTGACGCAACAGGCGCAGACGAGAGGTCACATGTACTAGTACTTCACTATTTCGTGAGGAAAGAACATCAGCTCACTGCATCTACGCCTGTATGAATTACGGAGACGGTATTTATCTACTACCCGTACAACAATTTTCTCGTCGCATGATGATTGATGATGAAGTGATTTCAGTGATGGTTGATGCAAACCTGGAAGAAGCCCCACTCCTTGCAGGCGAGCCTGAGCTTGTCGAGCTCGTCCCCGGCGCCGCGCTGCAGATCGCCGAGGTCAATCACCGGGATCTACGCATCCTCGCACACGTTGGCGTCGCCTGGCCGGTCGTCGCCGTCCCTGATGTACCGCTCCGGCACGTCGTCCACGCACGCACTCTGCAGCTCCTGCACGTCGTGAATCTCTCCAATCTTGACCTTGCCGTCCTTCTCCTTCCGATTTCTGAGGCAGCCAAGCTTGAGGAACGCGAGATCTCGGCTTGTTGCGCGTGTGGATGGGGCCGCGCGGAGGCGCACGAGGGCCTTGCCGGCGTCGCGGAAGCTAGAGGTGCGCGGGATTCCGGCCGGCTGTGCGTGTGGATGGGGGCTACGCGGCGCTGGAGAGGGGTAAGGGGATGGTGAGGACATGACTTTTTATTTTTATTTTTAAGGGAAACCTGGAGATGGCGTGCGTGAGGAGAGGATATGGAGGAGAGAAAGCACGGCGGCGCTGGTGCTTACCTCTGGCGAATGCTTTCTTTGTTCGTCAAGGGTACAATTGTGCTGCTGGCGAACACGTAAAATTCTTCGCCAGCGGTATGCGTCGGCAGCCCAGCAGCATCGTGGTATAATTATCTCTGGCGAAAAAAAATTGCGGTTCGCCAGCGGTACTGATCTTAGTGCTGGCGACCAAAAAACTTGTTGCTCAGCGGTAATTACCGCTTGCGAGCACATATGGTTGTTCGCCAGCGGTAGACTGGTGGCTATAACCCTTTTCCTACTAGTGCCTGCCTCCCCATGCAATTCCGATACAACCACCCTAGAACCCACACACGGTGTCCGCCAGAGCCAAAAATGGTTTCCTTATTCCACGTCGCCTCTTTTCCCTCATTTCCACCACCGATGCGATCTCCCCTCTCTCGTCCAACTACAAAACAGCCATACGCGATCCTAACTGGCATGAAGCTATGCTTGAAGAATTTAATGCCCTAATTAAGAATGATACTTGGTCCTTGGTTTTTAAACCTGCATGTGTTAATATCCTGACCCATATTGAAGTCGCAGATAGCTGCATTTTTTCCATTCGATTGGTGTGTCAATTCATTGTCGGCGGGCAAAGCAGGGTTGCTTACTCAAGAATGGTTGTCAAGTATCAGTTTCTTTCTGAATCGTTCCCTGCACAACAGGACACCTTTCTTAGAATCTTTCTAGTTGTGATTTAATAAGAGCTGAAAGAACTTTGTTTGAACAGTTTTCCAGGATTAAATATGTTGACTAGCAAGAAGAAAATACCACTTCTGTGTTTCTGTCCAGAGTTGTTTCATCGGAGTCATGGCTAAGGCCACCATTGCTAATAGCTGAAATCGGTCGGGGGCCCTAGTTAACATTTGACAACAGAAGCAAAACAAATCGGTTTCTTAAATCATTGATAACATCGATCAACCAAATAAACCAACCTAGTTATCATTGATGTCGGCATCAGTGACGTCAGAATTCCGTTCCTCATCAAGGTGGGCAGAGTCTATACTCGAAATTTATGTTCATACGATGAATCACGTACGATACCTGACCGATGTTTCCCATGGGCCGTGAGATAGATTAGCGATAAAAAAACGGACGGATCGATTTCACAGTCGTACGAGTACCGGACATGTTATTCCGTATGCGTAGTAGCGTCTTCTGTTTGTTTTGCTTGTTCTAGAAGTTGTTTCCTCCTTGATTCTTCTTCCATTCATCTCCGCTGCCGCCAGCGGCGCCGGTGGAGGAGGTCGCGCCCGGCCGTCAATGGCGACGGGTGAGGCTGGCGCGCCCCACCAGGATTCCCTCGCGCGGGGGTGACACGCCAAGCGGGCGGGTTTTTGGCTGGGAGGCGCTGAGGGGGAGCAGGCGGCGCGCTCAGACACGTCGGAGGTCTTGGAGGCGACAGGAGGATCTGGTAGCGGTGGTGTAGGTGGATCTTGGCGACGAGGGTCGGATCTGGGCCCTTCTTGGCCCGGTTTGTGCCATGTTCGTCAGATCCCGTGGCCGGTGGTCCCCGACGTCCGCGGTCGTCGGAACCCTTCCCAACCCACCATCGACGTGGTCATCTTTGTGCCCCTCCACCACTTTGGCCCGCTCGTTCCGACCGCCGGGAGCCGGCCGACAGTGTGGGGGCTGCAGGCTCGGAACTGAATAAAGGTGGTTGATTCTGCAATTCGTCAAAAGCCATTTCGTCGATCTACCTCAGACGAGCCTGCTTGATTGAGATGCCGACGTGTTCCAGTCTTCCTCTTAGTGATTCCATCGTTTGGGCGCACGACGCCACTGGATATCTAGATTGGAATCGATCCGGCCGTGCGCTCCCCTATTTCTGGCCAAATGTGTCATGTGGGAGTGGCGTGAAGCTTCGCCTTCTTGACGGTGTCATGTGACATATCTTAATTAGATTCATGACATTGTCGGAGGTGAAGAAAGTCATAGTGGTTTCGATCGGAGGATTGTGTTGGTGGAGAGGTGTATTAGTGGGATGAAGAATGGCAACACAGGTTCTTCCTGTGTATTTAGTGTTGGGCACTTGCAGCAGCGGCCTTGGCAAGAGGGGGCGACAACACAGGTGGACTGCTTTTGGGATGATGCTCATCGAGTACCGAGTCGCGAGTTCAAGGGTGAAAGCACAAGGTCTAGCCATAATTGGTTGTGCCTGGCAATGGTCTCATTGAAGATATTGTTTTGTGAACTCAAGACTTTTCTTCAAGGTGAAAACTCAAGATCTTTGATCAGGCGGCGACAATACTTGTGCTTTGTTTCCTTCTTGGAGGCGTCGTCTTTGAAGAATCTCATATGTGGTCCAGGTCTTGTCTTCGGTGGTGGTTAAAGTGTTGCTGTTGCGTGTGTTTCATCACTTCGATGGTTCTTTTTTGTATATTTTTTTCTTGGTTGTGTGCATCTAGGTTGTATTTTCTCGCAATTTGTTGTTGTAGAGGCTGGATGCAATTGGTGTTTTCAATATTAATATATTCTTTTTATAAAAAATCTCTTAAACCTGCCATTCAAAATGCAATGCACAAGATCGTATAAGAAAATGTAAACATTTGCACCTCGTGAGGGTTAACAGAACAAAAGAGAAATCCGTTAATCCTTCAAGCGATGCATCTCACCATGGTTTTTCTATTTTTTTGCCGGTCCTCTTCTAGAGTTATTTTTTTGAGTGGGAGTGGTTGTCCACTTTTTAATGAGCAATGGCATGTCAATAAAATGCAACACCCAAAGCTCCCAATACTTCAGAGCACAATTGACATGCTGACAAACATGTTTCGGCAAAATTTGAGCCGCGACGTTCTTGCTGTGACTCGTACCTGAACTACTAGGATTAGTCCCACCTCGCTAATCGAGTATCGCTTCCACCAGCATATGTACCCGGCGCTCCATCTGCGGTACAGCGAGGTGCGGTAGCGCGCGCCTGTTACTCCAGCTTATAGGGAGGGCTGGAGAGTTGTTTTTTTTTTGAGTTTTCCAACCTCAATATATAGGACGGCAAGCCCGCCTCATTAAAACCCTGCCAGTCCCTTTCGGTACCATGGTTACGGAAAGAGTGCGTCTGATAACTTGCCGCCACACCAAAATTACACAGTTACATCGTTTATCAGGAACGGCAAAAGAAAATCCGGTGGTACATCACACCACAAGGCCGATGGATTATCCCTACCGTATCTAGCTAGTTCATGTGCCGTATAATTTGTCTCCCTACTACAATGTTGGAGCACAACAGTACCAAAACTTTGTAACAGGTCATGGCATTCATCTAAGATATGACTAAAGACGGTAGACATATAAGAGCCCGAATTAAACGCCTCCACCACCACTGCCGAATCTGATTGAATGATTAGATTATGACATGCTAACCGTTTAGCCAAATTTAAACCCTCCAAGAGGGCCATTGCTTCAGCCACATCTGCGTTGATTACATGAGAGATTTCCTTGCATGTCGCCCCAACAAAACCTCCTGAATCATCACGAACGACAGCTCCCACACTTCCTCTTCGGTTACCTTCCAGAAAAGAGGCATCTACATTAAGAATTTGATTACCAGAAGGAGGTTTCGTCCACGTACCTTGCTTAAGTGTTATACTTCCCTTCTTATTTGCACGTACAAAATTCATTGCTATAGCTTGGATGGCACTAGCTGTTTTCCTATCATCTTGGATAGCCTCATCTCTCACGATTTTCCTGCGTTGCCACCACAAATACCAGCATGTCACCGCAACCACTTCTCTGATCATAACCGGCTCCATATAATTTTTTTATACTGATCATCACATAGGACTGCCTCAATCATAGCCGATCCCAATCTATCCACCCTCCTTGCTTGGTCTATGATTTCATGTAAACCCAACGCTTGCCAGATCTCCTTTACTCGGTTGCAATCAAACAGTAAATGCCGAATATCCTCAGCCTCGGTTTCGCAAATCTGACACTGAGCACTTGGTATCATATGCCTATTTGCGAGGGTACAGAAACATGGAATTGAGCCATTCATACAACGCCACATAAAAATCTTCACTTTCGCTGGCACACGAAGAGACCATAAACCCTTCCAAACCGGGTTGAGATAAGAAGTACCTCGTCCTTCCACTGATCGGAGGCGGTCACCATATTGCGATTCCCATTCAATATGGTAAGCAGATTTCACCGTGAATCTCCCACTTTTATTATAATGCCATGCCACGAAATCATCAATATCATGCCTCGGAAGTGGGATTTGTAAAATTCTTTGGGCATCGATAGCCCAAAAATTATCCTTTATTAGCTCTTCATCCCATTGACCTGTTGCAGGATCAATCAGTTCATAAACTTTGGATAGAATAATATTATGTCGTCTGGTTAAAATCTTTCGATCAGGATTATTTGGGATCCAGCAATCCTCCCAAATATAAATATCTCTTCCATTCCCTACTCTCCAAATACTTCCTTTTTTAAAAGTCTGTACTCCCGCCCAAATACTCTGCCACACATATGAGGAACCCTTTTTCAAGTTTACCTTAAGAATTTCCCCATTCGGATAATACTTTGCCCTAAGTACTCGGGCACACAAAGAGTCATTTTCTTCAATTAGTCTCCAGCATTGCTTGGCAAGAAGAACAAGATTAAAGCAATGTATATCTCTGAAATCCATTCCCCCTTTACCTTTTGGTACACACATCTTCCACCACGCGAACCAATGTAGCCTTCTGTGGTTGTCCTCGTCACCCCACCAAAAATGAGACATTGCGTCAGTGATTCCCTTGCAGATTTTTTTGGAGAATTTGAACACACTCACCGCATAAGTTGGGATGCTTTGCGCGACAGCTTTGAGAAGAGCTTCCTTTCCGCCAAGGCTTAATAACCTTTCTTTCCAACCATTAACCAATTTAGCAATTCTATCAATAATGTGCTGGAAACAGTCAGATCTATCCATACCGATCATAGATGGTAAACCAAGATATTTGTCAGATAAAGATTCAGTCATAATGTTTAAAGTCTGGCACACATCGACTTTTTCTTCCACTTTAGTATTAGGGCTGAAGAATATCGATGATTTTGATTCACTTACCAACTGCCCCGATGCCAAACAGTAAGCATCCAGAACTCCCTTTAACGAGATTGCATTGGCCGCATCCGCCTGGATCAACAAGAGTGAGTCATCAGCGAATAGGAGGTTTGAAACAGTAGGACCATTACGACAAACCTGCAGCCCTTTTAAATTTCCGTGATCTTCTTCATGCTTCAATAAAGCCGATAATCCTTCAGTGACTAGAAGAAATAGGTACGGGGACAAGGGATCACCTTGCGGAAGCCCCCTTGAAGGAGTAAATGTATCCGAATCTTGCGAATTAATCCGCACCTTATACTCCACAGAACACACACAAGCCATAATTAAATCGACCCACTGTGTGTGAAATCCTAGCCGAATTAAGATATTCTTCAGAAAAACCCACTCAACGCGATCGTAGGCCTTGTGCATATCAAGCTTAATGGCACACACTCCTTTCTTCCCCACTTTCCTCTTTTTCATAGTGTGTAGACATTCATAAGCAACAACTACATTATCTGTTATTATTCTGCCAGGTATAAAAGCACTCTGGTTCTCACTAATAATGTCAGGCAATAATACCTTGAGTCTTGCAGCGAGCATTTTGGAGATAACCTTATAGATGACATTACATAGACTTATTGGACGGAATTGAGTGATACTCTCTGGGTTGTCCACCTTCGGGATAAGTACAATAGTAGTTAAATTCCACCCATCTGGTATTGATCCACTGTTCACCGCGGCCAAAACAGTTTTTGTAAGTTCATCTCCTAAGAGATCCCAAAATCTCTTGTAGAAAATAGCATGCAAACCATCTGGTCCAGGTGCCTTCAAATCCCCTATATTAAAAAGGGCCTTTTTCACTTCCTCTTCAGTATAGGGCGCTAAAAGAGATTCATTCATGTAATCAGTCACCACCGGTTTAACTTTATTTAGAACATCATTATCTGGATCATGGATATCAGCAGTAAAGAGGTTCCTGAAATAGTCAGTAGCCAAAGAGGTTAGATGATCACCTTCAATCCAAGTTCCATCCGAATTCTTCAATTTCTTAATTGAATTACGCTTTTTGCGTGCCGAAGCGAAATTATGGAAAAACCCCGTATTTCTGTCTCCATGCTTAAGCCAATTCGCTCTACTACGCTAAACCCAATAAATTTCCTCCTTCTCAAGCAGTTCCTCAATACGAATCTGAATTTCCCTTTGACGCTCAAAATTATCATCCGACAACCCGCTGGTTTTTAAAATCTCTAGCTCCTCATTCAGCTCCTTTAGGTTATTGCGCGATTCCTTTAATACTGTCTTGTCCCATTGGTGAAGATCTTTGTTTATTGTTGCAGTTCTTCTAGCAAAATCTGGATCAGACAAAGTTCTATCCCATGCTTCACGAACAATATCAAAAATACCCTCTTCCTGTAGCCACTTCGCCTCGAAAGGTTTTACACCCCCAACTCTGTAACGAACAACATGCTCCCCACCATCCGTATCAAGGATTAGGGGTCGGTGATCAGATTTGTGGTGAGCAGCATTTATAATCTTCGCACCTGGGAAATAACTGTGGAAACCAGCATTACAGACACCTCTATCCAGCCTCTCTCGGATCCTTTTCCTACGCCAGGTAAACAAGTCTCCATCACAGCCCATATCATCTAAACCACAATCCGCCAGTCCGTCACGAAAACTTTGCATAAAACGGAGAGGTCTAGCAGCCCCTTCTTCCTTTTCATGCGAGTACATTATTTCGTTAAAATCCCCCATGACCACCCACGGCAAATCTGCGTTTGATCGTAATTTGCGCAAATATTCCCAAGACAAGTGCTTGTCCTCCCACTTTGGTTCGCCATAGAAACCTGTAAATCTCCACGGATCAGCATGTGTATGACAAACAGCCACATCGATGAAATTTGGCATAATCTCCATTGGTTGAATAACGACCGGCGCTTGCCAAAAAAGAACAAGACCACCACTCGCCCCATCACTTTCATAAACCACAACACGGTCCATTGCTAACGTCCTTCTCAACTTCTCCGCCCTTGCTTTATTCAGATGTGATTCGGACAGGAAAATCACCTCTGGCTGAAATTTTACCTGGAGCTCCAATAAGGCGTTCCAGGCCGCGGTACTGGCCATACCGCGACAGTTCCATGCTAGTATTTTCATTGCATCCGGTCAGCCTCACCAGAGGCCGCCGATATCTGTTTTGTGCTATTATCTAGCGCAGTTCCATCAAGAAGCTTGGTCTTCTTTTTGTTCTTAGATTTTTAGGGGTGTACCTAGAGAACCTGTGTCACCCACAAGTGGATCTTCCTCCTCGCAACTCTCATCTGATTTTTCTTCTTGTCCAGAGAGAGGCACATCCGATAATGCCCCAACTTCCGAAGTGATACCATCAAAAGCTAGTCGCTTACAAGGGAGTTGAGCTGCCTCTGCATCTACTATTACCAGATTTCCATCCACCATTGCTAAATCATTCATGTCATCAGAATCCCTACTAGAATCTCTTCCAAAGCCAGGGTTATTATACTCCGTGTTCCACTGGCCTCTTCCCATAAATCCTCGACCTCTCTGTGAGTTTTCCCGACCTCGTCCTCTAGACTGTCCACCTGTTTCTGTACCCATAGAACCGCGCCCCGTATCAAAATTGCGGCCAGTACCTCTCCCCCGGCGAGGAGAAAGAATGAAAGTTCCCCACTCAAACTTGGAGACGTCGTGTTCGCCGGTGCCGCATTCTTCATGCCAATGGCCCATCATGCCACAAGCGTTACAGAAGGTTGGGAGTTTCTCATACTTAACTTGGAAGAAATCCGTTTTCCCTCCCTTCGTGAAGCTGACAAACCGTGTTAGCTTCTTATTAACATCAAGCTTGACACGAACCCTAATGAATTGTCCAACAAAACCATTGGGCAAAGCAATCTGGACCTCCTGCACCTCACCAATTCTCTTGGCCATATTCTTCACAAATTCCGGTTTTTTCAGTACACCATCTGGTAATTTATGGATTTGACTCCATGTCTCGATCTTGTCTAGTTTGACAGCTTCTGGGTTGGAAAATCCATCATATTCTTGGATAATCAGTGCTGAACCGCGAAAATCCCATGGACCTTGATGTATAGCTTTATTCCAATCTGCCAGACAGTTAAATTGAACCGAAAATAAATTTTCGTTGATCCTCCTCCATACTACTTCCTGGGCTGGATTCCACGCACTTCTCATATCACCAATTAGTGCCCCCTGACCGAAGCTTTTGCACGTCAATACCCGCGCCAATGCAAGCCACTTTGTTTTCTCTACTGGATCATCTACTTCCTCCTCCCAGACCAGATTGTCAAGTTCGTCTTCTTCAAGGTGGAGACGTTCCAGCAGTTGAGTAGGGTCGAACTGGTCCCCCCGACGAGATCCACCAGTGGAGGGATCCGCCATCAGCACACCGGGATCGATTTCCGCAACAGTTGGCGGTGAAGAAACGGAAAAACTCGTGGCGGCGGCTTGCGTCGCCCGAGGACAGAAAACCCTAGAAAAGGGGAAATTTCGGAGGGCTAGAGAGTTGGTAGCGTGGGTTAATGTGCTTGAGCCCGTGGCAGAGGTTGTTACTCTGCTGCCGGACAAAATCGGCCTGAGGTTGTTACTCCCTGCTGAAAACGCAGGTTGCTGAGCCGCCGCGGCGTGCAAGTTCGGTCGTGACCGTACGCCCCCGCGCTGATCTTGGGTTTCCACGGAGATGGCCCTGGCCCCTTGGGAGGCCTCACTTCGTGGTCCAAGGGTTCGCACACTCTTTGGCAAATTATGTCGCCTCACTTGTGCCACCAGCCTAGCTTGCCCCGAGGACGGCGTCGATCGGTACCAATGCGGGGCCGGATGATGCTCACACCACAAACATACGCGACATGTACACCATGCACGCGGACGTACATGGTAACGCTGGCGGCGGCGGCGAGCAGCGTGATCGCGTACCGGTGAACGAGGGTATTTCGGTTTGGCAGATGGGCCGTCACGATGTTCCAGCGGACTCGTCTTGGATGGACGAACACTACATGCATGAACCCCGAGTGAAATGTCCATTCCATTCCTCGGTGGCCACCGGATAAAAGTGTTCATACGTTCAATTAATTTGTTCAATTTTTTCTTTGACTGCTATGCTATCAGGAAGAGTAATGTGTCGGGGATTTTTGGTTACTAACTAATAAAGTATCATGCTGAGATTTCCAGCAACACCAAATACATTCATTCATCTATATGCCTACGGTGTAGGGAACATAAAATATTATTATCGATTCTTGCTTTTTCCCTTGTGCAAGTTGAAGTACTGAACTGGCATGGTTGTTAAACGATATCTTCTCGAAGGTCTCCTAGGAAACTTGTAACCCAAGTACGGTCGAGATAACTTGTATCTTGTAGATCCTTTCTTGACTTGCAAGTTGTATATGTCGGTTGTAATCATATGCCTGTAATTGTGGGCATTGCTCTATTTAACACGGAACACGAGCCGAGACTAAGGCATCACTTAAACCCAATCTACCAAAACATTAATAAAGGTAAGCTTGAAATAATTGAAATTTTGCAGCTGAGTTATGGTATCCAGGATAGAACATCAAGATACAGCTGCATAAACATGAGTTTTTTATCGGCAAGTTGAATAACATGATGTTGAAAACTAAAAAATCAGGCCAAGGCAACATCCATTTGTAGTAAAAAAATATCACCGAGCCAATACATCAACTAGGGTAAAGCGGATCGATGACCCGCATTAAAGTGGCAAATACATCATCAGCGTTCACTGCTGCATCTTTTCGCCCCTCTTTGTATCTGATACGTCTCAAACATATCTATAATTTCTGATGTTCCATTTGTTTTCATGTAAATTGCTACATGTTTTCTATATATTGTATATCATTTTTATAGATTTTCTCGGACTAACCTATTAACAAGATGTCATAGCGTCAGTTCCTGTATTCTGCTGTTTTTGGTTTTAGAAAAGTTGTTCTGAAAATATTCTTGGAATTGGACGAAACAAGATCACATGGTCCTATTTTTCTGTCACATACACGGAGTCCGGATGAGACCCGGAGGACGGTGGACACAAAATCAATTTCCGATGTAGAATGATTCCAATCCGACTGGTAACTTCTGATCAAAATATTTGGACATTTATCGTAATTCTAGAACAAGATAGAGCCCAAAGCACGAGAAAGCGCAAGATAGTGGAATCACGTCAACTCCATATTTTGCCTGTCATATATATTTTATGGCCAATGTTTCTTGGCACTCGCCACCCTATGCTCAAATCCTGAATCCGCCCCTAGGAGAGGTGTCTCGATCATGTCTATGTTATTCGCAACCGTAAGGTGACACACTTAAGGTTCGATGACACATTTGAGAGGATACGGAATATCGAAGAATGTTTTGGACAGCACCGAAATTATTTCAGGGAAAATTGAAATAGTTCAAGGTTTTTTTTTCGAATGGTTGTTAATAGAATTAACAAATGTTTTGAGGTGGTATATGCAAATGTTTGTTAATGAAATTAACAAATATTAAATAAAGAAATGAAAATGTTTTATTTATTTATTAAAAAAACCTTTGGATTTTCTAAGTCGAGTTTTAAGGGAGCATGAGTGGGTATGAGTGGAGCTTCCACTTACGTGAAGAGGGGAGAGGTGGGGGCACCACTGTCGAAAATGCATCTCAACAAGCCCCTCGGGTGAGCCCATATGGTTTCGATTAGGAGAACGTGTAGGCGCTGGTGACAATCGTCGGCTAACAGGGGGCACGATTTACCCAGGTTCGGGGCCCTCGTAGAGGTAAAACCCTTACTCCTGCTTCTGTCGATCTATATTGACGAGTAGATCGGTTACAATGGTGGATTCTCAAGTTGAGAGTATGATCTCGATCTTAAGGCTTTGGTGGTGCGGTCTTGCCTGGCCCCCTCCTGGTGGTTCTCCTGGCCTTATATAGGTGGCCAGGTCTCAAACCGTTCTCGGGGTGGATACAAACCCTAACCTAAGGTCGGTTACAAGTTTCCTAACTTGACCCGCAAGGCCTTGCGGGTGGGGTTCAACTGGGCCTTCTAGAATAGTCCATGGCATCTCTCCTTGGGCTTAGGTCTTGGGCCTTGGACCGGGTAGCCTCATCCGATAGGTCCAGGGTTCATCCCTTCGTCAGTAGCCCCCGAGCGTTTACTCGATTAAGAATTTTCTGTTGGGTAGACGCTCAAAATCTTGTCTTGAATTCTTTCGACTAGTCGTTTCAACCATTCTTCATTTGGAGGGTGTGTACCATGTGTGTGATGAGTCTTTGTATGAAAGTGACTGTATTTTTGGCTGTTTTCGCAGAAGGATATGGCTCAGTTGCTTGGCTCTCCCGAAAGTTCAGGGCCAATTAATTGCATCTAGGGCAAAAACAGTTTTGGCCTACGCGAATTCGAGACCTTCGACTCGAACTCTATGAGGTGATCATTGCGACTGGGCCGTGGAGGTCTTATCGAGTCGAACTTAACCTATAGGGGTACCCGGCGCGTCCGTTAGGATTTTTCTTCGTGTTGTTGACACGGAAATTTACCGGAGGACGCATTTTGAGTGCGATTCCAGGCCCATAAGAGAGATCTTTTGGGTCTTACCTTCGTATTCGAAAGAATTCGGCATCCGAATGTGCCTAGTCAGCTGAACGATCCAGGGAGGGGACGTGTGTACATCGTGTGACCGAGTGGCAGGAGCCGTGCACTCGCGAGTTTTGTCTTGAGATTTTTCGGGTGAAAAAATATCCCTTGTTTTTATGCACAAGGACTTTTGTTTTTGTAGTTTTCTATCCATACGAAAGAGTTTTTGTGTCTGGAAACCTTGTTGTGCCCATACGAAATAAAATTTAGTGTCTGGGGCTTTTATGCGAAAGAGTTTTCGCGTCTTGATATGCCCATACGAAGTAAATTTCGTGTGTGGGATCTTATCCGAAAGATTTCTCGGGTTTGATGAGGTACACAATGACGTCATTGCGCACTTTGTTCGTTCTGAATCCTCCCGATGGGACGTGACGAAGTGAAAACAGGGCATGCTGGCCCACCTTGTCAGCTTTTTGACCCGAAACGAGACGTCGTTTCTGGTTTTTCAGCGAGCCATGCGCAGTAAATACGCACGATCCGCTGTTAAGATCGTGGCATAAAACAGCTTTTCACTGCTGCCTCGTTTCCGCTTCACGCGTAGCAGCCGCGATGGGTGCCACGTTGCTTGATCTGCGGTCCAGATTGGTTTGTCTTGTATATATATATATATCCTCCCTTAGGCGGAAAGTGAAAACTTCCCGGTCATTTGCTTCCTCTTCTTCTTCCTCGCGCACACCTTTTCCTTTGCAAGTGCTCTCAAGCTCTCATGGCGGCAGGAAAAAAGCGCGGCGCTGCTGCTTCGTCGTCGAAGGTGACCGACGATGTCCCCGTGCCACCCGCCGCATGGACGGGCGACTGCGTTCTGCCAACACCACCAACAAAAGCATCAAGGAGATGCAGAGGTAGGGGCTGCTGGCCCCTGATGGCGACAAGCGTGTTCGCCTCGGCAAGAAAGAATAGGTACCGAACCCTCGCGCAAATGAGCACGTGATCTTCGCGGATCACGTCTCGCGCGGGCTCTCACTTCCCCTTCATCCCTTCCTCCTTGGTGTGCTGTATTTCTATGGCATACAGCTCCACGATCTGCCTCCAAATGCGATGCAGCACATCTCGTGGTTCATCGTACTTTGCGAGAGCTTCTTGGGCATTCGCCCGCACTGGGGCCTTTGGAAGGCCCTGTTCAAAGTGCGGGCGTTCCACGAGAAATCGCACGTGGAGAGCCAGCTTGGAGAGACGCTGCGCACCGGCGGCTTCGGAATCCAAGCGAAGACGGACGACTCCTACTTGGAGATGCACTTCCTCGACTCCGCGCAAGGATGGCAGAGGAAGTGGTTTTACGTTGTCGATAACAGCGCGGGTGGAACTCACGAATTCCACCCGTTCGCTGTTTTGAAGCGACGGAAGTCCTGGGCGCACAAGCTCTCAGTCGAAGAGAACCGCATCGTCGCCCCGCTACTTGCCAAGGTGGCAACTCTTCACGACCAGAGCACAAGGGTCGCGCTAAATGGTTTGCATCTGGCGAGCGTCTTCCTCCGGCGCAGGATCCAGCCTCTCCAAGAGAGGCCCTCAACTATGTGGGAGTACCAGGGCATCCAAGACCCTAGCCGTGTTAGCCAAGATATCCTCTCGAATGCCGAATTCGAGAAGAAAATCGCGGCTATTACCAAGCTGAAGGTGGGCGAGTCCTTTGCTGCCTGCCCTCTCGAACCATTCGAGGCTTCGAGACCTCCTCCAGCCGATGTAAGTTTCCTTCTTTTCTTCGCTTTAATCTTTTTTGCCATTCGAATCTTTATTGATTGAGATTTCGCCCCTTTCTTCTTGTTCTCCTTTCGTAGAGTCTGAAGGTAGCAACCTGCTACCCGCCAATATTTGCCGATGATGCCTCGGACTTGCTGGCGAGCAACCTTGAGGCCCCTCTCGACACTAGTGTCGCGGAGGCCGTTTCGAGTTCCGAGCACGGTTCTTTGGACGACGTGGAAGAGTCGAGTAGCGATCAACTTCATCACCGCAAACGCCGCATGCAGGAGGATGATGAAGCAACTTCAAAAGATCATTCCTTGGGTGGAGGATCCGGCAAGGCGACCGAGCCTCTTCGGGTGACGCCTCTGAAGGTGCTTCTTCCTCTGGGCTTCAGGCCAAACGTCTCCGCTGCCTGGAACGCGGATATGCTGGATGATGACGATGATGACGAGTGAGTTTTTTTCTTTCGCGTTATCCTCTAGTCGAAGGCTTTCTTTTTTTCCCTTACGCCTTTGTTCGATCTTTCCTTTCATGACAGTCTTCGGACCATCAGCCCTAGCCAGTTTGCTTCCTCTATTCTTTCTATGAAGATAAAGGAAACTGCTGCGGGGGAAATTCCATTCGTCAAGGCTACCCAGAAGTCTTCGAGCCCAGCACCGGCAGCCGCGGCTATAGATTATAGGTTGCCTAGCTTCGCGGGTGGAGCCTCGGCAAGCAAAGAAGTGTCGGGTAGCTCGGCGGACCCTCTGTGCACCGCCCAAGGCCAGGTAGATCTCGTCATATCTTTTGTACTTTCTACTTCGTCCGTTTTTATTTTTTATCAGGTGCACGACAGTGCTCCCGATGGGAGTAGCCCCCGAGGCCGTGGTTAATCGCTTGCAATTGGTCATGGACTCAAGTTCTAAGCTTTTCTTTTTGTCCTTTCTTGATTTTATCGGGTGCACGGTAGTGCTCCCGATGGGAGTAGCCCCCGAGGCTATACTCGACTGTGTACAGTCGTGAATAGGCTCAAGAGATTTTTCCCATGACTTGAACTCCTTGTTTTGTGACTTTGCAGTCTCTTCTTGACTCTCTCGCTGCTATCGGTCGCCGAGTGCTCTCGGCCGAGGCGGATTGCGCTTCCATTCGGGTGGATCGTGATTGACTCGTCGAGGACGGCCAAGCTCTCCAAGGTAAGTTAGTTTGTCCCATTTTTTACTGTTTCCACTGATTGTACAAATCTGGTTAGGCTTAATTCATTGCTCTGCAGCTCAAATTAATCTCCCGAGACCGAAAAAGCTGAAGCTGTCACTCGGGTGAAAACCCTTGAGGCCGAGTTGGAGTCCACCCGAAAGGAGATGGAGTCTTCTCGCAAGCATTCGGCTGATTTTGAGGGGATGCTTGTCGAGGCCCAAGAGGCGCTGAAGCAGTTGGAAGAGGCTGGTGCTAAACATGATAACGATCTAGCTAGCATCATCCGCCCTTTGGCTCAGCAATTTGCGGGTAAGTTGCACTCAACTATTTTTCCGTTGCGACGCAGTTTAATTGGTTATTTCGGGAATTTACGGTGTCCTCATTGTAGATGTCCTTGGCGTTGCACAGGAGCTTCCCGGGAGCCGGCGACTGGATGCCCTGACGGATTCCTGCTCCCAAATCCAGAAACACGCCAGTGGGATTTGCTCCCTCGTTAGCGAAGCCATTCGAGTGTTGACGCAATTCCATGAGCGCCTGCTGGTGAATGTGGCGGTCCCGCCTACATTGGGTGGCCTTCTGAGAGTTTTCCTAGATGACGAGAATCTTCTCCAGGCTTACTCAGTCGCCCAGCCTGAGTGCGGAGCTAGGACAGCCATCCAATTTGCGCTGGCGCACGTAGTCGCGGACCCGGAGAAGGTATTCTCGAGCCTTCCTTACGACGCCTTCGTCAAAAAGATTCCGCTTCGTCCTTTTGGCTCTCAGGCTGAAGCCCTTGCCCAGAAGCTCTCTGAAGTGTTTGCCCGTGCTGGTCGCAAGGGGCAGCCTGCTGCGAGTGGCAACACTTGTGTAGCCCCTTAGGCTTAGTTTAAAATTTCTCTTTCAGTCTGTCGATGTAATGAACCTTGGGATGTATTCCCGTATTTTCTTTAATCGAAGTATTTTGTTGATTTTTTTGGTGTTTGCTTGTTCTATTTCGCTGTTTCTGCACTCCCGATGGGAGTAGCCCCCGAGCACCCGATGGATTGGTGGTGCTTTTTCGCGAGTGGGGTCTTGTTTGCATTTCTGAACCTGCGTCAGCTTTCTTTCCAGGTACTTGATCCCAATGCAGGGTCTTCGAGTGGCACAAGCGCGCAAGTGAATTCCCTTGTTTCTGCTACTAGCACATTCGCCTCACTCCGTGACCGTGTTGCGGATGGAGAACGCAAGCTAAAGGCTTTGCGGGGGGTGGCTGATGTGGCTAAGTCTAAAGACTTTGTTGTTTTCTTATTTTTCACTCTTAACTCCACGCGCAGTTTTTTGCAGTTGTTGAGCCTGACGGTCCTTGTGAAACTCATTGGGGGATAATTACATTGTCCATGAAGCGGGTAGCTCAAAACCGCATGCGAACAAATTCTGGGCTGACCGCAGTCGAGGCTTTGTTTTGGCGACCTTGAAGTACCGTGCTGGCCAGGCGAAGATGCTTGTGGATTCTTATTGCGAAGCCTTGTCTTCTGTGCACCGGACGTTCTATCTGCTGGGCACCGTTCCAGAAGGGTTGAGCGACCTGCTAAGAATTTTTGGCCGAGTGAGTGAAGTTCGCGAGTGTGTTCGTTAGCAGCTTTCTCTGCGGTGCTCAAGTAGCGCTTGATTTTGTTCGGTTGTGGCATCCTGAGGTGAACTTTAACTCTGTGGCTAGGCTCCCCAATGCTCCAGTTGATTTGACCCCTCATTATGCAGTCGTTCATCCTGCAACGGAGGAGATTATTCGGTTGACTTCTGAAGAGGTTGATCGAATTTTGGCCGAGGAGACTGCTCGTCGTCAGATGTAATTATAGGATGTAAATACCCTGTATTATGCTTGTAATGTCTTCGAAAGTGTAGTCTTGTAAACTCTGTATAGTTCACTCTTTGTATTTTTAAAGTGTTTATAAGGTGTCTACCTTGTTGAACCTTGTGTTATTTTCATGCTGATTAGGCGTAGCACCCGTGTGTTTGGACTGTATGCCTGTGGTTCATAGCATGTAAAAAATCAAAGATGCGAATAGATGTGGTTGAGAAACCATATTTTTATTGATATGGATGAGAAGCCATGTGTTTGATCGAACTACAGGATGGCTAGTAGAGCCTTATTTCTTTGTGAGTAGAATAATCCTAAGGGTAGAATTTTTGGAGATGCGCCATGTTCCATGGGTTGGAGTAGATGCCACCAGTCTTCGGGTTCTTCAATCGGTATGCGCCACCAGGGACAACTTGGTGTATTATGAAGGGTCCTTCCCATGGTGGCTCGATCTTGTGTCCTTCCTTTTGCTTGAGCCGCAGCACCAAATCTCCGACCACGAAAGCTCTGTGGCGTATACGGCGACTGTGGTAGCTGTGCAGTGATTGTTGGTATACTGCGGATCTTGCGAGTGCAATATCGCGTATCTCATCTAGTGCATCCATATCTTCAGCGAGTGCTCTGTTTGAAGTTTCTTCGCTGTATGCGACGACTCGTGGAGCGCTGAATTTGACATCCTCGGGAAGGAAAACTTCAACTCCGTATACCATGAAAAATGGTGTATAATTTGTTGATCGATTTGGAGTTGTGCATAGACTCCATAGTACCGATGGTAATTCTTCAGCCCAGTACCCTGCTGCTGGGCGCAGTCTGTCGAGTAGTCGCTTTTTGAGGCCAGTGCAAACTAACCCGTTGGATCATTCGACTTGGCCGTTTGTTTGCGGGTGGGAGACCGAGGCGAAGCTGAGGGTAATTCCTTTTCCTTCACAGAAGTCCTGCGTTTCCTTGGCCGCGAAGTTGCTCCCATTGTCTGTGTTGTTGTTGTGTGGTATGCCAAACCTGCACACAATGGAGTTGAGGAATCTCACGGCGCACTCGGCGTGTGCGGAAGTGACTGGCATGGCTTCTATCCACTTTGTAAATTTGTCGATTGCCACGAGCAAGTGGGTGTATCCGCAAGGTGTAGATTTACGCAAGGGTCCTACCATATCTAGCCCCCATTGAGCGAAAGGCCAGGCGATAGGTATCATGTGGAGCTCGGTGGCGGGGGCGTGTGGCTTGGGTGCGAATCTTTGACAAGCATTGCGCTTGTCGACTAGATCTTTTGCATCTCTGGCTGCAGTGAGCCAATAGAATCCTGCCCTGAAAGCTTTGCCCACGATTGCTTTCCAGCTCGCGTGGTGTCCACAATCTCCTTGGTGTATGTCGCGCAGTAGTTCCTTGCCATCCTCGGGTACGATGCATCTTTGTAGTATGCCAGATATGCTCTGTTTGTATAGTTCCCCGTTGAGTACCCAAAGGTTTTGCTGCGTCGTACTATTTGTCGAGCCTCACGAACGTCTGCCGGGAGCTGTTTGTTGGACAAGTAGTCGAGGTATTTCTGCGTCCAGACTGGCTCGACCAGAAAAACTTGTCTTGAAATATTGTGACTGAGCTCGATGACAGCTATTTGCGAGCTGACCTCCGTTTCCAATGCTGCGGGTGCTCCCGCTGGTTTCTTGACCTTGACTGAACGCTTGATCAATCTTTCGAAATATATTCCTGGCGGTATGGGTGTGTTTGTAGACCCCATGTTTGCCAATTTATATGCTTCTTCATTGCTAGATCGTGCAATGTGTTTCAGCTCACACCCTTTGAAGCTTCCTTTGAGTAGATTGTACATGTCCTGATAGGCAACCATGTTATTTGCAATAGCGTCGCACTCCTTCATCGTCTGTTGTACGATTAGGTTTGAGTCTCCATATATCATCAATCGGGTGGCTCCGCAGGCGATCGCCATTTTCATGCCGTGCAGTAGGGCTTCGTACGTTGCGTCGTTGTTGGATGCAGGGTCGTCGGGTGGAAAATCCAATCTCAGGACGTACTGCAACTTGTCTCCCCTGGGGGATATGAGGACGACCCCATCTCCAGCTCCTTCATTCCTCTTTGACCCGTCGAAGTACATGATCCAGTTACTTGTATATTCTGGTGGTCCTGGTGCTTGCAGTTCTGTCCACTCGCTTAGGAATTCCGCGAGTACCTCTGACTTCACAGAATTGCGCCCTGCGTATATGATATCCCAGGCTCCTAGCTCGATGCTCCATTTTGCAATTCTTCCGGATGCCATGGGATTGTTCATGATAGTACCGAGTGATGCGTCGTTTAGCACCGTGACGGTATGCTCTTGGAAGTAGTGCTTGTGTTTTCGAGCTGTAAGTACCACGCCGTATGCTAGTTTATGGTAATGAGGATATCGCTGCTTGCATTGCGAGAGCACCTCGCTGATGTAATATATTGACCTTTGAACACCGTACGCCTTCCCTTCTTCCGATCGCTCGACTACAATGACTGTGCTGATTACCTGGTTAGTTGCGGCCAAATAGAGGTATAAAGTCTCCTTTTCTTTTGGTGTTTCCAGGACGCGCTTGCTCTGCAGTAGTTTCTTCAAGTCGATAAATGCCTGTCTTGCTTCGGGTGTACACTCAAACTTATGTGTCTTCTTCAGCAACTTGTAGAAGGGCAATGCTTGTTCGCCTAGTCTCGCAATGAACCTGCTCAGGGCAGCTAGTCGTCCTGCGAGCTGTTGCACACCGCGAAGATTGGTTGTCTCCTTCATTGTCAAGATCACTTGTATTTTTTCCGGTTTCGCTTCAATTCCTCGAGCGGACACCAAGTACCCGAGAAGTTGTCCTGCAGGGACGCCGAAGACACATATAGTCGGGTTGAGCTTGATCATGTATGCGTTAAGAGCATCGAATGTTTCTCTGATATCCTCGAGGAGCGTCTCCTCTACTCGAGTCTTGATGACGTGTCGTCAACGTACACTTGTACGTTCTTGCCAATGAGTTTGGCGAGGCATTTTTGCATGCAACGCTGATATGTTGCGCATGCGTTTTTAAGCCCAAAGGGCATTGTCGTATAGCAGTAGACACCGTGAGGTGTGATAAATGCTGTCTTTTCCTCATCTTCCTTCTTCATCCTGATCTGATTATATCCCGAGTAGGCATCTAAGAAGGAGAGGCGCTGGCAGCCTGCAGTGGAGTCCACGATCTGGTCGATATGTGGGAGGGGAAAATTATCCTTGGGGTAGCGTTTATTCAGTCGATGCACACGCGAAGGATGTCAGTATTTTTCTTCGGGACCAACACTGGGTTTGCTAACCAAGTGGATATTTTTATCTCTCTGATGAATTTTGCTGCGAGTAGTCTGTTTACTTCTTCTCCAAGTGCTTTTTGCTTTGGCTCTGAGAACCGCCAGGTGGTCTGCTTGATAGGCTTGGCGTCTTTGAAGATTTCGAGTGAGTGCTCGGCGAACTATCTGGGTATCCCTGGCATATCTGAAGGCTGCCAGGCGAAAATTTCCCAGAACTCACGGAGGAGTTCGACGAGCGCGCTTTCCTATGCTGGCGAGAGGGTGGTGGAGACCATCGCCGTCTTCGCAGTCTCCGTCGGGTGCACTTGATGCTTTCGGGTATCACTGTTTGTGCTGAACTCGAGCTCTAGGGCATTCTTCTTCGTGAGAGGCATCACGGAGTGATCTGTGGTTTTTGCTATCTCTTCGAGCTCCTCCTGCATTCCGAAGGATTTGGCGATTTCATTGAACTCGATGTCGCACTTGTTGGATTTTTGAAAATCGCCGTCGATGGTGATGGTGCCATATTACCCAGGCAGCTTGAGCTTCAGATAGGCGTAATGTGGTACTGCCATGAATCTTGCGAACGTTGTTCGGCCAAGAATGGCGTGGTACTGTGAGTGCCAGTCGACGACTTCAAAATCGAGGAATTCTCGCCTGTAATTGCTTCGATTGCCCATTACTACTTCCAAGTTGATTGTCCCGAGTGGTCGGACCGCCTTCCCTGGTACTATCTCGTGAAAGGATGTTTCTGATTCTGTGAGTCCGTCCAAGTTCCTGTTCATCCTACGGAGTGTGTCCGCGTAAATGATGTTGATTCGGCTACCTCCATCCATGAATACTCGGGCTAGTTCCTAATTGCCAATTTGCGCCTGGATGACGATCGGCTGCGTGTCCTGGTCGATAGATTCGTGGGGGATGGTCTTCCTTGGAGAAAATTATTGGTTGGTCAACCATCTTCAAGTATTCGGGTCTTGCCGGTGGGGCTTGGACAGCCATGCATATCTGTCGTGTGTTCGTCTTGTGGACCCTGCGGGGTGGACAGACTTTTTGTATCATTCCCAAGAGTCCCGTGGGGTTTGGGTATGCGTTGTGTCCCTGGTTTGTAGCGGGTGGTGAAGGTAGTGCGGCTAGCACCATGTTTTGGTTTCATGGTTGGTGGAGGCCAGGGTTGTGGTGGGTGGAATCCCTGGTTTCCTCTTCCTGGGAGATGCGGGTAGCCTTGACTGAATGCCGCTATGTTTTTCTTTGAGAAGGCCTCGTGTATGTCAAGGAACTTTCGGCAATCCTTGAGAAGATGCGTTGCCTTGGTTTTACCGGTGCGCTTATCTGTAAATAGATGTAGCGTGAAGTAACCATCGAGGTCCTCCTCGGGAGTTTTATCCTCCGGCTTTGGCTTCCACTCGCGGTTTCCACGATGCCCATTGTCGCGATTTCTCGTGAACTCCGCTGCTACCAGTTCTTCTTGGTCGTCATGATCGTAGTATTTCCTCTTTTTCTTTCGACCATGACGGTCGTCTTCGGGTGCTGGCGAAGATGCTTTTTGTTGCGCACTGAATCTTCTCCATTGGCCCATCTGTCGGCTATGGCCATCAGTTCTCCAATGGTTTTAGGTGCGGCTTGTCCTAGTTTCTCTCTGAAGGCAGTTCGTCGAGCTCCCTTGGAGAAAGCTTCGACTACGACCTCTTCTGATATGTTTCCCGCTGTGTTCCTGAGTGTAGTCCATCGCTGGATATATTTGCGACTAGACTCGCCACTTTTCTGCTTGCAGGCTCGCAGCTCCCTGATGGTTGCGGGCCTTTTATATGTTGCCTAGAAGTTCTTGCAGAAGTCAAAGTTTAGATCGTCCCATGACCTGTAGCATGCCTTTGGTCTTCCTTCGAGCCAGCTGCGCGCTGCTCCTACAAGATGTAAGTTAAGGTACTGCATAGTTGTGGTCTTGTTCCCACGTTGGCATTTTACTGTTGTGAGATAATCTGACAGCCAGGATTGCGGTTCCAGTGAACCGTCATATTTTGGTACTTCCGTAGTAAGCTTGATTCTCTTGGGTAGTGGCGCCTCACGGATGCTGCGGGTGAAGCATAATGCGCCGCATGCCTCTTCGTCAGAAGAGGTGGATGGGGAACGCACGCGGTTCCTAGCTGCTCGGGCCTTGTCTACTTTACTCTTTACGATGTTAGATCGCGCATTGTATCCAGGTTGGTCGTGATCGATCTCCTTCCGCGGCTCCTTGCTGCGGTGTCCCGAGCGGCTGCTGTGATGTGGCGAGCTGTGATCTCGATCCCTCGGGCTGTCATCGCTACTACTTGGGCTATCACCGCGTCGTCGGGCTTCTTTTCCTCGGGCGCGACGAGGTGATTTCTCTTTTCTAGGCGATGTACTCCTATGTCTGCGGGGTGCTTCTTTATCTTTCTGTGCAGCTGCTTTCTTGCGATCGTAGGCGGCGAGTTTTGCGGCTACCATGCCTAACCCTTTCTGGACTTGCATGCACGCGGGGGTCGTTCTCCCCTGGCTGATTCGTCTGCAGGCAGGTGGCTGCGGCCAGTACTGCGGCGGTAGGAGTTGTCGGGTGCACGTTGCCGTCCTCGTCGACGCGCATAAGGAAGGCTTCGAGTGATTTACTGATTCCGGTCAGGGACTCACCATCCATGGTCGCGGTTCTTGACACGTATCTTTTTTTCCGGGATGATTCCCGACAGAATGTGTTTTGGATAGCGCTGCACGGCGCTGGCTTGACTCATCCGCCAATTTTCTCCGTTCAGCTAGATCTTTGCTAGCTTCTTTAATCAAGGTTGCCGCTCTCACTAGGTGGTAGTGGTAGGCGGTCATATCTTCATGAGGGTCTCCGTCTTCGAGCGGTTTGCTTGTGCGGATGGCTTCCTTTGCCCTGTTCCAAGCGTCTCACGATACGTTGATGGCTGCGTGTTCCCTTGCGCTATCTTCTGTTTCTTCGGGTGGGTCGCTCGATCCTGCCATGCAGACCTGGGCTAGATATGTCTCGTTAGTCCTAGGCGTAGTTTGGAAAGCGTTTCTGACCCGAGAAGGTTCTTCTGCGGAGAGGGTGTGGAAGTTGCGGGTGTTGAGGCAGATGGATTCGCTGCTTCTTGATAAGTTGCGATCCGCGTAGTTGGGCAACGAATCGACAACTCCTAGGCTCGAGATCGACTCAGAGCCTGACCCTTCGAGATTTGTTTGCTCGGGAAAGTGCAGAATTCCCTCCTTGTCAGCATAGAACTGGAAGCTTCCGAACGTCAAGGTGATACTTTTCTCCAACCCGCTGAATACCGGGCGTGATTCCGGCGAGTGAGGCGAGACGATGACCGACCCGATTCGGATCGGATTGGTTGGAAGCGAAGTTTCGGGGCTCCAGCGTGAGTTGGTTGTCGATGAGGCCGAAGATGCCGGAGATCCAGCGCCCGTCGTTCCCACAGACGGCGCCAATTGTCGAATATGCATCTCAACAAGTCCATCTGGTGAGCCCATAGGATTTTTATTAGGATAACGTGTAGGCGCTGGTGACAATCGTCGGCTAACAGGGGGCACGATTTACCCAGGTTCGGGGCCCTCGTAGAGGTAAAACCCTGAAAGTATAGTATGGGCACCTAGAGGGGGGGGTGAATAGGTGCTACGGCAAATTTTAATTTTTCTCAAATTTAGGCTTGACAAGAAAGGTAAATTCTCTAGATAGTGCAACTAGTGAGGAATTTACCTATATGACAAGACAAGTAATCAATGCAACAAGTACAAGTAAGTAAAGAGAGGGAGGAACGAGGTAACCGATGGAAGCACACGGAGACACGATGTATTTCCGAGTTCCTCCTTTTTAGGGGAGTACGTCTCGTTGGAGGGGTGTGAGCTCGCCACAAAGGCCTACTCAACGCCACTAAGGCTTCACCCTATTCTCCGATGAACTTCGCCACAAAGGCCTAGTTCACCTTCCACTATAGAACCCCTTTGAGGCGGGGATCAAATCCTTTACAAACACCTTGGGGCACACACCCACAACTTAATTGGGGGCTCCCAACAACTCTTGAATCACCAACTAGAAACAAGATGCCTAGGTTCTCCACAAGAGGAAACCCTAGTCAAGATCCCTCGAGCTAGAGAGGGGGAAATGAAGAACGGGTTGGTGAAGATGTAGATCGGGGCCTTCTCCTTCAATCCTCCAAAGATCTTCAAGATTGGGTGGAGGGATTGGGAGATATGAGGAATTTGGTGAGTTCTTAAATGCTCATCAATGCTAAGAGGAAGAACTAGATCTTGAGGAAGAGGAGGAGGGCTATTTATAGTCCCTCCTCACAACTAGCCGTTGTGCAGGAAAAAAGGTACCGGAATATCCGGTTCAAGTTTGGACCGGAATATCCGGTAAGCTTGCTCCGCGCTGAACTGCAGTGCTGGACCGGATTATCCGGTTGATTTGAAATAATCCGGTACAAATAATCCGGTAGATGCCAGTACGCAAATCTTCTAGTCCTTAGCCAATTTTCCACTTCCTCAACTGCAACCGGAATATCCGGTATATATATGAAATATCCGGTACAAATAATCCGGTTGACTCCAGTAGCTCAAAACTTCCAGTCCTTAGCAGTTTTTCCGCAGCAACCGGAATATCCGGTCCGGAATGAATAATCCGGTCCAAATAATCCGGTTGACTCCAGTAGCTCAAAACTTCAGTCCTTAGCAGTTTTTCGCAGTAACCGGAATATCCGGTCCAGGATGAAATATCCGGTCCGAATAATCCGGTTGGTTCCAGTATGCAAGATCCTCAGTCCTTAGCCATTCTTGAGCTCCTTTCTCAACAACCGGAATATCCGGTCCAGGATGAATAATCCGGTCCGAATAATCCGGTTGAGTTCTGTCCCAAAAACCTCAGGCCAAACTTCACCGACTTTTCAGTGCTCGATGCCGATGTTAAGTATAACACCTACACACTAAACACCTTGATAAATAATGTACTTAGTATTGTTAACTAACACACAAAACACTGGGAAAACGAAATGCACTTTCAAACCCTTACTCCTGCTTCTGTCGATCTGTATTGACGAGTAGATAGGTTACAATGGGGGATGCTCAAGTCGAGAGTGTGATCTCGATCTCATGGCTTTGCTTGCCTGTCCCACTCCTGGTGGTTCTCCTGGCCTTATATAGGTGGCCAGGTCTCAAACCGTTCCCGGGGTGGATACAAACCCTAACCTAAGGTCGGTTACAAGTTTCCTAACTTGACCCGCAAGGCCTTACGGGTGGGATTTGTGACGCCCCGAGATCGGGCACTATGCAGATTTCAGCATTCCCGCCAAATCCGCATAATAACCGATTCCAGGTTGCCATTTATGATAACATTACAATAGTTCACGAATATTCCACAATTACAACAGAAACAGATAGATACAAGATGACTCAAACGAGCCAGGGTACAACTGATACATTACAAAGATCCAAATAACAGCGGAAGAAACCAACATAGCGTCCGGCTACGGACAAGATACAAATTGGACTAAGAGTCCAGAAGATAACCGAGAGCGTCCAATCCCTGCCCAGGCCAAGCCGGAGGGATTCCCAAGCTAACGTCGTCAGACTTCAAACCTGTTGACTGCAAGTTGGAATTTGCAGCCACGAAAGAGATTCGTGGGTCAGTACGGTTAAGTACTGGCAAGTGGATAAAACCATACTCACAAGTTACCGGCGTAGCCAGTCATCACAAGATACAAATACTTTAGGAGCAACGGAAAGGAAGGGGTTATTGCAAATAAGCGACAGCAGGCTGCACTAACCGACTACAGAGAGATACTACAACTTCCGGCTAACAGAAAGAAGATAAGATCGAGGATAGTAACCAACTGAAAGTAACTCCAAACAAACCCGTCCTGGATCTCGCCCCTTATCCAAAGAAGCAATCCGAGGATAACTCACACAGTTGGATTAATGAATAATGGATCAGGTTGTTGTGTCAATAAGACTATTACTAGTCAAGTTATTATCATTAGGTGTAAGTTGTCCGAGTACTTGTTAGCCAGTACTTTCACCAAGTCGTCACATAACCGCGGACAACACGGCTTCTCGAGAAGATTTATCCCTGCAGGGGTGTGCTCCAGTACCCGTACACACTCAAGCCACCAACTAAAACTCAGGTTGGCTTGACACGACCCAAACCATCTCTACAACCCATCCTAGGAGCCACGGAGCTATAAGGTCCCGGCCAGTCCGCTAGGCGCAAGGGTGAAAACCACACCCCCCGGCACCACAGGCCTCGCCCTATATGCATCATCATCATCATCATCAGTAACCATGGGTGATCAACCCATTATGCAAGGAGCAAATGGAACACCCGAACTAAGTGTGGCTCTTCGGACAAGCTGCAGATCAGGTCTAAGTCGAGGGGGGTCCCATACTACCACCCGGATGCGGTGAGCACGCTCATCATGGATCAGTAGACAAGACCCTTTTCCTATTAGGGTCGACACTAGCAGGCCTCAAAACCACAAAGGGCCTCCTGCCGGTGCCTTATCAGCATATTATTAATAACAGGTTGATTGATTAACATCGAGCCCCCAGAACATTATAGAAGTAACAACAGAGAGTAACGGGTAACAGACTCGAGCAAAACAACCTAAGCATGCTAGTGAGACACGGGCACAAGCAATGGTTATAGGTGTGGAGGTGAGGCAATATCAGGGTAAGGATTCATGTGATAGGTTCGTAACAGAAACAACTACTACTAAGGCTAGCAGAAAAGAACAACGGAAAGAATCGGTAACAAGTGATGAAAGGCAGCCATATGGCAGCAAGTGAGTATACTTGCCTGAGATCCCGCGAGGTAGCAGAACTTGTCGTTGCTCACATCATCTCAACGTCCTATCCGGGAAGAAGCAACGAACCTCGAACAAACAACGGGATGCAACAATTACTACTACGGCAAAAGATCCAGCATGATCAAGATATGGATGCATGACAATTTAATTGATGCATAGAAATAAACTAGTTGACAAGATAAACAGATTTAAATGAACCCATAGGCAAATTTGAGTTGCATATGAACAGCCCATGAATTTTGGTTAGATTATTTGTTTTCCAACTAATCAACAGATGAAGGTGGATTAGCATGATGCATGGATGAGGAAAACAACAAAATAACAACAATAGAATCAATTGAAATAAGGTTTAACAACTTTAGAAATTTTATTTATTAAGTTAGAGAATTTTAGTTCCTTAAGGGTGTCACACAAAAAATTGTTGTTTTCATCAAGTTAAAGTGTTCAAAACAAATAACAGAACTTATATTTGAAAATAACATCAAATTTTAGTTGGATTACATGTTTCAAATATTGAAATCTGAATTAGGATGAATTTATTATGAATTAAACAATATTAAACAAGTTTTAATTGAATTTAATTCAAGTGGGAAAGATTATTTGAATTTTATTTGTTCAAAGCATAAATTCAAATTCACATTTGAAAAGTTCACACTTTGATGGTTTGAAAACATATTTTGCATGTTCAAAATTATTTTATTTTGAGCAAGTTATGATTTTATCAAATTTAAATGAATTAAACAAGTATTAAATTATTTAGGCAATTTAAATTATTCAAACCATGAAACAAAATTTATATTTGAATTGGTGGTTCAAAATGGTATGGAAAACATATTTTATTTGTATGATTTGGATTAATATTGAATTAGTTATGAATTTTATCAAATTTCAAATGAATTGTTTGAATTTGAAATTTGGAGGCATTTGAACTAATCAAAACAGAAAACAAATGTTATATTTGGGTAGAGAATTTAAAATGGAGTGATTTACATGTGTAAAGTTTTGCAATTGGAGTTTCCAATCAAAAGTTATTAAATTAACAAGTTTAGGCATATTTATAGTTGAAAGAAATAACTATGGACCTAAAAAAAAGTACAGGGTCTTGGAAATAAATTGCAGGGACCTAGATAGACTAGCAGGGACCTAGGAGCAATTTAGGATAGATCTGTGGACCTAGGAAAAATAAGAAGGTAAAAGATGGTTTTAAGGGGCAGGGGGGATTTGAACCCCTGCCCTCTGCTTGCTACACCCAAGGAACCACCAGATGGGCTGCTGCTGGACTTTGGATACAGGGAGCAACCACAAGGGTTAACGTTCAGAAACATGCACACTGAAATAAATCGGAAAAGACAGAAATAAGGCGGAGGGCTGGGGATTCGAACCCAGGAGGTCTCCTTGCGCGCGCGGATGCTGGAACCAGATGGGCTAGATGCAATTGCTTGTCGGGTATGCAGTCGGTTTGATTATAGGGTGTATTTTCGCGTGGCTACTGAATCTAACTGAAACTCTATCGTGCAGGTGCAGGTGCAGGTAGCGCTCGACAGGGAGCAGAGGGCGGACGGCGAGCGCTTCCGTGCGCTGCCCGCCGCGGACCGCGGCCGTGCGTGCGGTGGCCGCCGGGCGCTGCGGCTGCCGTGCGGGTGGCCGGTGCGGCCGCTGCCGGTGTGCTGCGGGCCGGAGAGGCAAGGAGCGGGAAGAGGTGCGGAGGCGGATGGCTTACAGGTCGGTTCTGACGGCGGCGAACTTGCGGACGGCGCCGGAGTTAAGGTGGTCCTCGGGGGAAACCGAGGCCACGGGGAGGAAGAGGGCGCCGCGAGCTTTCCATTCCCACGATCTGCAGCCCGAGGTGGCCACCCCTTCCCCGACGCCATGAAAACTTCCTCCTCCAGCCATGGATGCTCGGTGGATGTGGTGAAAGAAACAGAGAAGAAAGGGAGTGGAGAGAGGGGTGGCGGCGGAGGGGGAAGAGGAGAGGGGAAGGAGAGTCTAGGGTTAGGGTTCGGAGGGAGATAGGGACGGCTTTAAGGAGGGGAAAGCTTGAGGGGGAGGGGACCATGGCCACGTACTGTACCACCTCGTGAGAAAGACGACAAGGAGGGGCCTCCTGGTGGGCTGGGTGCAAAGGGGTAGTAGGTGGGCTGTTGGGCCTGACTCCCCCTAGCGAGTTGATTTTTATCTCTTTTTTTTTGTAAAAGTGAAGGAGAAATTGGAAATTGGAGGGGTTTTACACATGCAAAAAAATTATGAAATAAATTTCAGTGCATTTGGAATTGAGAATGCCCAAGTACACCAACTCTTGTTTTGGAAAATTTTAAATATTTGTGCTAATTGAATTTGATTGAATTTTTGGGTGAATTTTAAACTGGTTTGAATTTTTCACATGGTTTTGAAAGTATATGCAATGCATAATGCACGATGCAATGCTATGCAAAAGAAAAGCAAACAACATCTATTTGGAGAAAATTCCCCGGGTGTTACAGACGACACCACTAACAAGGGATTGCGCCCTCGCAATCCACCTGCTAACCCGGGAGGGGAAAGAAGTTCGACTATCGATTCTTCATGCTTCCAGCTGATCTGCTCGACACCACTAACAAGGGCTTCTCGACACCACTAACAAGAGATTCTTGCTAGGGCTGACGACGACGTTCTTCCACCAGGAATCTTCCGATGATCGAACCTATTAGGTTAAGGGCTCAGAAAACGTCCACCCACGTAGGATCCTAACACTTTGAAAGATAGACAAGGGGGGAAAACTCCAAAACAAATAAGATGGGAGGGGAATTAGAATAGGGATAAGGAGAAAAACCAGAATCCTATTGAGATGTTTTTCCGAAATAGTTTAGCAGAATTAGTTTTTGACACTCTAGAAACAACGACCGTTAGCGAGGTTATCCTACAGGCTTTGCGGACCCGTTGCTTCGATAACCATTCGTATCGAAACAATATCGGGAATCGGAACCAAGGCTCTGATACCATTTGTGACGCCCCGAGATCGGGCACTATGCAGATTTCAGCATTCCCGCCAAATCCGCATAATAACCGATTCCAGGTTGCCATTTATGATAACATTACAATAGTTCACGAATATTCCACAATTACAACATAAACAGATAGATACAAGATGACTCAAACGAGCCAGGGTACAACTGATACATTACAAAGATCCAAATAACAGCGGAAGAAACCAACATAGCGTCCGGCTACGGACAAGATACAAATTGGACTAAGAGTCCAGAAGATAACCGAGAGCGTCCAATCCCTGCCCAGGCCAAGCCGGAGGGATTCCCAAGCTAACGTCGTCAGACTTCAAACCTGTTGACTGCAAGTTGGAATTTGCAGCCACGAAAGAGATTCGTGGGTCAGTACGGTTAAGTACTGGCAAGTGGATAAACCCATACTCACAAGTTACCGGCGTAGCCAGTCATCACAAGATACAAATACTTTAGGAGCAACGGAAAGGAAGGGGTTATTGCAAATAAGCGACAGCAGGCTGCACTAACCGACTACAGAGAGATACTACAACTTCCGGCTAACAGAAAGAAGATAAGATCGAGGATAGTAACCAACTGAAAGTAACTCCAAACAAACCCGTCCTGGATCTCGCCCCTTATCCAAAGAAGCAATCCGAGGATAACTCACACAGTTGGATTAATGAATAATGGATCAGGTTGTTGTGTCAATAAGACTATTACTAGTCAAGTTATTATCATTAGGTGTAAGTTGTCCGAGTACTTGTTAGCCAGTACTTTCACCAAGTCGTCACATAACCGCGGACAACACGGCTTCTCGAGAAGATTTATCCCTGCAGGGGTGTGCTCCAGTACCCGTACACACTCAAGCCACCAACTAAAACTCAGGTTGGCTTGACACGACCCAAACCATCTCTACAACCCATCCTAGGAGCCACGGAGCTATAAGGTCCCGGCCAGTCCGCTAGGCGCAAGGGTGAAAACCACACCCCCCGGCACCACAGGCCTCGCCCTATATGCATCATCATCATCATCAGTAACCATGGGTGATCAACCCATTATGCAAGGAGCAAATGGAACACCCGAACTAAGTGTGGCTCTTCGGACAAGCTGCAGATCAGGTCTAAGTCGAGGGGGGTCCCATACTACCACCCGGATGCGGTGAGCACGCTCATCATGGATCAGTAGACAAGACCCTTTTCCTATTAGGGTCGACACTAGCAGGCCTCAAAACCACAAAGGGCCTCCTGCCGGTGCCTTATCAGCATATTATTAATAACAGGTTGATTGATTAACATCGAGCCCCCAGAACATTATAGAAGTAACAACAGAGAGTAACGGGTAACAGACTCGAGCAAAACAACCTAAGCATGCTAGTGAGACACGGGCACAAGCAATGGTTATAGGTGTGGAGGTGAGGCAATATCAGGGTAAGGATTCATGTGATAGGTTCGTAACAGAAACAACTACTACTAAGGCTAGCAGAAAAGAACAACGGAAAGAATCGGTAACAAGTGATGAAAGGCAGCCATATGGCAGCAAGTGAGTATACTTGCCTGAGATCCCGCGAGGTAGCAGAACTTGTCGTTGCTCACATCATCTCAACGTCCTATCCGGGAAGAAGCAACGAACCTCGAACAAACAACGGGATGCAACAATTACTACTACGGCAAAAGATCCAGCATGATCAAGATATGGATGCATGACAATTTAATTGATGCATAGAAATAAACTAGTTGACAAGATAAACAGATTTAAATGAACCCATAGGCAAATTTGAGTTGCATATGAACAGCCCATGAATTTTGGTTAGATTATTTGTTTTCCAACTAATCAACAGATGAAGGTGGATTAGCATGATGCATGGATGAGGAAAACAACAAAATAACAACAATAGAATCAATTGAAATAAGGTTTAACAACTTTAGAAATTTTATTTATTAAGTTAGAGAATTTTAGTTCCTTAAGGGTGTCACACAAACAATTGTTGTTTTCATCAAGTTAAAGTGTTCAAAACAAATAACAGAACTTATATTTGAAAATAACATCAAATTTTAGTTGGATTACATGTTTCAAATATTGAAATCTGAATTAGGATGAATTTATTATGAATTAAACAATATTAAACAAGTTTTAATTGAATTTAATTCAAGTGGGAAAGATTATTTGAATTTTATTTGTTCAAAGCATAAATTCAAATTCACATTTGAAAAGTTCACACTTTGATGGTTTGAAAACATATTTTGCATGTTCAAAATTATTTTATTTTGAGCAAGTTATGATTTTATCAAATTTAAATGAATTAAACAAGTATTAAATTATTTAGGCAATTTAAATTATTCAAACCATGAAACAAAATTTATATTTGAATTGGTGGTTCAAAATGGTATGGAAAACATATTTTATTTGTATGATTTGGATTAATATTGAATTAGTTATGAATTTTATCAAATTTCAAATGAATTGTTTGAATTTGAAATTTGGAGGCATTTGAACTAATCAAAACAGAAAACAAATGTTATATTTGGGTAGAGAATTTAAAATGGAGTGATTTACATGTTTAAAGTTTTGCAATTGGAGTTTCCAATCAAAAGTTATTAAATTAACAAGTTTAGGCATATTTATAGTTGAAAGAAATAACTATGGACCTAAAAAAAAGTACAGGGTCTTGGAAATAAATTGCAGGGACCTAGATAGACTAGCAGGGACCTAGGAGCAATTTAGGATAGATCTGTGGACCTAGGAAAAATAAGAAGGTAAAAGATGGTTTTAAGGGGCAGGGGGGATTTGAACCCCTGCCCTCTGCTTGCTACACCCAAGGAACCACCAGATGGGCTGCTGCTGGACTTTGGATACAGGGAGCAACCACAAGGGTTAACGTTTAGAAACATGCACACTGAAATAAATCGGAAAAGACAGAAATAAGGTGGAGGGCTGGGGATTCGAACCCAGGAGGTCTCCTTGCGCGCGCGGGTGCTGGAACCAGATGGGCTAGATGCAATTGCTTGTCGGGTATGCAGTCGGTTTGATTATAGGGTGTATTTTCGCGTGGCTACTGAATCTAACTGAAACTCTATCGTGCAGGTGCAGGTGCAGGTAGCGCTCGACAGGGAGCAGAGGGCGGACGGCGAGCGCTTCCGTGCGCTGCCCGCCGCGGACCGCGGCCGTGCGTGCGGTGGCCGCCGGGCGCTGCGGCTGCCGTGCGGGTGGCCGGTGCGGCCGCTGCCGGTGTGCTGCGGGCCGGAGAGGCAAGGAGCGGGAAGAGGTGTGGAGGCGGATGGCTTACAGGTCGGTTCTGACGGCGGCGAACTTGCGGACGGCGCCGGAGTTAAGGTGGTCCTCGGGGGAAACCGAGGCCACGGGGAGGAAGAGGGCGCCGCGAGCTTTCCATTCCCACGATCTGCAGCCCGAGGTGGCCACCCCTTCCCCGACGCCATGAAAACTTCCTCCTCTGGCCATGGATGCTCGGTGGATGTGGTGAAAGAAACAGAGAAGAAAGGGAGTGGAGAGAGGGGTGGCGGCGGAGGGGGAAGAGGAGAGGGGAAGGAGAGTCTAGGGTTAGGGTTCGGAGGGAGATAGGGACGGCTTTAAGGAGGGGAAAGCTTGAGGGGGAGGGGACCATGGCCACGTACTGTACCACCTCGTGAGGAAGACGACAAGGAGGGGCCTCCTGGTGGGCTGGGTGCAAAGGGGTAGTAGGTGGGCTGTTGGGCCTGACTCCCCCTAGCGAGTTGATTTTTATCTCTTTTTTTTTTGTAAAAGTGAAGGAGAAATTGGAAATTGGAGGGGTTTTACACATGCAAAAAAATTATGAAATAAATTTCATTGCATTTGGAATTGAGAATGCCCAAGTGCACCAACTCTTGTTTTGGAAAATTTTAAATATTTGTGCTAATTGAATTTGATTGAATTTTTGGGTGAATTTTAAACTGGTTTGAATTTTTCACATGGTTTTGAAAGTATATGCAATGCATAATGCACGATGCAATGCTATGCAAAAGAAAAGCAAACAACATCTATTTGGAGAAAATTCCCCGGGTGTTACAGGATTCAACTGGGCCTTCTAGAATAGTCCATGGCATCTCTCCTTGGGCTTAGGTCTTGGACCTTGGACCGGGTAGCCTCATCCGATAGGTCCAGGGTTCATCCCTTTGTCAACCACCATGGCTGGCCACACCCACCCTTGGGCTGCCTCCCCCTCCCCTATAAAATGAGGGTGAGGGCTCCTCCTCCTCACACACTTGTCCCACCCCCCTTCTTCTCCACCCGCTGCTCCATTCCATGGTCTGCGGCTTGGCGAAGCCCTGACCGTGGGATTCTTACCAACACCACGCCGTCGTGTTGCTGGAGTTCCGAGAGATCCTGTACTTCCGCTGCCCCGCTGGATCGAGGAAACGGAGGTAGTCATCAAGCCGTACGTGTGACCGATCACGGAGGCACCGCCGGATTGCGGTGCACATCTTCTCGGTCCTGATGACTACCTCCCCCGGTTCTCCTCTTCGGACCCCCTTAAGACTTAGTCTTCATATTGTGTTGAAACGTGCCCTCGGTTTTTTGTCGCAGGGACATTTCTTTAACAACTTTTCTGAAACGCAAAAACAGAAGCCGACACTTGGCATCTTATCAATAGGTTACTTGGGGAAAATGACCTAAAATGATATAAAACAGTAGTAGAAACATATAGCAGTGGTATGAAACAAGCAGAAACAGATAAAAAATTATAGATACGTTATGGACGTACTAGGACCGATTCCCAAGCTTGCTTGAAGTCGTTGTCATCGCCGACGATGAGTGGAAATCAAGGCCGATTTTGGTGTCAGGTCGATGTGTTTTCCGGCAACATGGACCCCATCCTCACGAGCCCCGGTGTGTGGACGCGTCGAGCGCGTCCATGGCCGCAACGACAATGTCCCTAACTACTCTATAGGTAACGGCGGCACACCGAGTTATCCACTCTTATGTGCCGCACGAGGCGCCTTGTCAGTGAGGTAGCCCGTAGCAGCACGGTCAAGGTAGGCACCCTTCGTCGAGCTTGAGCTCCTCACAGAGAGGCGGAACTCTGCCTTCCCAGTCCGCTGCGGTCGTTCGGCCCGGATCGGGCGCGATCAAGGAGCTCGGCCAGGAACGGATGCCGGATCGAGCGATGAGGCGGTGCAGCGCTGGTTCTGGGCGATGCCAGGAAGGAGACAAACTCCTTAATCTTTTGGTTTTTAACTTTTTTTTCTCAATCACGTTGATTGCCAAGTCAGCGCTAACAAATTGGCCTGGCCTTTTAGAAACGGTGTCAATTCACGTTCAATCTGCTTTTAGTTTGTTTGGCAAAAAAAAATCACCTGAAAAGAGGTGTGATTTTGTTCGAAAAACCTAAAATGGCGTCAATTGGTACGTGTCAAATGTGGCGGTTTTATGCTAAATATGATAACGACTTGCCAATATTTTATTTTCCATCGATCTCCCATGAACACAGCGAAGCAATGTCGTAAGAAAAATAGAAGATATTCCAAACTGGTGTAGGCGTGCATTCGAACACTTTTTTTTTAAAAACTTGCATTCGAACCGAGATTGCTTACTCACGAGCGCGTTCCGCGTGAGAGAAAACGTGTGGGGGTGTTGTTCATCTTCCTCCTTCTCTCCATGCCCCCGATCTAATCCTCCTCTCCATTTTCTTCCTCCAGGCCGAGACGGTGCCGGCGAGGTCGCTGCGAAGCAGCAGGCGGAGAAGCCTCCGTCGAGGATAGACTTAACGTTGGGGTGGGGTGGGGTGCTCGTCGGCGATGATGTATTTGGTGGGAGGGTTTAGAGGGATGGCCGGCTGGGGCGGCGGCAGACCGGCGGAGGCCGTGGTTTGAGAAGGGCGGGGCCGTGAGGCGGGCGCGGGAGCGCCGCCTGTCGCGAGCGGCGGAAGCAGGCGGTTAGGCCGGCGATGGCGGCGGGGACGATCGGGAACCTTGCGCTGTCGGAAACCTCAGCTTGCGCTGGTCGGAACCGCGCGCAAGCTAGACACGCCCCCATTCGAACACTTATTTACCACGTTTAGCACAAATTCCTCCAAAACCAAGGGTTCCTAGAACGCATTTTGGAGCGGGCCCTACGCGCTGTTTCGGCCCAGTTTTTGATCCCGCGAGGTTCTCGCACCTGAACTGGGATTAATCCCACCTCGCTAACCGAGTATAGCTGCGACCGGCTTATCTACGCGGCGCGCCATCCGCGTTGCAGCCAGGTGTGGCAGCGCGCGCCTGTTACTCCAGCTACGGAGGGCTAGAGAGTTTTTTTTTTTTTTTTTTTTTTTTGATAGAAGAGGGCTAGAGAGTTGGTACCGTGGATTAGTGTGCTTTGAACTGAGCCCCGTGGCAGAAGTTCTGCTGGAAAAAACGGCAGAGGTTGCTCCCTGCGGACAAAATCGCAGGTGCTGCTCTTGCCCTAAGGACGGCGTCGCCAATGAGGGCTGGTCGGGTGATGGTTCCGGCGCCGTTTTTCGACGCCATCGGCCGCTGATGCCGTCGTCGAGCGTTCGTTGCCTCGAACAAGAGTAGACACGCGACACCTAAGAAGATCCGCGCGACGCCATCGCGCCGCTAATGCCGTCGGCGAGCGTTCGTGGCCTCGGACAAGAGTAGTCACGGGACACCTAAGAAGAGAACACCGGCAGGCGTTCTCGATCCGTACCAATGCGGGGACGCGGGGCCGGATGATGATCACACGCGACATGTACACCATGCACGAGGACGTACATGGTAACACTCGCGATCGCGTACCGGTGAACGAGGGTATTTCGGTGTGGCAGATGGGCCGTCACGATGTTCCGGCGGACAAACACTGCATGCATGAACCCCGAGTGAAATGTTCATTGCATTCCTCGATCGGTGGCCAACGGATAAATGTGTTTGTGCGTTCAATTAATTTTTTTCAATTTTTTCTTTGACTGCTATGTTATCAAGAAGAGTAATGTATCGGGGCTTTGTGATTACTAGCTAATAAAGTACTCCCTCCGCCCTGGTGTATAAGGCACATATAGCAAGTCTCTAGGACCTAGGTATTTATTCATTGGGGTTTAAACTTTACATGCCATTGGTGGAGAGAGCCAATCACCCACTAATTAGAAGATAATTAATGCAAAATATGCCTAAGAGACGGGACTGCATGTTTTTGGTATTGTGCCCTATACACCAGGACGGAGGGAGTATCATGTTTAGATTTCCAGCAGCACCAAATACATTCATTCATCTTTTTTTGAACTTCCAAATGCATTCATTCATCTATATGCCTACGGTGTAGGGAACAGAAAATATTATTATCCATGCTTGCTTTTTCCCTTGTGCAAGTTGAAGTACTGAACTGGCATGGTGGTTAAACGATAGCTTCTCGAAGGTCCCCTAGGAAACTTGTAAACGATGGCGAGTTCCCCCTCCACCAAATCTGCCAACACTTTGTTCGGCACCACGGTGACCAAGAAGCTCACGAAGGGCATCCATGTGCTTTGGAAGGCACAAGTGATGTCGGCCATAAGGGGCGTCCATTGGAGTCGTTCCTCGACACCGAGTGGGCGCCGCCCGCATGGAGATCACGGTGACCAAGGGCACTGACACGGTCAAAGAACCGAACCCTCTCTACGCCACTTGGATGGCGCATGATCAACAACTATACTACTTCCTCTTGACAACCTTGTCGAGGGAGGTACAGATTCAGGTGGTTTCCAATACCACCTAGGCAACGATGTGGGCAGCGGTCGAGAACATGTTCTTGTCGCAGACCCATGCACGCATACTGAACATCCGCATTTCCTCGAAAACATGTAGAAGGGGGCATGAGCATTGCGGAGTATTTGCGCAAGATCCGATCTCTGGCGGACGAAATGGCCGCCGCCGAAAAGAAACTTGATCAGGAAGACATTGTCTCCTATGTTCTTGCAGGTCTCGACTCCGAGTACAACTCGGTCATTTCGAAGATGTGTGGTCGCGTGGAGCCCCAGACCGTTGTCGAGCTGCACGCCCAGCTCAGCAGCTTCGAGACACGCCTCGATCTGAAGGGAATATGCCCGAGAGGCAATAATAAAATGATTATTATCTTATTCCTTGTTTATGATGAATGTTTATTTCTCATGCTAGAATTGTATTAGCCGGGAACATTGATACATGTGTGTTTAATAAACAAACAATGGTTTCTAGTAAAACCTCTCTTTTAACTAGCTCGTTGATTAATAGATGATCAAGGTTTCCTGATCATAAACATTGGATGTTGTTAATAACGAGGTCATGTCATTAGAAGAATGATGTGATGAACATATACCCAAAGGGAATATATCAATGCGATCAAGTAATTTAGTTTACATTGTTATATCAAACATACGAAGTAACTTATTCCTTAGACCATGAGATCATGTCAATCGCTGATACCGAAAGGGTGCTTTGATGGCATCAAACGTCACAGCGTAACAGGGTGACTATAAAGGTGTCGTTAAGTATTCGGAAAGTATTAGTTGAGGATCATGGATCAAGAGTAGGATTTGTCGATCCAAATGACGGAGAGATATACTCTGGGCCCTCTCGGTGATATCACATCGAAACCGCTTGCAAGCACGTGATATGATCACAAGGATGTTATATCACGGGAACGAGAAAAGAGTACTTGTCGGTAACGAGATTGAACAAGGTATGGTTGATACCAATGATCGAATCTCGGACAAGTAAAATATCGCGAGACAAAGGGAATAGTTCACGACGTTGTTGGTTCACACGATCACGAGAGTCATCGTTGAATATATAGGAGTCATCACGGATCTCCAGATCCCGCTGTTGATTATTGATCGGAGAGGAGTCTCGGTCATGTCTATCTTATTCACGAACCGTAGGGTGACACACTTAAGGTTCGATGACGCGTTTGAGAGGATACGGAATATCGAAGAATATTTTGAGCAGCACCGAAATTGTTTCGGGGAAAATTGAAATAGTTCAAGGGGTTTTTCGTCGAATGGTTGTTAATAGAATTAACAAATGATTCGAGGTGCTATATGCAAATGTTTGTTAATGGAATTAACAAATATAAATAAAGAAATAAAAATGTTTTATTTATTTATTAAAAGTAAACCTTTGGATTTTCCAAGTGGAAAATTAAGGGAGCATGAGTGGGTGTGAGTGGAGCTTCCACTCACATGAAGAGGGAAGAGGTGGGGGCACACCATGGATGGCCGCACCCCCCTCTTGGGCTTCCTCCCCCTCCCCTATAAAAGGAGGGTGAGAGCTCCTCTTCTCCACACACTTGGCCATTTCCCTTTCCCTCCACCCGCTGCTCCATTTCATGGTCTCCGGCTTGGCGAAGCCCTGACCGTGGGATTCTTCACCACCACCACGTCATCGTGCTGCTGGAGTTCCAAGGGATCCTCTACTTCCATGCCGCGCTGGAACGAGAGAACGGAGGTCGTCATAAACCGTACGTGTGACCGATCATGGAGGCACCGCCGAATGCGGTGCACATCTTCTCGCTATCGGGATCGGTGTGAGTACGACTACGCCAACAACGAGATTTGATCTCGTAACACTTTGTGTCTTAGAGGGTATGTGTTTTCCTTAACCCTCTCTTTGCCCGTTGCACTTCGTCTCCTAGATTAGATCTTGACCTTTCGGGTGTCTCTCGCGTAGGAATTTTTTTGTTTTCTATGCAACGATGCCTACAGTGGTATCAGAGCCGGATCTATGCGTAGATGTTTTGTACGGGTAGAACACATATGAGTATGTGGGCGTTGATGATCATGTTATTTCCTCCTTGAGTATTTTATGATCTTAGTGGCATAGTAGGATGAATCTTCCCCAGACTAAGTTTACGTGTACTATGTACGCGAGAGTTGTCTCACTTGTGGCTAAGGGGGTGTCCGTTTCTCCTACTATAGTTGAGAACTAATCTACGAAGGGTTGTTAAAAATGTGTTTATCAACGTTGTGGTTGATGTTCGTAGGTATGAACGGTTCTATCCTCGAAATCCCTAAGCCACGTAAAATATGCAAAAATAAATTAGAAGCGTCTAACTAGTTTTTGCTGGGCATGTGATGTGATATGGTCAATATTACAAATTTTATTATAAGATGATCTATTTTGTAAATTATATACCGGAAGGTATCCATATGATTGCCTTTTTATTTATGGACAATCAAGATTGGGGTGCCATGGTACTTGGTACCACGCCGGTGGAATGATGGAGATCATACCATGATGCACATGATGGAGATCAAGCAAGAAGGACCATATCATATCATGTTCTCCTTTCATGTGATGTCTGTGATGTTAATCCTTTTATGCATCTTGTTTTACTTAGATAGAGACTGTAACATTATAAGATGATCCCTCTTAGTTAATATCAAGATAATAATGTGTTCTTCCTTAAGTATGCACCGTTAAGAAAGTTCGTCTTTTTGAGACACCACGTGATGATCGGGTGTGACAGACTCAATGTTGGCATACAACAGGTGTTTTCAAGCCTAGCATGTAAAGGCATGGCCTTGAAACACACGCAATACTACAGTTCTACTTGGCGAGCCTAGCATGTACAGACATGGCCTCGGAACACGTAACCGAAAGGTAAAACATGAGTCATATGGATGATATGATGAACATGTCGATGTTCGCCTTTGAAGCTACATCATCTCACGTGATGATCGGTTTTGGTGTAGTGAATTTGGTTCGTGTAATCACTAAAGACGACTAAGAGGGATGTTGTTTTTGAGTGGGAGTTCATGGCATAATTTTGAATTAATTTAAACTTATTTATCATGAACAACAAATCAAAGTGTATTTGCACAAATTGTAGTATTCATTGGCATTCACATAACTACCTTACACTTAGATTGTTGATTGAGATATAACTGTTATGATCTGGTAAAAATCATTTAAGATTGGTACCGTATTAATGAAATTTAAAATTGAGTCCTATTGTAGATTTTTGGTATTTCCTACCTAGCTCCATATGGTTAATGATTGATTGATCTAAAGAGCAACCAATTCCTATTTAGAATCTAGAGTCATGGTTGCTTCCAAATTACTTTATCTTTAAAAGAATGTTTTGTTGATCAAGGTGATTTTGGAACTGAAAAGAGTTGTTTTCAGAAACAATCAAGTGAAAGATATATTGATATCTAGAAACTTATTTGTGGCAACATGACTGAGTATAATTTAGCGTGACAATGTTTGCTTATATTATCTGAATATATGCAATGATTGAAGACGCTAGGCGTTTGAATATTCCAGGAAGTTGGACGCTAAAAATTATCCTCTAAATTTCTTCCTTCGAGCTATAGTAGCTTAATCATAAAATTGTTATGATGAGATGGATTAAAAGTATGGGTAAAGTCGTTTACCTTACTTGGAGAGTGTTAAGAGTGGAATCTAGAAGAATACTATTAATATGGTGATATTAGTAGAACAATCAAACTCAAAGTATGACTCAATGGGTGATAGTATATGACTAACACGCCAAAGAAAATGAGCTAGTACGACTAGCATTGTTTGATGTTGAATGATTCCTCTGTAAAGGAAAGGGAATATTGAAAATAGAATTACAAAAAAGATATATGGCAGAAAAGGAAGATAACTGGAGAAGTCCAGCTCAGGAGTATATGCTTGATATACAAGTTATAGATGTATTACTAGTTAACAAAGTATTTTTGGGTATTTTGATACCACATTGGTTGGTATGAGTTGTCATACAAAGCAACGCAATGGAAGAAATACAAGTGCCTAAAAGGAACTAGTAATAGATGTGGAATCGATTATGACAAGAACAGTAATAAAGTGTTATTGTGTTCATTGTCGCATCGAACCAAACATTCAATATTTATTTTAAGAACTTAATAAGTTGTTATTTTGTTCTAGTCTTTTGTGAGAACAAATGAGATTGTTCAAACTATGACCATATTCCATAATTGATGGATATGTTAATATAAATCATGTTGGTAAAGTAAACATCTATAAAACTAAATGCTAAACGTTGCAAGACGTAAAGAGTTTCACTTAAATTGTGACACCACCATTTTAGTTCATATCGGAAAGGAAAACATGAAGGAACTCCATATTGATGGACTTCTCATTTTGTTTTAAATAAATTGACGCTTGTGAGACCTCTTCCAAAAGATGACTAGAATTCCGTTCATAGGCCAAAGTAGAATGGACGACTAATTTAGTGGAGACTATACATATTGGTGTATATAATCCATTATGTGTAGTCATGTATGGTGGATTAATTTTTTCCTTCATAAAATTCTGTCGATGTTTTGAGTAGATATGTGAGTATATCTATTTAAAGAGAATGGAGTTTGACTTTTGAATAGGTTCAAATAGTTGTTAATATGAAGTAAAAATCATTGTAACAAGATAATCAAGTATTTATGATTGGATCATAAAGGATAAAGTTTGAGTTACAAGTTTAGCAAAACATCTGAGAAGTTGCAGAATTGTTCTACAACTTATATTACTCGAATTACTCCACATTAGTTTGGAGTGTTCGAGAGACAAAATCAGAACTTGTTTGACATGGTAAGATTAATAAAAATGCCATTATCATTTTTGTAGTTTATACATTAGTAACGACCATTTTTTCCACTGAAAAGAGCACCATGATGATCCGTTGAAATTGACAACATATAAGATATGGTTTGTGTAGTGACCCGAATTGTCATTTTCTTAAGTTTTGGTATGCATAGCATGTGTAAAATGTTTACAACCAAAATAGGATAAATATATGTTTATAAGGTTATCCCAAATTAAACACTGGGTATTTCTCCTATCACCGAACCAAAATACAAATGTTGTTTGTCAGAAAGGGTTGATTTCTCGAGAAAGTAGTTCTTGCGAAACAAGTGAGTGGGAGCACAGTACAAACTCAACGAGATTAGAGAATCTTCGTTATCATGTCAAGAGTAGCGCAACACTGCAAGTTGTTCCAGGGTTTGCTATTTTGACAAAGTAGAAGACACTACATGTGTTGTAGATACTTCGGATGAGTTTGCGTACTGAACCACAAAAGTCCTAAAACTTTGTACTTAGACCAACTTGTGGTTTAAGAGTAAAGTGTTGTTTTGACAACAGAAGGACCTGACCTTATAAAGGAAGCAAGTTATGGGCCATGACTTCGTAAAAATGACTATGAGTCATTATATCCGCCATAGTATCCTCGTATGAATATCAAGTATGTGACTTGGTAGTCCTTTCGATAGGCATGATGCCTAACAATAGCAAAAGGGTCTATATAGAGACAAAGACATGGATTTTTACATCCTTTGAAAGTTTTACTTATCGAAAAGTTGTTTTCGACGAAGTTCAAAGAGTCGACTACTACAAGATTTTGATCTTCCGTAGTGATGCGTTGGTCTTTACGGATAGTTCTAGCAAAAAGTTAGATATTGTGATATGGCAGTTGAATAACAAAACCAACTCTCCTCTCGAGGAAGCTTGATCGAGGATGTGTACTTGACACAGTCTAAGAGTTTTGTAAAATTCAAAAGGTTGCTAGAAAGGTATGCACACTTCAATGGTTGAAATGAGCATAACGAAGTTGAAATCTTTACCTTAATGAAGTTATCAAAAGAGTTTGATTCCATCATGAATGATAAAGATGCTTGTAGAGTTACAAGAAATTAAGTGGAAGCGCTATGAAATATTTCCAATACTTTATGTAGATGACCTATGGTTGATTGAAAAATATGTATTTTGAATTAACACAGTTAAGATTTTCGATTTCATATTGATGAAAGGTTTAGAAGATATTGGGCATCGATATCTATAAAAGATGGATTAAAGCGCCTGATATGATTGAAGACAAATTACATAGATGAAATATTGAAGTAAGTCAATATCGAAATGACAAGAATGAGTTCTTGTCACATGGAAAATAATTGAGCAAGATTCAAGTGTTTTGACACATGATGAGCATCATTGAAATTGAGATTTCTAAGTCATGTTTCCATGCTATGTACACAACCAGATGAGTCCTATGCTATAAAATGTTATAGCAGGATAATTCATATGATGATTAGACAATAGTGGGAGAGATCCTTGTGTCATTTTAGAAATGCTAAGGATATGTTTTCCTATATAGTAATGACAAACTATTTGTTGTAACATGTTACACTAATAGTCTTGTCATCTATTCAAATAATTTTATCTCAATTAAAATATGTGATGAAGGGTAGCACAATAGGATGGAAGAAAGTTCCATGCTGGATTTGAAAGAGTTTCAAAATTAAAATATTGTGACGGATACTACAACAAAGGCTAAAGTATATCGTTGTGTTGACAACTGATAATAAGCGTATTTTGTGTCAAGGAGTTCTTTTATTGAACTTGGTGAAATCCAAGAATGCTGACACTATGAAGCTACATTTTCACAATGTTAGTAACATCAGTTTAAGCTGAGGAATTAAGGTATCACCGGAACTTGGTGAATTTCCAAGAATGCTAACACTATGAAGCTACATTTTCACAATGTTAGTGACAATGGTTTAAGCTGAGGAATTAAGGTTTCACCGATTGACCATATATATACAAAGCCATCTCATTAGAGAATGAGTGATGCGTGTAGACGCAAAGAACATGCAAATACAATAAGAGCTGAAAAGTTCAGATCTTTTTAATGATGTTTACCACATGCGAAGCATGGAACGCCATATGTGTTAAGTTCTTACAGACTAGAGTATTGACTCTAGTGCAAGTGGGAGACTAAAGGGAATATGCCCGAGAGGCAATAATAAAATGGTTATTATCTTATTCCTTGTTTATGATGAATGTTTATTTCTCATGCTAGAATTGTATTAACCGAAAACATTGATACATGTGTGTTTAATAAACAAACAATGGTTCCTAGTAAAGCCTCTCTTTTAACAAGGTTCCCTGATCATGAACATTGGATGTTGTTAATAACGGGGTCATGTCATTAGAAGAATGATGTGATGAACATATACCCAAAGAGAATATAGCAATGCGATCAAGTCATTTAGTTTACATTGTTATATCAAACATACGAAGTAACTTATTCCTTAGACCATGAGATCATGTCAATCGCTGATACCGGAAGGGTGCTTTGATGGCATCAAACGTCACACCGTAACAGGGGTGACTATAAATGTGTCGTTAAGTATTCGGAAAGTATTAGTTGAGGATCATGGATCAAGAGTGGGATTTGTCCATCCAAATGACGGAGAGATATACTCTGGGCCCTCTCAGTGATATCACATCGAAACCGCTTGCAAGCACGTGATATGATCACATGGATGTTATATCACGGGAACGAGAAGAGAGTACTTGTAGGTAACGAGATTGAACAAGGTATGGTTGATACCAATGATCGAATCTCGGACAAGTAAAATATCGCGAGACAAAGGGAATAGTTCACGACGTTGTTGGTTCACACGATCACGAGAGTCATCGTTGAATATATAGGAGTCATCACGGATCTCCAGATCCCGCTGTTGATTATTGATCGGAGAGGAGTCTCAATCATGTCTATCTTATTCACGAACCGTAGGGTGACACACTTAAGGTTCGATGACGCGTTTGAGAGGATACGGAATATCGAAGAATATTTTGAGCAGCACCGAAATTGTTTCGGGGAAAATTGAAATAGTTCAAGGGGTTTTTTCGTCGAATGGTTGTTAATAGAATTAACAAATGATTCGAGGTGCTATATGCAAATGTTTGTTAATGGAATTAACAAGTATAAATAAAGAAATAAAAATGTTTTATTTATTTATTAAAAGAAAACCTTTGAATTTTCCAAGTGGAAAATTAAGGAGCATGAGTGGGTGTGAGTGGAGCTTCCACTCACATGAAGAGGGAAGAGGTGGGGGCACACCATGGCCGGCCGCACCCCCTCTTGGGCTGCCTCCCCCTCCCCTATAAAAGGAGGGTGAGAGCTCCTCTTCTCCACACACTTGGCCACTTCCCTTTCCCTCCACCCATTGCTCCATTTCATGGTCTCCGGCTTGGCGAAGCCCTGACCGTGGGATTCTTCACCACCACCACGTCGTCGTGCTGCTGGAGTTCCGAGGGATTCTCTACTTCCACGCCCCGCTGGAACGAGAGAACGGAGGTCGTTATCAACCGTACGTGTGACCGATCACGGAGGCACCACCGAATGCGGTGCACATATTCTCGCTATCGGGATCGGTGTGAGTACGACTACGCCAACAACGAGATTTGATCTCGTAACGCTTTGTGTCTTCGAGGGTATGTGTTCTCCTTAACCCTCTCTTTGCCCGTTGCACTTCATCTCCTAGATTAGATCTTGGCCTTTCGGATGTCTCTCGCGTAGGAATTTTTTTGTTTCTATGCAACGATCCCTACACGATCTTCTTCATGGCGGCTCACAGTCCTCGATGAACGCCGCAGAGCGCGGTGGACGCGGTGGAGGACAAGGACGTGGCGGCTATCAAGGCCATGGCAATGGGGCTCCCGGGCAGGGTTGCAGCAATGGAGGTTGTGGCAACTACGGGGATGGTGGTGGCTACTACAACAGCTACCACAACAACGGCAACCACAGGAACTACAACAACAACGACGGCGGTGGATTCAACCACAACAACGATGGAAATGGTGGCAATGGCACCAAGCCGCGCTGTCAGCTGTGTGGCAAGATAGGCCACATGATGATCAAGTGTGGGAGAGTGTCGGATATATACCGAATAGGGGTATATCCGGCATTGTCCTAAAGAGCCGGATTACCAGGGTGGCCTGTTGGTAATGGATCACAGTCCATTAGGCGGCCCTAGTAAGCTGACGCACAGAAGCCGGATGCTAGAAGAACCCAGACCACGGCCCAAAGTGGTGCGGCTTGGATTAGAAGGCGGATTCCTGCTTTCCAAGTTAGATACTTACCGTAGTCTTCTAGGTTTCCTTTCTATAAGCCCTAACCCGGCTATCTATATAAAGCCGGACGGGAGAGAAGAAAGATACAAGACAATTAGCTAGAAGCCAACTCGACGAGAAGTTGATCCTCGTCGAGTTAGCGAAACCCTACTCACGTTGTACTTTGTATACTTCAGGCTTCAATCCTGATTTAGTGAGATTGCAGGAGTAGGAACGCCGCCTAGTTGCGACGCACCGAACCTGGGTAAATTTGGTGTTCCTGGTTTTCATACTACCACGTCCCCCCCCCCACGTCTCTACCAGTAGTCTCATGGCACCCCCGTCTATGAACTCTACTACGATGTCTCGACAGTTGGCGCCCACCATGGGGCCAGCGACGTCAGGCGTTATGTTTCGATCGGGGATACTCGGCGTAATCGGCAGTACCATAACTGTAGGAAGCTTGGAATTCGACAATGACATCGGGCGCTTCCTCGATAATGGATCGTACATGGTAGCACAGAATCATCTGGTAAGTGCCTGCGTTTTACCTATTGGATCTGCAAACATCTTTATCGGATTAACTGCAGAGGCAATGGGATTCTATGGCGGAAGTAGATTTATCCCACCCGCCCTATACCCAGTTGAAGAAAACTACGATGCCGGATTGTTCTCAGATCGCCAATACCCCACTAAAATTGCCGCCTCTTTGGAGATGCCTGCGATCATATCTCACTTTATCGGTATGGTGCAATCCGAGGTCGCCGAAAACACGGATGAAGGCAATCCCGTGGAAGAGGCAGATGAAAACAACCCCACAGTTGAAGTGGAAGATCCGACACTCGTCAATGAGATGACGAACTCGGAAGCCGACTCTGTGTTAGCCGCACTAGAGGCGGGATTAGAGTCGGAACCCGGATCTGAAGATTTAGATTCCGAGGACGAAGATGAAGACGCTTTCGAAAGAAAGGTCAAATCTATGCAAGGGGGCCTCCATGAAGTGCTTATGGCAAAACCGGCTGAAAACACGGATGCCGGAGATGATGAAGACCCCAAAACACCTCCGCCAGATGAGGAAAGAGAGGACGGTGAAACTAGCCCAACTTACCATGATGTCAAGGAATTGACAGAAGACGAACCTGGGAAAAAACCTCCCTCTTCCAAGAAGAAAAAGAAGACTGTCAAGAAACTACAGTATAAACACGAGAGGGAAGAAATTGGCTAGACATTGCTAATCAAAACCTGGAAGTAGGAGGAGGAAGCGGAGTCAAGCCTACATAGAAGAAAACGAAGGAAATCCAAGTTCCACTAATGTCAGAACAGGACGAACTTGAGTTAATTCAAACCCCAGTGGGACGTGACGAACCCCCTGAAGTGCTGGAAGCCAGGAGACAAGCTCTACAGCGGCAGCAGCAACATCTATTCAGAACTCGGGAAAATCTCTTAAAAACCCAGGCTAGCATTAAGTTGTAGCAGGAAGAAATAGAGGAGTACGAAAGAAGGAGTAGATCTGGCATAAAACCTACACGGTTACCCGGAATCGCAAAGCCGGATGTACTGCTACCAAAAGAACGGTTCCAAAATCCTTCTTGGCAAAGGCAAGTAAACGACACTGATGCCAAGGGAGAACATATATACAAAACCGCAGCCAAAAACGCGGAAGCCGCGTTCGCCATCCTCAATGACGATCTGTACTCCAACGACGAAAATCTTCAAGGGGTGTATGCTCTCTTAGGAAAGGCATTGCAACAGCAACAGCGAGGACATGCAAGATCAGGGAAGTTGCATGATGACTCGGCCCTATGCAAAACTGCCACATGCGCTGCTGGAGCATCCGGACCTGGCAAACCTGGAGATTCAGGAAATTTTAAGGAGAAGAAGGGAGATCCGAGAAAGGACAAGAAAATTCCAGATCATAAGGATGCAGCGACCAAAACAGGATCCCATCCGCCGAAAGGCGGAAATAATCCCCGAGATCGGGAAGAACAAAACCGGAAAGACGGAAAAGCAATGCCACCTCCGAGACGCCCAGCTGAAAAAGCCGGAAGATACGACACTCCTCACGGACGTGAGAGATCTAGTACTCCTTCTAGGAACAAAGAAAGGCCAAGGAGTAGAACTCCACCTTATTCCAAAGGACATGACAACATACGAAATAGGGATAATCCCGGAAAAGTGCACTCACGCAATAATGGTCTAGAAAGGAGCATATCCCCTTCTGTCCATTCAGCCGGTAGATATTCCGTTCACACCGATAAGGAGGAAAGAGATGATCTATACTTTGGACCTAAGTGCTTGACTGACAGGATCCGGAGAATAACTCTACATTCTTGCTTTGCCGAAGTTGGTCCAACATACCAAAAGTATATCGAAAGTTACTGCCGTCCAGATTAACAAAGGGACAGATCTAGATGCGCTGAAATTCCTCCCCCTAATGTTACTGGATGGAGCCAGAGATTGGATCAACGGGCTTCCGTCAAGAACCGTGGATAGTTTGGATGATATGGCTAGAGTATTCACTCAGCATTTCCGGGGAACATACAAACGCTCCAAGAGCATAAACCAGCTAAACCGTTGCATCCAGTTTGAAGACGAGTCATATGTCGGCTTTATCTCAAGATGGACAGCAATGAAAAATAGCTGCTCTGGAGTAAGTGATGTACAAGCAATGCATGCTTTCATCAATGGCTTAAAACCCGGCCTTGTACCGTTCATGGTTGGTTCAAAGGAGCACAAATATCTCGAATCTATGCTTACCACCGCCAATGAGCATGCAGCGGCTGAAGATGACATCAGAGCGAGAGGTGGAAATATTGATGCTTTGGCTCAGGCCAAAAAGACGCTTCGTTCTGAAAAAAAGCTGCTCTAGAAGCACAGCCAAGGCCCAAAGAAGTTAATGTAGCCTTTGGAAAGGATAATGGCACCAAATGGAAAGGAAGAAGCACAAAACCTATCTCCTACTCAAAGGAAGAGTGGGAAAAAATTAAGTCGGAAAACTATGTCCACCATTCGCAATTTGGGAAACCTACCCATACAAACCCGCAGTGCCAGCTCAATAAGAATATCAAAGGCACTGCAGGATCCGGGAGTAAAGGAAAGAATTCCAAGCAGAAATTCAACAAGCAAAAGTCAGAAGCTGAAAAAGAAGAGAGTGAATCGGAAACTGATGAAAAAATCCAGGAACAACAGCGGAAAGGCGAACCAAAAGAAGAGAGTTGATGGAGAATGTACCCTAACTTTCCCCGGTAGCTCCTTCAGCAAAACAGGCGAAGAGAACACTTCGAGAAATAAATGCGGTTGTTCCACCAACTCCCAAGTTCTTGAAGTATTCAAATACGCCAATTACCTGGGATCAGCCGGATCATTCCGGAAATATCCCAGAATCTGGCACACAAGCTCTAATCGTAAGTCCTATTGTTCAAAACACTAGGCTGAAAAGAGTGATGATGGATGGAGGATCCATTATCAACATTATGTACCTGGATACATTGAAGCATCTGCGAATATCCGAGGCCCAGCTCAATCACAGCAACATACGTTTCCACGACATTGTTCCTAGAAGACAAGCACACTCCCTAGGAGAAATTTCCCTAGACGTAACCTTCGGAGAAAAAGTGCACTTCCGAGAGGAAAAAAATATCATTCGAGGTGGTGCCGTTCGAAAGTGTATACCATGCAATACTCGGACGTCCAGCTTTCGCCAAATTCATGGCAAGATCATGTTATATTTATAACAAGTTGAAGATGTCAGGGCTAAAAGGAGGAGTAATCACCATATCGGGAGACTTCAAATTGGCAAACGAGCTGGAAAAAAGAAACGCCCTTTGCGCCGAACAAGTGATAGCAAAGGAGGAATTGAAAGAGCTAGCAAAGGAAGTATCGCCGACAGAAATGCCGGCAGGAAAAGAAAGCCGAAAGCCGGCAGATAGCTTCAAAGCATCAGAGAATACAAGACATGTTATCCTAGATCCGAAAGATCTGATAAAGTTTGTCGTAGTGGGAACGAGGATGACCGACAAATAGGAAAGCGCGCTCGTCAAGTTCCTCCGTGAGAACTGGGATATTTTTGCCTGGTGTCCTGCGGACATGCCAGGAGTACCCAGGGAACTTGCTGAGCATCAACTCAAGGTGATTTCAGGATCTAAACCCGTCAAACAAGGTCTCCGACGATTTGACGGAAGAAGACGAAAGACTACTAGCAAGGAAATTATCCAGCTTTTAGCAGCTGATTTTATCCGAGAAGTTATACATACTGATTTGTCAGCGAACCCAGTATTAGTCCTGAAGAAAGACAATATTGTTCTTAGTATGTGTATAGATTACACCGTCTTGAACAAATTGTGTCCAAAAGATAGGTTCGCGTTACCACGAATCGATCAAATAATAGATGCCAATGCTGTCTTTGAGCTTTTATGCTTTTTGGATGCTTATTCCGGTTATCATCAAATGCGTATGAAGGAGGGGGACCAAATCAAAACTTCCTTCATAACCCCGTATGGAACATACTATTACATAACCATGCCTTTTGGCCTGAAGAACGCAGGTGCAACATACTAACGTTGCATGCATAGTCAGATTGGCAAAACGTACACGTTTATGTGGACGATATTGCCGTCGTTTCCAAGGAAAAGGATACATTCCTTGAAGATCTACGAGAAACTTTCGAAAATTTGCGCACTTATAAAATGAAGTTGAATCCATTAAAGTGTGTATTCGGGTTCCCTCAGGAAAACTTCTGGGTTTTATCGTTTCTCACAAAGGAATAGAAGTAAACTCGGAAAAGATCAAGGCAATCTTGAACATCTCAAAGCCTACGTGCTTAAAAGAAGTACAAAGATTGACGGGTTCTGCAGCCGCAGTCAGCAGGTTTATAAGCCGGCTAGGAGACAAAGTTCTGCCATTATACAAATTGTTGAAGAAATCCGACAAATTTGAGTGGACAGAAGAGGCGGACAAAGCACTAACCCAGTTAAAAGAAACCTTGATGAAACTTCCGATTTTGGCATCACCAAAAGACGAAGAACCCATGTTACTGTATCTTACAGCGACAAACAAGGTTATTAGTGAAGTGATAGTTGTGGAAAGGCGGAAGGACGACCAAAGCATACCAGATAAATACCAAGTGTAGAAGTATTCTCCGAGTCAAAACAAAGGTATCCACATTATCAAAAGTTGGCATATGGCGTGTTTTTCGCATCTAGAAAACTCTGCCATTATTTCCAAGGAAATTCCATAACAGTGGTATGTAAAGCACCACTAGGGGATATTATTAACAATGCGAACGCAACAGGCCGAGTAGCCAAATGGGGCATTGAGCTAGCTGCGTTCGACATTAAGTACCAACCCCGGACGGCAATAAAATCCCACGCGTTGGCAGATTTCGTCGCTGATTGGACAGAAGCAATGGAAAACACACCAATGCCGGAGTCGGAATACTAGGTCATGCATTTTGACGGATCCAAGATGAAGGAAGGCGCTGGAGCTAGTGTAGTGCTAAAATCCCCAAAGGTTGATACTATGGAGTATGTATTACAAATACACTTCAACGCCAGTAATAACGTGGCCGAATACGAAGCTCTACTTCATGGCTTGCATATTGCAAAAGAAATCTGCGTAAAACGTATACTTTTCTATGGTGACTCGATTTGGTACATCATCAGCTAAACCAAACTTGGGACGCCCAAAGTCCCATCATGGCCAAATATCGGAGAAAGGTGGATGAATTTTCCATTTGCTTCCTGGGATTTGAAGTACTTCATATCAAAAGGGAAGAAATCAGGAACGCGGATGCATTAGCCCGCATGGGCTCGGAAAGTGAAAACCCTACCACCTGGTGTGTTTGTCCAACATTTGCATGAACCATCGATCAAAGGTGGAGATGTTGATTATCCTCTCGTTTCCGAGTCAATTGAAGTCCTGCTTGTTAACCCGGATTGGACAATTCCATATTTAAACTTCTTAGTTGAACAGAAGTTCCCGGATGGAGTAGACGAGGTCTTGCAAAGACAGATACAACATCGATGCAAAGGATACATGGTAATTAATGGTTGCATGTATAAGCGCAACACTGTCAGAATTTTTCAGCGATGTATTCCGCCAGAAGAAGGTCGAGAAATCTTGCAAGAAATCCACGCGGAGATTGCGGACATCATGCTCAATCGAAAAGCATAGTCAAAAAAGCATTCCGTGCAGGGTTTTTCTGGCTAACAGCCCAGACAGACGCCGAACACATAGTAAACACATGTGCCGGATGTCAGTATTACGCCAAGCAGACGAATATGCCAACCCAAGCACTCAAAACTATCCCTATTACATGGCCATTTGCGGTCTGGGGGCTAGATATGATGAGACCATTCAAAACTGCCAGAGGTGGACTTACACATCTACTTGTTGCGATAGATAAGTATACCTAGTGGGTGGAGTCGAAACCCATCAAAAAACTTGACGGTGTGACTGCCAGAAATTTCATCATTGACGTAGTCATGAGATACGGCGTTCCACACAGCATAATCACGTACAACAGGACAAATTTCTCCATTGGAGAGTTGGCAAAATATTGCTGCCAAACGGGAATACGCCTAGATCTTGCATCTGTGGCACACCCATAATCCAATGGGTAGGTTGAAAGAATGAATAGCTCAATCCTGCAAGGAATATGCCCAAGACTCGAATCTCCTCTTCATAGAGCAGCTGGAGCATGGATAGAAGAACTACCTTCTGTGCTTTGGAGTATTCGAACGACACCAAATAGATCAACAACGCAAACCCCGTTTTTCCTGGTTTATGGCGCAGAAGCAGTGCTTCTAACGGACATGCTCCATGATAGCCCAAGAGTGCAGGCTTACGATGGCTCGGATGCCGAAAGCGCACGACAGGATGCCGTCGATATTTTAGAAGAAGAACGAGACCTTGTGCTTCAAAGATCCGCCATTTATCAGCAAGGATTGCGACGTTACCATAGTCAGAAAATGAGACACCGTTCTTTCAAAGAAGGTGACTTAGTGCTAAGATTGGTGCAGGAAAGGAAGCACAAATTAGCCCCAGTCTGGGAGGGCCCATTTGTCATTAGCAAGGCTATGAAAAATGGATCTTACTATCTTATAGATATTCGGGATACAGAGGATGATCCCAAAAGACCGAATCGCAAAATAAAGAGAAAGATAGATGTCGAACTAGGAGAGACAAAGAGACCTTGGAGCATCCAGCAGTTACGTCCCTTCTACACTTAGTTCAATTTCTATGTAAACATCTTTGAGATCATGAAATAAAGTTGCCGGAATCCATGCATTTATGTTTTATCTCTTAACTTTCATACAAAGCATAAGTCCGTCTTATCTATTTCCCAATGATCTTTCAAAATACTCAATGTTAACCTGAATTGTGCCCGCGTGCTCAGAGTTATAAAGCTGAATGTTTTGCAGCCTAAGGAGGCTTAAGGAAACCCAGATTGTGCCTACGTGCCCGAGTTTCATACAATTTACAAATTCCTTACTTTTCCCTAAATATTATCTGATTGTTTTATGTTGGGTCACTGAAATTAGTAAGAAAAAATGCCTTAGTACAATCCATGTTTCCGAGTTTTGACTGATCGGTTAAACCCAGTCACTTGGCGTGAAGATTAAGTACTATTGAGCCATTTCAAACACTAAGGACAGTTAAAACATATAAACCAGAGAACGTAGAAGGCAAAGGAATTAAAACCCGGAAAAAACTTGCAAAGATTTATAATTTAAACTGCAAAGGCGGGATAACTTATTTATACAAATGATAGATAGAATTATAATGAATATTACATTGTAAGAATAGTAATGCTTCTATTTTTCCTGCCATCTACCCAGGATTCAGGCGGCCTCTTCGGGATCCGAGTCTTCCTCCTCGCTGCTGGAATCCTCAGGAGTTGTCGGAACTTCCTCCTCGGGGTAGAAGGTGGAGACGTTCACCATCTGCGCTATCTTGGTAGCATGGCCTTTGACAGAGTCGAAGATGTTGGCTCGCTGCGCGTCCGTATAACCCTGAGGGATACCTGACGCCACGCGCCAAGACTTGGCGGTGGTATAATACATACGCATGAGCCCAAGGGCCATGCGCGCACCACCGCGGGCCGCAGAGCAAAACCAGGACTCTTTCCGGTTTGCCACCTCCTCGATCGCTTCCCGGAGTTTGCAAACTTCCGAGAGTTCTCCTTCTTTGTCGGGAATGAACTTATTGATAAGTAACATTCCCACAGATTTCAGCGCGGTGAAGATCTTCTCGAAAGCCCGGATTCTTTCGATTCGGGTAAGTGAGGGGCTACCTTATGTTTAAATCAACAAAAGAAAGTTAGAAAAAACAGAAGTGGGGAAAGAAAAAAATCGGTAAAAGCGTAAAAAACTTACCGAGAATCCTGTCCATCTCCGTGCCTTCTTCGAGGCGCTGGTTCAGGGCATTCTCTAAGTCCATGATGGTGGCCTTGTCCTTCTCGTCTTGGCTAGAAGCCTTGGACTCGGCAATTCCGACAGCCAGTTGGCTGGCCTCCAGGTCCTTTTGGAGCTTCACATTGATCTTGTGAATGTCGCACCCGGACTTCTAGGGGATACTCACAGTCCGTCAAACAGTAGATAAATGGCTTACGGGGCATACCGGCACCCGCATCTCAATATGAGCAGGCCAACACGTAAACGTGTGACAACCATTATCTTACTATTCATCGTCTGCGCAAACCATCCCGTAGAAATCCAGATACTTCCGTTGACGTACTTCAAAACATACACACATGGTACGTCAACGGCATTGGAACAAGTGATATCACAACAGATCTCTACGACACAAAAGATTGAAATAAGTTGCAAATAGCTCTCATTAGAGCAGAGATAGCAAATACAATCATTCAGAGGGCACGTGCCCCAACAATTCATCATTACATCACAGCGGAAGCATTCACAATGTCTGAGTACAGACAAGAACCAAATAGGCCTAAGAGGCCAGAAACGAACAGACGGAGCCCATCCACGAAGTCTCGGATCCTGCCCGGGTCCGCTATCTACTCGTCAGCAGCCTCGTCGTCATACTCCACGTAGTAGCCACCATGTAGATCCTCGGAAACGTCGTCTGCGTAAACCACAGCCCCAAAGGGGTCAGTACACCAACGTACTGGCAAGCAAGACTCACAGTTCACCAAATTGTAACCCGTCAACACCAAGCACAGATGCTTTGGGTTCAACGGAAGGAAAGGGGATATAAAAGGTGCTGCAACTGGCTGCGCTAACCAACTACAGAGATTCTACCACTTCCCACTAACAGAAAGGAGATAAGATCGAGGATTGTAACCAACTGAAAGATAACTTCAAACAAACCCATCCTGGATCTCGCCCCTTATCCAAAGAAGCAATCCGAGGATAACTCACACAGTTGTATTAAAGGTGAATCAAGTTATTGTGTCATCAACCTATTACTAGTCAAGTTATTAATCATTGGGTGTAACATGTAGGATCATTATGTTTAAGTTGTCCTGAGTACTTGTTAGCCAGTACTTTCACCAAGTAATCCATAACCGCGGGAAAACACGGCTTCTCGAGAAGATTTACCCTGCAGGGGTGCACCATAGTAACCGTACACGCATGAATAACCCGCCAGATGGGAAATCACCCCACCAAGCGGGGGTACTCAACACAACCAACCCTTCTTCGCATCAAGCCCAAAGCACCGCGTGCTGTGCGTGCGCGGCTAATCGAGCCCCACGAAGAAAAGGGGACCCTCATAGCACTGGAAGACCACGCCGCCCTAAATGCCGACTACAAAAGTTCCACCCTGGCGCCAAGGGTTCGTACCTGCATATGATGCAGCAAATGGAACACCCCGAACTAGTACGGCGATTTGGACGAGATGCGAATCGAGTCAGTTGAGGGGGGCGCCCATACTCGCTTCCCACATGCGGGTAGTGCGCTCATCATGGATCAGTAGACAAGACCCTTTTCCTAATTAGGGGGTCGACACTAGCAGGCCTCAAAACCACAAAGGGCCTCCTGCCGGTGCCTTATCATCAAATTTATTATTTAACATTAACATTAGCATGATTGATTGATTAAACATCGAGCCCCAGAACGTAATAGAAATAGTAACAGAAAGTAACGGGTAACAGACTCGAGCAAAACAACCTAAGCATGCTGGTAAGACACGGGCTCAAACAAAAGGTTATAGGTATGGAGGTGAGGCAATATCAGGGTTAAAGGATACATGTGATAGGTTCGCAACAGAAACAACTACTACTAAGGCTAGCAGAAATAGACAACGGAAAGTATCGGTATCCAATGTTGAAAGGAACACAGTGGTTCATGTGAGTGATAACTTTCCTGCAAACCCAGTAGCCTGGTACTGAGCTAACTCCTTAGAAGGGATGTCGTAAGTATCGTCGGTCTCAACGTCGTCGTGTATCCGGGAAGAAGCAAACAAACAAGGCAGAAAGATAAACAATCATTATCATGGATTTGTGCACAATCAAAGATTATGCATGTCAAGTTAATGGTTGCATCAAAATAAACTAGTTGACAAGATAGAAACAGGATTAAATGGACCCATATGCAATTGGATTGCATATAAAAAGCCCATGAATTATGGTTGAATTAATTGTTTTACAACTAATCAACTTGTGTAAGTGAATTAGCATGATGCATGGATGAGGAAAACAGCAAAATAACAACAATAGAACCAAATGGAAATAAGGCTTAACAAATTTAGAAATTCATTTATTAAGTTATGGAATTTTGGTTTCTTAAAGGTGTCACACAAGCATTTGTTGTTTTCACCACCTTTAATTGTTCAAAATAGATAACAAAGTTTATATTTGAAAAGAACACAAGATTTTGGGTGGATTACATGTTTCACTTGTTGAAAAAGGATTTCAAATAAATTATTTAGGAATTAAACAAGTTTAAGCAAGAATTAAATGAATTTAATTCAAACATGAACTTATTTGAATTTTATTTGTTCAAAACATTGAGTGAAGTTCATATTTGAAAAGTTTATACTTTTGTGGGTTGAAAACATATTTTATATGTTCCAAAAGAATTTGTTTTGATCAAGTTATGAATTTAACAATATTAAATGAGTTAAATAAGATTTAAATTATTTAACCAATTTTAATTATTCAAAACATGAAACAAATTTTATATTTGGAAAGATGGTTTAATTTTGCATGGAAAACATATTTTATTTGGTGAAATTGGATTTAAAATGAGCAAGTTATTATTTTGGCAATTTTAATTGCAATAAACAAGAAACAGTTGTTTTCAGCAATTTAAATTATTCAAAACAGCAAACAAAATTTATATTTGGAAAGTACATGAAAAGTTGATTGGAAAACATATTTAGTTTGTGGAATTTGGAATTTTTATGCCCAAGTTATGAATTTTGCAAATTTAAGTGAATTTGACAAGTTTTCAAATATTGCACCAATTTAAAATATTCAAAACAGTAAACAAATTTTATATTTGGATAGATCATTTAATTTGGTATTGAAAACATATAAAAAATGTTGAATTTGGAGTTAGGATGATTTATTTATGCAATTTACAAAATATAGGGCAAATCTGCCATTTTGATGAATCTAGGGACTTGGAAATTATTTTTACAGGGACTAGAATTAATTAGCAGGGATCTATGTGTGATTTGCAGAAATTCCAGTACCAAAACCTTGCAAAAATAAAAGATTGTTTTATTTGTGGGAGGTGGGATTTGATCCCCCCACCTCCTGATTCCTGCGCTGAGGAACCAACCAGTGGGTTGGTGCTCTCTTTGTGTTAGGAAGGGGGGCCTCGGGGGGTAAGTACTGTATCTGCGGGAGGTTTTCTGAATTTACTGAACCACGAACAGGTACAGCACCTGTACACGACAGAGCAAGGCCATCGATGGCTGCTGCCCTCGCCGGAGATGCTAGGGCGCGCCGTGGGGGAGGGGCTCGCGGGTGCGGCCCTAGGGAGAGGAGGGAGGAGGCGAGATGGAGGAGGAGTGCGCTCACCTTGGCAGCGATCGGGGCAGGAGATCGGTTGCTGCAGCAGGTCGAGCAGCAGGGAGTCGCCGGAAGGAGGAGATGGCGCCGGCGGTGGGGGCCCTCCCGGCGTGAGGCGAGGGCACCGGGGGGACGAGGGCAGCGGGGGCGGTTCCATTCCCACGCCCGGCTGCTCCTCGAGGTGGACAGGTGACCGGCGGCGAGGTGAGGAGGTGGCGGCCATGGTGGTGTTCGTCAATGTTTAGAAGAACAGAAGGAGTTGGATGAGGAGGGAGAGAGGGTGGCGGCTAGAGGAGGAAGGAGAGGGAAAGGGTGCGGGTTGGGGTTAGGGTTTGGAGGGGGAAGAGAGGGGATCGGGGTAGATAAGGATGAGGGAAAAAGGTGGAGCAGTACGTGCTGTCCATGGTGACGACAGCATCGTACGGAGGTAGGGGAAGATAGGGAGTGGGCTGAGTGGTTGGTGGGCTTAAGGGAAAAGATGGGCTGGCTGGTTTTCTCCTCTCTCTCTTTTGGTATTTTTATTTTTGTTTTACTGTTTTTTTTTGTTTGTAGCTTTAGCTTTAGGAAGAAAAACATGATGTTTATGTTAGTAAAAATGTTAGAAAATTTAGTTTAGGCTTATTAGGTTAATAGCAACCAAAAGCTAGCTTTTGTTTTCACAAAGTTTCCCAAAATTATTGATGTTTAGAAAATAAAGCAAAATTGAAGGAATTTTAATATTACTTAAACATTCTGAAAACAGGCATTTTAATAGGGTGACCCCCTATGGTTAATTTGATTAAAAAAAATAGTTGATTGGTTTGTTAAAGTTTATAAATTCAAAAATGGTTCTTGTTTGATGGATTTGATTGAAAATTGAGGGTGATTTAATTAATTGAGTGATTTAATGGTTTGATTGAAACCAACAAATTTTATAAGTGAGCATTATGGGATTATTTGGAAACAATTGATTGAATGGTTTTGCAATTTGTATAACTTTCAAAAGGGGTTGTTGTTTGGTGACTGCTTTGAATTTGGAACCAATTGGGAAAATAATTAATTGAAATAAAGCACCATTTTATTAGTTGAACATTATGGGATGATTGGAAAACAATTAAGGTTTTGATTTGGAAACAACTATTTGGATGTTGGTTTGGAATTTCAAATGGAAAACAAATTGAATTTGAAAAGGGTTTGATTATTGGATGCATTTTTATAGAAATGAAACAATAGTTTGGAATCACACTTTAATGGAAACAAATAATTGTTTTATTTTGAAATATCATTTTAGAAATTGTAACATCACAAGGATGAAACAAAGGGTTTGAATTTTGGTTTGGAATTCAAATAGAAAACAAAGGAAAACAACTGAAAACAGTTGGAAAACAAATGACAACAGAGGAAAACAAATGCAATCAACATGATGCCATCATAAAAAACATAAAATAACAGATAGCAAACATTCTAATGGCTATTTTTCAGACTTGGGATGTTACAAAACGCCCCCTCTTGAAGGAATCGCGCCCCGAGATTCCTACTGAGAAAAGAAAAGGTCCGGAAACTTCTTGGGAAGATCCTCTTGAGCTGTGACACGTGAAACACATCGTGCACATTGGATAGTTTTTCTGGAATTTCAAAAACGATAGACATTTCTGGCAACTCTGCTGGAAAGATGTCAGGGAATTCACAAACCACCGGAACACTTTCAATTAAAGGGGAGAGATTTTGCACCAAGGGTGTATAGCTGAAAAGAACTTGATTCATTTGGTGAATAGATTATCTGGCTAGAATGGTGGAACAGAGTTATTGACATCAATGCAACACCAAGAATAACATCAATGTCAGAATCATCAACATGAGAGTAACGAGGAATATGTGGCCTCCCATTTAGATTTTGATTGTTCTTACTTATCTTGGAAGTCAACATTTGAGATCCCGGGGAGTGAACAGAGTTTTGATTGCTTAGTGGAACCAGAATTGGGTTGTATGTTGTGGAAAAGATTGTTGACACAAAGGAATGTGATGCTCCGGTATCAAATAACACTTTAACTGGATAAGAGTTTACGAGGAAGTTTTGATTAGACGCCGGTAGAAGATTTGAAGTGGAAAACAACAACAAGATTTCAACGGACGAAAAGGATGTTTGAGAAGAACAGGATAACGAAGCAACACCGGGAAAAACGAGACCAAAACTCCTGAGGTACTACGGAAAACCCATCCGGGCTTCTAAAGGGTCAATATCTACTGCTTAAGGAATAGAGGATCTGCTTCCGGGGCCTATTTGCCACCGTTCTCAATCGTGAGTAGGCAACATGATAAATCATGTCACAACCACCTCCATTCCTATGGACTAGTAGATATAACTATCCCAGAGAAACCAGGATTCGTCAAATCCTAACTTGAAAGTTTAGATGAGAAGGGAAAACAACGATACACTTCCTTACCAGAAAAAGGGAGGGAGGGTGGGGAAAGAAGAAAAAGAACAGAATTCCTACTCTCACGTTTTGTTTTTGCCTATATAGCTACCAAATAGTTTCTAGACTCAACTCCGACCAGTAAAAAGGGATCCTACAGGCAGACAGGCTCTGATACCATTTGTCGCACCCGGACTTCTAGGGGATACTCACAGTCCGTCAAACAGTAGATAAATGGCTTACGGGGCATACCGGCACCCGCATCTCAATATGAGCAGGCCAACACGTAAACGTGTGACAACCATTATCTTACTATTCATCGTCTGCGCAAACCATCCCGTAGAAATCCAGATACTTCCGTTGACGTACTTCAAAACATACACACATGGTACGTCAACGGCATTGGAACAAGTGATATCACAACAGATCTCTACGACACAAAAGATTGAAATAAGTTGCAAATAGCTCTCATTAGAGCAGAGATAGCAAATACAATCATTCAGAGGGCACGTGCCCCAACAATTCATCATTACATCACAGCGGAAGCATTCACAATGTCTGAGTACAGACAAGAACCAAATAGGCCTAAGAGGCCAGAAACGAACAGACGGAGCCCATCCACGAAGTCTCGGATCCTGCCCGGGTCCGCTATCTACTCGTCAGCAGCCTCGTCGTCATACTCCACGTAGTAGCCACCATGTAGATCCTCGGAAACGTCGTCTGCGTAAACCACAACCCCAAAGGGGTCAGTACACCAACGTACTGGCAAGCAAGACTCACAGTTCACCAAAGTGTAACCCGTCAACACCAAGCACAGATGCTTTGGGTTCAACGGAAGGAAAGGGGATATAAAAGGTGCTGCAACTGGCTGCGCTAACCAACTACAGAGATTCTACCACTTCCGACTAACAGAAAGGAGATAAGATCGAGGATTGTAACCAACTGAAAGATAACTTCAAACAAACCCATCCTGGATCTCGCCCCTTATCCAAAGAAGCAATCCGAGGATAACTCACACAGTTGTATTAAAGGTGAATCAAGTTATTGTGTCATCAACCTATTACTAGTCAAGTTATTAATCATTGGGTGTAACATGTAGGATCATTATGTTTAAGTTGTCCTGAGTACTTGTTAGCCAGTACTTTCACCAAGTAATCCATAACCGCGGAAAACACGGCTTCTCGAGAAGATTTACCCTGTAGGGGTGCACCATAGTAACCGTACACGCATGAATAACCCGCCAGATGGGAAATCACCCCACCAAGCGGGGTACTCAACACAACCAACCCTTCTTCGCATCAAGCCCAAAGCACCGCGTGCTGTGCGTGCGCGGCTAATCGAGCCCCACGAAGAAAAGGGGACCCTCATAGCACTGGAAGACCATGCCGCCCTAAATGCCGACTACAAAAGTTCCACCCTGGCGCCAAGGGTTCGTACCTGCATATGATGCAGCAAATGGAACACCCGAACTAGTACGGCGATTTGGACGAGATGCGAATCGAGTCAGTTGAGGGGGGCGCCCATACTCGCTTCCCACATGCGGGTAGTGCGCTCATCATGGATCAGTAGACAAGACCCTTTTCCTAATTAGGGGGTCGACACTAGCAGGCCTCAAAACCACAAAGGGCCTCCTGCCGGTGCCTTATCATCAAATTTATTATTTAACATTAACATTAGCATGATTGATTGATTAAACATCGAGCCCCAGAACGTAATAGAAATAGTAACAGAAAGTAACGGGTAACAGACTCGAGCAAAACAACCTAAGCATGCTGGTAAGACACGGGCTCAAACAAAAGGTTATAGGTATGGAGGTGAGGCAATATCAGGGTTAAAGGATACATGTGATAGGTTCGCAACAGAAACAACTACTACTAAGGCTAGCAGAAATAGACAACGGAAAGTATCGGTATCCAATGTTGAAAGGAACACAGTGGTTCATGTGAGTGATAACTTGCCTGCAAACCCAGTAGCCTGGTACTGAGCTAACTCCTTAGAAGGGATGTCGTAAGTATCGTCGGTCTCAACGTCGTCGTGTATCCGGGAAGAAGCAAACAAACAAGGCAGAAAGATAAACAATCATTATCATGGCATTGTGCACAATCAAAGATGATGCATGTCAAGTTAATGGTTGCATCAAAATAAACTAGTTGACAAGATAGAAACAGGATTAAATGGACCCATATGCAATTGGATTGCATATGGAAAGCCCATGAATTATGGTTGAATTAATTGTTTTACAACTAATCAACTTGTGTAAGTGAATTAGCATGATGCATGGATGAGGAAAACAGCAAAATAACAACAATAGAACCAAATGGAAATAAGGCTTAACAAATTTAGAAATTCATTTATTAAGTTATGGAATTTTGGTTTCTTAAAGGTGTCACACAAGCATTTGTTGTTTTCACCACCTTTAATTGTTCAAAATAGATAACAAAGTTTATATTTGAAAAGAACACAAGATTTTGGGTGGATTACATGTTTCACTTGTTGAAAAAGGATTTCAAATAAATTGTTTAGGAATTAAACAAGTTTAAGCAAGAATTAAATGAATTTAATTCAAACATGAACTTATTTGAATTTTTATTTGTTCAAAACATTGAGTGAAGTTCATATTTGAAAATTTTATACTTTTGTGGGTTGAAAACATATTTTATATGTTCCAAAAGAATTTGTTTTGATCAAGTTATGAATTTAACAATATTAAATGAGTTAAATAAGATTTAAATTATTTAACCAATTTTAATTATTCAAAACATGAAACAAATTTTATATTTGGAAAGATGGTTTAATTTTTCATGGAAAACATATTTTATTTGGTGAAATTTGATTTAAAATGAGCAAGTTATTATTTTGGCAATTTTAATTGCAATAAACAAAAAACAGTTGTTTTCAGCAATTTAAATTATTCAAAACAGCAAACAAAATTTATATTTGGAAAGTACATGAAAAGTTGATTGGAAAACATATTTAGTTTGTGGAATTTGGAATTTTTATGCCCAAGTTATGAATTTTGCAAATTTAAGTGAATTTGACAAGTTTTCAAATATTGCACCAATTTAAAATATTCAAAACAGTAAACACATTTTATATTTGGATAGATCATTTAATTTTGTATTGAAAACATATAAAAAATGTTGAATTTGGAGTTAGGATGATTTATTTATGCAATTTACAAAATATAGGGCAAATCTGCCATTTTGATGAATCTAGGGACTTGGAAATTATTTTTACAGGGACTAGAATTAATTAGCAGGGATCTATGTGTGATTTGCAGAAATTCCAGTACCAAAACCTTGCAAAAATAAAAGATTGTTTTATTTGTGGGAGGTGGGATTTGATCCCCCCACCTCCTGATTCCTGCGCTGAGGAACCAACCAGTGGGTTGGTGCTCTCTTTGTGTTAGGAAGGGGGGCCTCGGGGGGTAAGTACTGTATCTGCGGGAGGTTTTCTGAATTTACTGAACCACGAACAGGTACAGCACCTGTACACGACAGATCAAGGCCATCGATGGCTGCTGCCCTCGCCGGAGATGCTAGGGCGCGCCGTGGGGGAGGGGCTCGCGGGTGCGGCCCTAGGGAGAGGAGGGAGGAGGCGAGATGGAGGAGGAGTGCGCTCACCTTGGCAGCGATCGGGGCAGGAGATCGGTTGCTGCAGCAGGTCGAGCAGCAGGGAGTCGCCGGAAGGAGGAGATGGCGCCGGCGGTGGGGGCCCTCCCGGCGTGAGGCGAGGGCACCGGGGGGACGAGGGCAGCGGGGCGGTTCCATTCCCACGCCCGGCTGCTCCTCGAGGTGGACAGGTGACCGGCGGCGAGGTGAGGAGGTGGCGGCCATGGTGGTGTTCGTCAATGTTCAGAAGAACAGAAGGAGTTGGATGAGGAGGGAGAGAGGGTGGCGGCTAGAGGAGGAAGGAGAGGGAAAGGGTGCGGGTTGGGGTTAGGGTTTGGAGGGGGAAGAGAGGGGATCGGGGTAGATAAGGATGAGGGAAAAAGGTGGAGCAGTACGTGCTGTCCATGGTGACGACAGCATCGTACGGAGGTAGGGGAAGATAGGGAGTGGGCTGAGTGGTTGGTGGGCTTAAGGGAAAAGATGGGCTGGCTGGTTTTCTCCTCTCTCTCTTTTGGTATTTTTATTTTTGTTTTACTGTTTTTTTTTTGTTTGTAGCTTTAGCTTTAGGAAGAAAAACATGATGTTTATGTTAGTAAAAATGTTAGAAAATTTAGTTTAGGCTTATTAGGTTAATAGCAACCAAAAGCTAGCTTTTGTTTTCACAAAGTTTCCCAAAATTATTGATGTTTAGAAAATAAAGCAAAATTGAAGGAATTTTAATATTACTTAAACATTCTGAAAACAGGCATTTTAATAGGGTGACCCCCTATGGTTAATTTGATTAAAAAAAATAGTTGATTGGTTTGTTAAAGTTTATAAATTCAAAAATGGTTCTTGTTTGATGGATTTGATTGAAAATTGAGGGTGATTTAATTAATTGAGTGATTTAATGGTTTGATTGAAACCAACAAATTTTATAAGTGAGCATTATGGGATTATTTGGAAACAATTGATTGAATGGTTTTGCAATTTGTATAACTTTCAAAAGGGGTTGTTGTTTGGTGACTGCTTTGAATTTGGAACCAATTGGGAAAATAATTAATTGAAATAAAGCACCATTTTATTAGTTGAACATTATGGGATGATTGGAAAACAATTAAGGTTTTGATTTGGAAACAACTATTTGGATGTTGGTTTGGAATTTCAAATGGAAAACAAATTGAATTTGAAAAGGGTTTGATTATTGGATGCATTTTTATAGAAATGAAACAATAGTTTGGAATCACACTTTAATGGAAACAAATAATTGTTTTATTTTGAAATATCATTTTAGAAATTGTAACATCACAAGGATGAAACAAAGGGTTTGAATTTTGGTTTGGAATTCAAATAGAAAACAAAGGAAAACAACTGAAAACAGTTGGAAAACAAATGACAACAGAGGAAAACAAATGCAATCAACATGATGCCATCATAAAAAACATAAAATAACAGATAGCAAACATTCTAATGGCTATTTTTCAGACTTGGGATGTTACAGTGAAGTTCCATGTTCTCCTTGTGGAGGTTCTCGACATTGTCGGCATATTCAGCTATTTGCTTGGCTTTCGCCAAAGAAGCTGAAAAGAAAGGAAAATGAAGAGTTAAAATCGGAAAATGACTTAGAAAATTTCCTAAGAAACACAATGATGAATTTATCCGCTGATTCTTCCAGCTTTTGCTGAACGGAGGCCAGCTCCGAGTCCTTCTCTTCAAGAATGTTAAGGAGAGTTTTCACCTCCTTATTCTTGATTGTAAGTTTGCTAAAAACTTTCATGTTGATGTTTTCAGTAGTTTGCTGAAACATGGAAAAGAGACACAACGCTTAAGTCAAAAAAACAAGCAAGGTCATGATAAAAGCATTAAGTCAAAAAATAATACATTTGAAAAAAAATGCTTGGGGGCTAGAGATATTACCTCGCTCATTTTTGGAGATTCGTCAAGTTCTCGTTGAATTCCTTTGCATATTCTGCAAAGAGAATTCCGACGTGGAAAAGGCCATCTTGGATAATCTGCCGAGGCGAGAACACAAAGTTATTCCTAACAATAAGTCCGCCTTGCAGCCAAGGACGGATTAAAGGGGTTGGAGCAAAAAAATTGTCGCCCATGGATGAATGTATCCATGTTCGTCAAAGTGTTCTTCTTGTTTTACCTTAAATTCCGGGTCAAAGTTGGGCATGGGATCCTCCTTTGGAATATTGGAAGGACCCCCAACTTCTGGCTCCACCGCCCTTTCCCAAGAATCCGTCTCCGGTGCAATAGACTGGCTGGTCTGCAAGGGACTCTCTTCCCTTGCAGCCAGCTTTTTTTCTTCAACTGCGGCCGGAGTGTCGGGCGCAACAGCAGGAGAAGGCTGCGTTCCTCTCCTAGCAACAGATTTTTGCTTCTTCCGGATCTTTGGCTTCAAAGTTATAGGACCCAGGCTGGAAATAAAAAATCCGAGAAAGGAGAATTCCGAGAAAGAAGAAAGTTCCTGCAATAAAAAGCAGAGAAAGGAAAAACCCTGATTGTTTACCTGGAAGTTGCGACGGGAACTCCGTCAAGGTCAATCACCTCCTGAGTAGCGGAAGGCTTCTTGCGCTTCCGTCCACCGGAAAAGTTGGCACGCACTCCGTCCAACTCGGCGTCGGTGGCAAGATCCTTCTCAGGAAGATCGACAAGCTGTCCAAAAAAGACAAAGTACGGGTTAGAAAAAATATCCGAGAAAAGATAAAACTCAGAACCAATGCCCAAAATGCTAGAATCATACCTTTGGAGCCGGGTTTGCTGCCATGTACATCGGCCGGCTTTCCTCATACTGGTCACGAGTTGCGACCAGCTGGTTGACGTGTTTCTTCAAGTCTTTTTTCGACAAAGACTTGTTTGTCGCCCTCATCGCGTCTTCAGGTCCCGTGTATTCACACATTAGTCGGGGACCGTGGTGAGGCAGAGGCTGGATCCTCCTTTCAAGCCAGCATAGAACTGTGTTCATGCAAGTGAGTGGAGGGGAGGCGGAAACAAGCTTGGCGATGCGTTGCTTGATCCTCACCAGATCTGGCGGTAGAGTATGGACCGCGTCTACCGCCCAGTTACCCTGGGGGGTAGCCACGGAATTAATGAAAGGTGGAATTCCCGTCTCCTTTCTAGGAAACTAACTAATTAAAAGCAAGTGACGTGGAGTGTGGTTTGTCTAGTAACTAGTGAAGCAAGTTTAAAATGCAAGAATCCTAAAGCAAGTTTCTAAAGCAAGTTTCTAAGCAAGTTTCACAAGTAGCAAGCAACAAATATCTCAAGTATCTCAAGGGAGCAAGTGTTCTAGCAATAGGTGTTTTGTTCGTGTGGTTGTCACAATTAGTGAAGCACATGTTTTAGTCTTAGTTGTTTCTTCTAGGAAGGAGCCATTAATAGGTATAGTCAATTAAATGATCTACAACCCCTTATGATGGATCATGTGGCCAAGTAAATGACTGCACAAGATTGATTAAGACATAAAGTCCCACCATAGCCTTACGTTCTAAGGTCCCCTATATATATATCCCCCAATAACTTAACTTTGTGGCTCGGTCTCAGGTTACTGTCACTCCCAAGTCACCACCACTCCATTATGCTACCGGTGATCACCTTACATGCATTCCCCAACATATGCCTGCACTCATATATTGTACATAAAGACAATCATAGAAGATAACAAACTTGTATGCAACCAATCAACGAACTATTTCACCATTGCCAAGAACAATTCACTACTCAAACATAGACGGGGAGACACAATACATCAAGGGAATATAGTATTGCATCATACATCATGTTTGCCAAGAGATTACAGTGGAGATATGGAGCTGATCTTGATGTAGATGTTGATGATGAACACGCCGGAGGGGGGTGGAGCCCTCCGGGGGTGATCCCGGCGGCGTTTGCCCCCCTCCGATCTTCTCCGGCGGCAGCCTTCTGTCTCTCTGTTTCGTGGTTTCGTCTCTCGGCGCCGCCTCCTCCTCGAAAAGGCCAGAGGACCCTTTATATAGTCGTTTTTAGGTCACTAGACACTCGGGAGAAGAAAGATCGACGGCATCGGAGCCACGGGGGCAAAAAGGGGGCCTCTCACGCTGCCAAGGAATCTGGCCGCGTGGTGGGTCCTATTTGCCACCTGGTTGGCCTCTTGGCCCTCTACTTTGGCCCATGGTCTTCGTCTCAAAAATTCTGTACCGTGCTCTTTGGCCTTGCCCTTTTTGGAGTCCCGAAGCTCCCGGAAAGTCTGAAACACTAAAAAGTACGTTTTCTGGAAAAACAGGGTTAGAACCAAAAGATGGGGGATTGTATAGAAAATCCCCCCAAATCATTATAAAACATGAATATAAGTTGCTAATATGTAGGAAAAACAAGTAATAACATGCAAAGTTCATGTTTGCATTTTACATGCATCAAGATCCCCAAGCTTAACCCATGCTCGTCCTCGAGTATGAAGGTGATAAAACTAACATGGACTTTGCATATTGAAACAATCATGGGATATCAAGGAGGATTATTCATGCTACATATAATCAAATGATTAATACTAGAAATGAGTAGCAATATACAATTCATGTTGTAAGAAATATCAAATATGCAAGCAAAGATGCTTCATGAAAGTTCACAAAGTGTATAATGAAATAAAAGCACTATGGACCAAATGCATACACAAAATGAAAAATAAAATCCTATATTAGTCAAAGAATAGCATAATGGAAAATAGAAAATATGGTGGACACTTTGGAGAAAATTGAGTAGAGGTAAAACATGATCAAGTCTTATTTAGCCTCTAAATTATTCAACTAAAATTACTAATTGAAATGTGGTATCCATTGATCTAGGACTCTCATTGCCCCTTTATCACTAGCATCTTAAATGGTGAATGTTGAAGTAATGTGAATGACAAGGTGGTTGAAAGCCTCATGCCCCGTGAGTGTGAAAACCTACTCCATGATTACTCAACTTAAGATTCCTAATAAGCTTTGTACAATCATAATAAGTATTAATGACATCATAGAGAACCGCAAAGAGGTACCTCTTGCCCCATGACATGGAAACAAGCCCATGTCACAATGACAAGACAAACAAACGGAGTAGACTCATCATCCTTTTTATTTTCATTCACTATTATGCATAGCTTCTTATTTTATTGTAGGATGTGTTGTAGAGTCACTCAAGATGTAAGTAAATTTCCACCATGATAAAGCATGGCTGGCAAGACAAACAAACGGAGTAGACTCATCATCCTTTTTATTTTCATTCACTATTATGCATAGCTTCTTATTTTATTGTAGGATGTGTTGTAGAGTCACTCAAGCTGTAAGTAAATTTCCACCATGATAAAGCATGGCTTGGGTTAGCGGCCCAATGCGTTTCTCTAGTCATATAGATACTTACTCATCAAAACTTACTATTCCTCTATTTCATTTCGGCATGGCAGGAGTTCAAAAACAAAAGTACATGATATCAACCAAATGTAAATTTCTGTGCAATGTTGAAAGCTTTCCGGTGATACACGTTTATAGTTAGTTCCCAACCACACACTTGTCAAACGCAAAACTTGTGGCTCCCATTATTGGGTCATGTTTATTAGATGCATAAAAAGTAAAGTGTGCCTTCAAAAGTTCTTGAGAGTCCTATCCCAAGTTTAACCCATGACAATTAATAAAGTGAATATCTTAATTTAGAACATAAATAACACAATAACATGGTGAACATACTCGGAATAGCAATGAAGCTAATGGGAAGATATGGTGGACTCACTGGAAATACTTGGCTAAGGAGTGTTGGAAACAAGTTTTTACTTGTTGGAATTTTTAAATTTTTGGCTAGCAAGAGGGAGATAGTTGACCGGCTACTATGCATGCATATGTCCATAGAACTACTCATTTCATGACAAACTAAATAAACCAGCAATTAACATCAAGGACATGAATAAGAGATAGCTCAAGACAACATTATTGCAAATTTCTGCACATAAAAAGCCTATAAATCATGCAAACATATGTAGCTCTTCAAATCAACCATGGCATCCCTATTCCAAGTCATAATACTAGCATCCAATACATTCCAACCCCAAACTCCAGTAGCTCAATCTCATATAAAATGATGGGTGTGGTCTTATCAAAACAAAAATAAAAACAAAAACTAGACGCTTCAAGTCTCTACGATAAATGCTTTGCTTAGAAAAAAAGAAAGTAGACGTGTGCTAACCAAAAGAGTGTAGCTCCAGTGGGGTGTTCATCACATCCCCAAGCTTATGGCTTTCACCATTCTTGGATGTCTTGAGGCGCAGCTCCTCTATTCCCTGTGAAAAAACTTCACAAAACATGTTTCTCCCATTCTTTTTTTGTGGGGTGAGATTAGCAAGGACAAACAAATCACATGATTTCTGTGCAAAATTACAAATAAAATGCTCCAGTAGATAGACAATAAGGTTCATTATGTTGTATGTTCACTCTCTTGCTTGAAGAATCATGGAAATTCGATTCCCAAGCCCAAAGAGTGCATAAAACAAAAGAAGGCAGAATCTGTCCAGAAAAGCAACAACAGCAAAACGAACGTTTTTCCCTAAGCTAGACTCGTCAAAAAATTAAGACAATTTTTGTGCTTACAGAGGACGAAAAGTTGCAGAACATACTAAAGCACTAGCTCAATCCGACATACCAATAAAAAACGTAAAATCATACGGTGAGCAGACTCGTGCTGAAACAGAAATTTCATGCACTAGGATAGCAACGTATAAGTCCAAATGGGTTTGACTTGACTCTTTATTGAAAACTCCAGAATTAAAATAAAAAAAACTAATCTCTTGAGACAGCAAGAGGAAACTAGGAAAATCCAAACAAAAACAACCGGGTTGCCTCCCGTAAAGCGCTTTCTTTATAGCCATATAGCTAGGCTTTACTTACTTAACATCATGATGGTTGGAGTGAGGTGGCTCGGCATCCCCAAGCTTGGATTCTTGTACTTATTTGATACATGTAGGGTGAGCCCAGGGGTACATCCCCAAGCTTGATTGGTTGTCCCTCTTGATCTTTGTTCATCTCACTCAACTCTTCCTCCTGAAAAATTCTTCTTACACAAATCTCAACATAAAACTTGATTAGAGGGGTTAGTGCCTCCATAAATAAAATCCACATAGGTACAGCAAAGAAACATCATGAATTGATTCTAAATATTAACTACTTTTACTACAGTTGTGCATTGCTCCTTGATCAAAAGAACCACACAAAACACAAGTATTGAGAGCAATGCAAAATAAAGACATAATCTGCCAAAAACTGAACAACCCGTAAAGAGTGAATTTTTAGAGGCACTTAAGTTGCTCAAATCAGAAAACTTAAAACTAATGAAATATGTAGTGAAAACTAAATATTTCTGCCATAAATTACCAGGTCAAAATTCCACTTCTGTGATTTTAAACATTTTTCACAGTGAAGTTCAGGAATCTGTTTTCTTGACAGCTAATTACTATTGTTTAATCCTATCTCTCATATAAGATTATTCTTGCCATTTAAGATGAGAAATAAGACATAAATGTGATGTTACAGTAGTGAACTAATATTTTTATTGTTTTTAGCTTTGGAAATTTTTTTAATGATAGAGAATTTGCAATGGTTTCATTGGCATGAACAACACATGTTCAAGGTCGACCCCAACTTCTCCATTACTCATCCTTCTCATTTACTTTCCCAAATTTTTTATAAAATGAAAATCTTAAACTAAATGATACATAAAAGTAGGTAAAGGCATTTTACATGTTGTAAAGACATAAATGTGTGCTCAAACCGAATAGGAAATTAAAGCATAAGGAACACACCAAAAAATATTAAACAATTTATTTTTAAGTGTAACCCATTTCCTATAAATTGGCATTTTGTAATGAAACAAATAAAAGAAGCACATAATAGCAAGCATAGAAAGGTAGATCAAGTGCAACTTCAATACTTTTAGCATAAAGAGGGGAAACTTAATATTGTTGAAATATGTGTAACCATGTTTCCCTCTCTCATAATAATTTTCAGTAGCATCATGAATAGATTCAAAAATATGAATATCACATAAAACATTCTTATCATGAGCCACATGCATAAAAGAATCACTACTCTCCACATAAGTAAAATCCTCATTAGTGATAGTGGGAGTTAAACATTCATAATTTTCATTGCAATCATCATATATAGGAGGCATAGTATCATCAAAGTGAATTTTCTCCTCCAAGCTTGGGGAACTAGAAATATCATGCTCATCAAAACAAACTTGCCCAAGCTTAAAACTTTCCATAGAATCAACAAGTATATCATTTTTATCCTCAATAATAGGGGGACTAAAAATATCATATTCATCAAGACAAACTTCCCCAAGCTCAAGGTTTTCCTTAGCAATAAAGGTGTTCAAAGAATTAGTACTACCACAAATATGATTGTTGTGCAAATAATTTTTCAATTTCTCCTCAAACACTTCATGTCCTAATTCAAGGTAGATATTATACAATTCTAAAATTGTTTGGTTGTTTTCCATTTTATAATTTTTTTTGTGTTTTAGGTTTATATGTTAGTATGCAATGCAAACAAGAATAAAAGCTTAGCACAACGCTCCCCGGCAACGGCGCCAGAAAAGTGCTTGATGACTCCCAAGTGCAGGAGATCAATTGTAGTACCTTTCGATAAGTATTTGAGTGTCGAACCCACGAGGAGCTGAAGGTAAGCTATCTATTCTCTAAAGCCCTATATATAACCCTCTTATATGGTTGTTTATGCAAAGCAATAAGTTTGACTAAAAGGAACTAACTAATTAAAAGCAAGTGACGTGGAGTGTGGTTTGTCTAGTAACTAGTGAAGCAAGTTTAAAATGCAAGTAATCCTAAAGCAAGTTTCTAAAGAAAGTTTCTAAGCAAGTTTCACAAGTAGCAAGCAGCACATATCTCAAGTATCTCAAGGGAGCAAGTGTTCTAGCAATAGGTGTTTCGTTCGTGTGGTTGTTGAAAGTGCATGGTGCCCCATATGTGGTTTTGGTAATTACTGACAATCCCTATGGACTAACGTTTGCATTGAATTATCCTTGTAGTTCTTGTTCATAGGAAATAATGGAGTTCATGTGTTGAACTCTATTAGCTTCCTTGATGGCCATTGTTATATTCAAGGATTTATATGAAGAATGGTCATGGTTTGAGTTGAGGTTATTGCTAGTGTGTCTTGAAGAAAAGTATTATGTTATCCTTCATGGTTATCTTCAAGACATCATCATTTGAAGTGAGAAGAAAAGATACAAGGTTGATCAAGCTAGTGATCAACACACAAAGCTACACGATGTACCAAGTGGGATTGTGTATCTCATGGTATGGTAAGAAATTGTCAATATAGCTTTGTGATCTAACCCATATATGTGTGTGTGGCATCTCTATGTGTGGTTAGGTATCTTTCCATGGGCATGAACAAAAAGGTAGATTTCATATAGCCCATGGTCTATGTCATCGTCGAGCGATGTTCGTCACCTAGCTTGACGTGGAAGCTCAAGTGAAGCATCTAGAAGAAATCCTATGCTTGAACCTTTCCATCCATATGGAGATTATGGTCAAGTGAAGATGTTCATGTGATAAGCTCTCTCATATTAGCTTATGGGGGAGCAATTCACAATCTTCACGAAGCGAAGCGCAATCAAGAAAGGTGGTCCAACTTGAGGTGATTAAGATCGCCATCATCTAGCTCAATTGGATTGCGCAAGGCAAAGGTATGACTTATATAGGGTTTCTATTTTACCGGTCTCATTATGCTAGTTGGGAGACCGGATTATAGGATAGATAACCGTACTATCAAGAGGGGCTCTTGAATGCATATCTTGATCGTATCTATCGTAGAGAGCTCAAACCTTTGCATACTTGGCATCATCCTTCTTGGTTCTTATTTGGGTTTTCTACATGTAAGGTTTTAGATCTTTTCATGTTCTTCATGTCAAGCTCAAGTTCATCAAAAATGGATTTCGTATGAAAAACTTATCGCATCTTTGTTGTTGGAGGTTTCTACCGGTTGTCCTTTATTGATAGGCCAAACCTTTCATCATTTGGTTTTATATTCCCATTTGTACTATGATGTTTCTCTGCATATTCTTGTAGTGCTCGTCGTTGCGATTTCAACGAGCCCAAGAACATCGAAAACGGAGTCCGGATGCAAAAGTTATGACCGTTTTCATATAGGGTGTTCTGCAGTTTTTTCCACCAGCGGAGGCTCCGGTGGTAGCTCCGCCGGAAACCCCTTCGGTTTGAAAGTGGCGGAGGTTCCGGTGAAACCACCGGAGGCTCCGGTGGTTGGGGCATTTTTTCAGCCATTTTGATGTCCTAACTCATCCGGGGGGCGGAGGTTCCGGTGGTTTCACCGGAGGTTCCGCCCCTGCGCGAATTTTCCTCCAACGGTTGGATATTTGGGTGACCTATTTAAGGGGCCTTCTTCCCCAATGGTTCCCCAACCTTTTGGGCAAGTTTGACCTCCATTGTTGACCTCCAAAAGCTTGCTCTCTCTCAATCCCTCCAATGATTCTTGCTTCCACTTGAGGGAAAAGAGAGAGGAGATCTAGATCTACCACTTCACCAATCAATCCCACCTCTTTGTGAGGGGAATCTATTGGATCTAGATCTAGGGATTCATTTGTTGTTTTCCTTGTTCATCCTCCTTCCTCCCTCCATAGCATTAGTTGCTTTGGTGGGATTTGGGAGAGAAGTTCTTGACCACTTTGTGTGTTCTTGCCATTGCATTAGGTGCATCGGTTTGAGTTCCCCACGAGATTCGTGAAAGAGAAGTTCGTGAGCTTGTTACTCTTGGGTGCTTGGTCACCGGAGAGATTGTTCCTCTTGGGTGTATTGAGCACCCTAGACGGTTAGTGCTTGGGGCTTCCACCTTGTTGCAAGAAGCTTCCTTGAGAGCCTCCAATTGAGTTGTGGAGATAGCCTCAACCTCGTGTAAGGTTTGGTCAACGCCTTCAAGTCGACCTCATAGTGGAAACGAGCATCTCCCTCACCGGAGAAGGTCAAGGAGAATAAGGTGTGCACATCCGTGCTATTGAGGAGCGCCTAGGTGGCTCCCCACCTCTCCAACGAAGACGTACTTCCCTTGGGAAGGAACTTCGGTAATCACACCGGTGTCTCCTTGTGCTTCGGTTATCTCTACACTCTAGCTCGTTACTTATGCATTTACCTTTGTGATAGCCATCGTGCTTGAAGTCATCTATCTTGTTATCTCATAGTTGTATATCATGCCTAGCATAAGTTGTTGGTGCACATATATAAACCTAGCTTGCATAGGTTTTGTGCTTGATAAATTAAACGCTAGTTTTATTCCGCATTTACTCAAGCCTAAACCGTAATTATTTTAAAGCGCCTATTCACCCCCCCCTCTAGGCGGCATCCTTCCACTTTCAATTGGTATCAGAGCCAGGGCTCTCATTGTTAGGCTTCACCGCCTTGAGAGTAATGATGTCGCTTAGTGAATTAGTGCAAGATCCCACATTTCATTTTGATGGCACAAACTATGATCTTTGGAAATTTCGCATGCTCATTTATTTCCGGGTCATGGACCCACACATGGAGCAAATTGTAGAGATGGGTTTTTCTCCTCCGAAGGATCCTCAAAATCCAACTTTAGAGGAAGAGAAAAACTTATCTCTCGATGCTCTTGCTATTAATGCGTTTTTCCTTCTTGTGAGCCTTGTAGTTATTAAGCCACTTTTTCCTATTCGGAATGCTCATGAATTATGGACAAAGCTTCAAGATAAATATGGAGTGTCCAATATTATTGTGGATGATTGCTCTCCCTCCATCTCCGGTCGTGATGAGTTCTCAACTTCTTCTACTTCACCAACATGTGGTAAGCCACAAACTAATGAGATGGTGAGTAGTGATAGGTTTTGCAATAATGATAGTGACATTATTATTGATGATCCTTCATCTCTATCTTATTGCAATGTCTCATCTTTAGACTTAAACACAACTAGCACAAAAAATGTTTTACATGCTTGTGTTGATAGTCTTTGCATATCATGTCGTCATTGCTTGACTAAATCTCATGATGATATGATTGCTTTATCTTGTTCCCATGATAAAAATGATTGTGTTTCCTCTAGTATTTGTATGGCTAACAATTTAAAGGAAACTCAACTCTCTATGGAACAAGATGTGGACTTGAGTGGTGCCTCAAGTAATGATTCATCATCATCTACCACATTTTGCCTTATGGCCAAGGATTCAAAGGTATCTTCAACTTTGAACCCCAATATATATTATGATGATAGTAGTGATGATGATGTTGGTAAGGAAGATGATGATGAGTCTAAGAAATTACGCTTATGGTTCGCAAGCCTTGTTGGTGAGACCAAAGAAAATGTGAATGCTCTCCTAGAACAACTTGATGAGGCTAACTCTCTTGTAGATGAAAAGGAGGATATCATCGTGACCTTCGAAAGTCATAGTGGTAGTCATTCTATCAAGGACAAAGAGCTTGAAAAGGCTTTTGAGAAAGAGCGGTCCCTTAGATCTTCTCTTGAAGAGAAACTATATAGTCTAGAAGAAACATATGCTATTAGCGTTTCTAAGCTTAGAAGGGACAATGAGTTATCTCTTTCGCTTGCTAATGAACTCAAAGCTAAAAATGTTGATGCTTGTGCTACTAACTCTATTTCTTGTGAAGCATCCACATTAAAGGAGAATGTTGAGCTACGGGCTCAACTTGAGTTGCTAACTAGTAATTATGGGAAATTGGAAGAAACTCATGAAAAGCTCTCAAGCTCTCATAAGGATCTTCTAGTCTCCCATGAGAGTCTAAAATTAGCTCATAAGGCTATGTTAACTAAGGTAACATCTTGTGAGCCTCATGTGGACAAAGGCACAATATCTACTCTAAATGCTATATTGCCTTGTGCTAGTCCTAGTAATTCATCCTCTCATAATGTTCCCACATCTTATGATGAATTGCTTTCCTTACCTTGTTGCTCTAATAATGATGCATCTACTTCCTCTAGCCCTTGTGTTAATACTAACCATGTAGAGGAAATCAAAGAGCTCAAGGCCCAAGTCACTTCATTGGAGAAAGACTTGGAGAAGTGTCATAAAGGGAAGTCCACACTTGATAATATGTTGAGTGTCCAAAAATCCCCCAATGACAAGAGAGGACTTGGATTCATTTCCAATCACAAGAACAAGTCCAAGGTCGACAAGAAGAAGGGCCATGAACAAGTCAAGAATTTGGCGAATATTGTTTGCTTCAAGTGCAAGGTTGAAGGGCATCATGTTAGATCATGCCCTATGAAGAAGAAGAAACTTAGCGAGAAGCAACAAGGGAAGCGGCCACAAGTTCAACCTCAATCTCAACTTCAAGTTGAAGAAAGGCCTCTTCCTATGAAGACTCAAGCTAATGCTTCTCAAGTTGAGAAATCAACTAAGAAGAATGGAAGGAGTCGCTGTTGCTACTTATGTCGTGAAAAGGGCCATCTTGCTTCTTCATGCACTAATGGTACATTATCCAACCCTATCATAATTGATTATGTGTATTCCATTCGGAAGGATGATGTGGGCAATGTGTTTGCCAAATATGTTGGTACTCAAAGTGGTGTCAAGAAAAGAACCATTTGGGTTGCCAAGCCTATTGTGACTAACCTCTTAGGACCCAACTTTGTTGGGGACCAACAAGCTCAAACTTGATCAATAGGTGTTATCGGAGGGCATTGGAGACTTGGCTATATCATGAAGAATTAAGGGATCTTCATCACGTATATTTTCCTTAAGCCAAGTCATTTGGATTATCACGTCTCTATCACATATTCCATGCTCCTTCTTGCGGTAACTTGTGTTATTACATTATGTATATACATTGAAAGTTGCTTGCCCCTTTGCATATATTGGTTTTGTACCTTGCTTGTATTTTGTATATTTTGTGCTTAATACTTACTTATCCTTGAGTAATCTAGTATGTGTTTGTCGGTTCGCACAAAATGTATGTATGAGTTTGCTTTGATCCTAATTGCATCTTGTGTGTATCTTATTTGGCTCTTTTGAGTGATTAATGGACTATCCCATTTTGGGAGAGTTATATGCCTTTGGCACTTCACAATCCCAAAATGTGTGTACATGAGGAATACCACATAGTGTTGATATTTCAATATTATCTAGTCTCTATGTGGTATCTCATACTCATGAGAAATTCAAATTCTAATGTCTATTAATTATCTCAAGTTGGTTTTTGTTTGACTCTTGCTAAGAAAATACGGATTATCACATTATGGGGGAGTAATATGTTTGTGCATATTACAAGCCTAAAGAATGTGAACATTTAAGGTTTTGCCACGTAGAATTGATATTGTTAATTATCTTATTCCTATGTGGCATGTGTGCTCAAACTAGTTCCAATTTTCTTAAATGATTTTATTTGCTCATCTTTTGGTATCTTATTCGTGAAAGAGTTTCTTGGTGCGGTTTTCCACAAATTAGCACTAGAATTTACCTTCTCGGGAACCGGTTGCTTCTTGATATATTAATCATTTCTTTGCATGATCATTCGACTATTGAAGCCACCAAGAATCTCTATTTAAGTATGGTGTTTTCATTCCTATCTTTTACCACATACTTATGTTTTGTGAATATGATTGTGAACAAATATACCACCGAGAAATATCTCCATAAATCTCTTGTCTTTGACAAGTTATAATAATTTGTGGTAAGTTTATTGATCATATTTACTTTGTCCATTGCTCTAAAATTGCCTTGTTTCTTGCCAAGGATTTGTTTGGTTCAAACTCCTTTGTGTCTTCCTTACTCTACTCAAAATTTGTTTTATGCTTTATTGAGTTAGGAAAAGCAATGATCCCATTCGTGTGCACTCTTATTCAAAGTCATACTTCTTTGTGTTGCATTTCTTGGGAAGCTATCCTACATTGAGTAGAACACAATTCTTTAATTGGTATTGCATCTTATTGCTTTTCTTGAGCTTGACTAGTGTTTGGATAATATATATGGAGAGTAATGATTCCATTGCGTGCATCTTGTATTCAAATGCAATATCATAATTAATGCACTATTATTGGAAGAACTATCCTATACATGTTTGAACACTTGTTGTCTTGAAATTGGTATTTTATCCCAGTGACTTGTCTCTTTGGAAGACGAACATTTTTCGTCTTGGTACTTTGTGTGCCATCATGAAAAGTGTAGAGGGTTTGTTTATTCGTTGATGTTTTTCTTTTGTTATCTTCTCTATTTGATTTCCTAAATCATGTGTTGGTTTGGGGTTTTGATATAACTTGGACACTTTGTTTGATTTTATCTCTTGTGAGTGCCTTCTTTGTTTTAATTGGTATTTTGTCCTATTTGTATCTTGTTTGGTTCTTGAAAGTTTTGTGCATGTATATTTACTATGTATATTCTTTGACATGCTTACTTTCGTTGATCCAATATATAGGATAAACTCCATCAAATCCTAAATGGCTAAGATGCGCATACAATTCAAATTCATATTAATATGCATATACTTATGTGGAGTTTGTCTTATGTATTGTAGTTGTTCTAACTACTTTGGACCCAATAAGTTTGGGAACCATGTTGTACTTGATTTTTGTTTTTAGGTACAATGGAGATACATTGGTTGCTTGCTCCATTCATAAGGAAGGTGTTCTCACCATCATATCATAGGAGTCAAGCTACGATGATTATCAAACTCGCATCCTCTTCATCACAAATGTCGTCTCGGTAACAAGTATCTATTCCATGCATACATTTTTAACTTTCAATCTTGTGTAGGTTGCATCTTGACATGAATTCCATTCGTTGCATTTCATTTGGCTCTTGCAAATGTCTTATCAAAAACATATTTATTGCAACTATGAGTAAGCCGGGATGATTACATACTAAGGGGATATTTATAATCAATTTCATGATTCACCAATCCCAAGTATATTAATCTAGTAACGTCTACTTTAAGTCTCTCATATGCAATATTTATGAATTCTCAAAAACCATTTGAATCTTTTGTGATATGCGTTACCTTTCTCGAAGCATTCCAACTATCACTTTTCCCTTGTGATATTTGTGATGCTTTGATGAGTTTATTGTTTGTCCATCTATATCCCCTTAAGATTAAACTAATCCTAGTGCTTTGCTTTCAAACAAAAATCTTATTGGTATATTTATGAACCTATCTTGGATATCATGTTCTTTACCCTTGTACCTATTTTTGTGTGTGCATATTTCTTTGTGGATATATATCTTTGTGATTGGTGTCCACTTAGAAACTTATACACACGAGAATAGTTACATCTTTAATTGATATTCTATTTCTTAGTGACCATGTTTTATTGCTTTAGATTACTTGGTGGTTCCTAGAAGGCACAAGCTTTTCTTTTTCTTTTGGTATTCCTTTGGCATCTTATAAAGCTTGTGGACATATGTGTTTTATCATTTGTTGGTTTGTGTGTATGGGAAAGACATGATATGCACTATGTGACTCATATATTTAAAGACTATGATGAAGCATTGCTCATCCTATTAGTCTCCTACAAATGTCCTTCCTTGTCATACTCATCTCTTTCGGTTGAGTAAATCTTTACTTGTCGCTTCTTGATCTTAATTGCTCAACTCTTGTTTGTTTGCAAGTTGCTTTGCTCCATTTCCTATCTATTCTCTTGCTCTTGTTTGTGTTCAAAATTATCTAGAAGGGAGTGATGATTCCATGTTGTGCACATTATATAGTAATTCAAATTTAACATTGTGCATGTACCTTGGGGAGTTCCCTCTTGATTTTCTAGAACACTTGGTTGATCTTATCATAATATTCATTTTGGTCAATCGTTTTTTCGGATCCTTTGGTTGGTTGCTTCTTTATGAAAGTATCCTTCAATTTGACTTTGCTTGTAATTCTTTGGATCCTCAATATAGTTTGATCTCCCTCCATCTATTCCTAGTTGGATACATGCTCTTGATTTCACTCATATCATGAGGAATGCATACACATGGGGGAGCTCTTATTATATTTGCCTTCTAATCTTTTTTTTCCCATCTTGGCAATGGATGCCAATGGGGGAGAAGTTTAGAGGGTTTAAGGGAATTTGGTTCTATGCTTTAGTTTCGTTCTTAAGCATTTGCCTTCCATGCTATTTCATCCTTGCTCTTTGCTCTTTGTGTTTTGCATGGTTGCTTAATTCATCATATAAACCCTCATAAAAAGGGATTGTCATCAATTACCAAAATGGGGGAGATTGAAAGTGCATGGTGCCCCATATGTGGTTTTGGTAATTACTGACAATCCCTATGGACTAACGTTTGCATTGAATTATCCTTGTAGTTCTTGTTCATAGGAAATAATGGAGTTCATGTGTTGAACTCTATTAGCTTCCTTGATGGCCATTGTTATATTCAAGGATTTATATGAAGAATGGTCATGGTTTGAGTTGAGGTTATTGCTAGTGTGTCTTGAAGAAAAGTATTATGTTATCCTTCATGGTTATCTTCAAGACATCATCATTTGAAGTGAGAAGAAAATATACAAGGTTGATCAAGCTAGTGATCAACACACAAAGCTACACGATGTACCAAGTGGGATTGTGTATCTCATGGTATGGTAAGAAATTGTCAATATAGCTTTGTGATCTAACCCATATATGTGTGTGTGGCATCTCTATGTGTGGTTAGGTATCTTTCCATGGGCATGAACAAAAAGGTAGATTTCATATAGCCCATGGTCTATGTCATCGTCGAGCGATGTTCGTCACCTAGCTTGACGTGGAAGCTCAAGTGAAGCATCTAGAAGAAATCCTATGCTTGAACCTTTCCATCCATATGGAGATTATGGTCAAGTGAAGATGTTCATGTGATAAGCTCTCTCATATTAGCTTATGGGGGAGCAATTCACAATCTTCACGAAGCGAAGCGCAATCAAGAAAGGTGGTCCAACTTGAGGTGATTAAGATCGCCATCATCTAGCTCAATTGGATTGCGCAAGGCAAAGGTATGACTTATATAGGGTTTCTATTTTACCGGTCTCATTATGCTAGTTGGGAGACCGGATTATAGGATAGATAACCGTACTATCAAGAGGGGCTCTTGAATGCATATCTTGATCGTATCTATCGTAGAGAGCTCAAACCTTTGCATACTTGGCATCATCCTTCTTGGTTCTTATTTGGGTTTTCTACATGTAAGGTTTTAGATCTTTTCATGTTCTTCATGTCAAGCTCAAGTTCATCAAAAATGGATTTCGTATGAAAAACTTATCGCATCTTTGTTGTTGGAGGTTTCTACCGGTTGTCCTTTATTGATAGGCCAAACCTTTCATCATTTGGTTTTATATTCCCATTTGTACTATGATGTTTCTCTGCATATTCTTGTAGTGCTCGTCGTTGCGATTTCAACGAGCCCAAGAACATCGAAAACGGAGTCCGGATGCAAAAGTTATGACCGTTTTCATATAGGGTGTTCTGCAGTTTTTTCCACCAGCAGAGGCTCCGGTGGTAGCTCCGCCGGAAACCCCTTCGGTTTGAAAGTGGCGGAGGTTCCGGTGAAACCACCGGAGGCTCCGGTGGTTGGGGCATTTTTTCAGCCATTTTGATGTCCTAACTCATCCGGGGGGCGGAGGTTCCGGTGGTTTCACCGGAGGTTCCGCCCCTGCGCGAATTTTCCTCCAACGGTTGGATATTTGGGTGACCTATTTAAGGGGCCTTCTTCCCCAATGGTTCCCCAACCTTTTGGGAAAGTTTGACCTCCATTGTTGACCTCCAAAAGCTTGCTCTCTCTCAATCCCTCCAATGATTCTTGCTTCCACTTGAGGGAAAAGAGAGAGGAGATCTAGATCTACCACTTCACCAATCAATCCCACCTCTTTGTGAGGGGAATCTATTGGATCTAGATCTAGGGATTCATTTGTTGTTTTCCTTGTTCATCCTCCTTCCTCCCTCCATAGCATTAGTTGCTTTGGTGGGATTTGGGAGAGAAGTTCTTGACCACTTTGTGTGTTCTTGCCATTGCATTAGGTGCATCGGTTTGAGTTCCCCACGAGATTCGTGAAAGAGAAGTTCGTGAGCTTGTTACTCTTGGGTGCTTGGTCACCGGAGAGATTGTTCCTCTTGGGTGTATTGAGCACCCTAGACGGTTAGTGCTTGGGGCTTCCACCTTGTTGCAAGAAGCTTCCTTGAGAGCCTCCAATTGAGTTGTGGAGATAGCCTCAACCTCGTGTAAGGTTTGGTCAACGCCTTCAAGTCGACCTCATAGTGGAAACGAGCATCTCCCTCACCGGAGAAGGTCAAGGAGAATAAGGTGTGCACATCCGTGCTATTGAGGAGCGCCTAGGTGGCTCCCCACCTCTCCAACGAAGACGTACTTCCCTTGGGAAGGAACTTCGGTAATCACACCGGTGTCTCCTTGTGCTTCGGTTATCTCTACACTCTAGCTCGTTACTTATGCATTTACCTTTGTGATAGCCATCGTGCTTGAAGTCATCTATCTTGTTATCTCATAGTTGTATATCATGCCTAGCATAAGTTGTTGGTGCACATATATAAACCTAGCTTGCATAGGTTTTGTGCTTGATAAATTAAACGCTAGTTTTATTCCGCATTTACTCAAGCCTAAACCGTAATTATTTTAAAGCGCCTATTCACCCCCCCCCCCCCTCTAGGCGGCATCCTTCCACTTTCAGTTGTCACAATTAGTGAAGCACATGTTTTAGTCTTAGTTGTTTCTTCTAGGAAGGAGCCATGAATAGGTATAGTCAAGTAAATGATCTACAACCCCTTATAATGGATCATGTGGCCAAGTAAATGACTGCACAAGATTGATTAAGACATAAAGTCCCACCATAGCCTTACGTTCTAAGGTCCCCTATATATATCCCCCAATAACTTAACTTTGTGGCTCGGTCTCAGGTTACTATCACTCCCAAGTCACCACCACTCCATTATGCTACCGATGATCACCTTACATGCATTCCCCACCATATGCGTTCACTCATATATTGTACATAAAGACAATCATAGAAGATAACAAACTTGTATGCAACCAATCAACGAACTATTTCACCATTGCCAAGAACAATTCACTACTCAAACATAGACGGGGAGACACAATACATCAAGGGAATATAGTATTGCATCATACATCGTGTTTGCCAAGAGATTACAGTGGAGAGATGGAGCTGATCTTGCTGTAGATGTTGATGATGAACACGCCGGAGGGGGGTGGAGCCCTCCGGGGGTGATCCCGACGGCGTTTCCCCCCTCCGATCTTCTCCAGCGGCAGCGTCCAGTCTCTCTGTTTTGTGGTTTCGTCTCTCGGCGCCGCCTCCTCCTCGAAAAGGCCAGGGGACCCTTTATATAGTCGTTTTTAGGCCACGAGACACTCGGGAGAAGAAAGATCGACGGCATCGGAGCCACGGGGGCAAAAAGGGGGGCCTCTCACGCGGTCAAGGAATCTGTCCGCGTGGAGGGTCCTCTTTGCCACCTGGTTGGCCTTTTGGCCCTCTACATTGGCCCATGGTCTTCTTCTCGGAAATTCTGAACCGTGCTCTTTGGCCTTTCCCTTTTTGGAGTCCCGAAGCTCCCGGAAAGTCTGACACACTAAAAAGTACGTTTTCTGGAAAAACAGGGTTAGAACCAAAAGAAGGTGTATTGTTTAGAAAATCCCCCAAATCATTATAAAACATGAATATAAGTTGCTAATATGTAGGAAAAACAATTAATAACATGCAAAGTTCATGTATGCATTTTACATGCATCAGGTGATAATGGCTATCTCCTCGTTTCCCGCGAGAATCTGTCAGAGGATACGTTTTCAGGGTTTTTACTGAACCCAAACGTCTGTGATGTCAGCACGATTTCATCGCTGACGTCAAAGTTCCTTCTCCACGAAGGCTCGTGGAAGAAAAAGCCAGATTCTGATAAAATCCGAGTTTTGTGTTATGAATGATTTGGGAAAAAGAAGAATCGAGACAAGGCGCCAACATTTCTCGGAAAAGAATGCAAATTGACAAAATGTGGCAGATTGAAGTCTCAATCCTTCTTGGGGGCTACTGTCAGATATATACCGAATAGGGATATATCCGGCAATGTCCTAAAGAGCCGGATTACCAAGGTGGCCTGTTGGTAAGGGATCACAGTCCATTAGGCGGCCCAGTAAGCTGACGCACAGAAGCCGGATTATAGAAGAACCCGGACCACGGCCCAAAGTGGTGCAGCTTGGAGGAGAAGGTGGATTCCTACTTTCCAAGTTAGATACTTACCGTAGTCTTCTAGGGTTTCCTTTTTGTAAGCCCTAACCCGGCTATCTATATAAAGACAGACGGAGAGAAGAAAGATACAAGAAAATTAGCTAGAAGCTAACTCGCCGAGAAGTTGATCCTCGTCGGGTTAGCGAAACCCTACTCACATTGTAGTTTGTATACTTCAGGCTTCATACCTGATTTAGTGAGATTGCAGGAGTAGGAACGTCGCCTAGTTTCGACGCAACGAACCTGGGTAAATTTGGTGTTCCTGGTCGTCATACTACCACGCCCCCCCACGTCTTTGCCAGTAGTCTCATGGAACCCCCGTCTATGAACTCTACTACGATGTCTCGACAGAGAGGTTCAACCCCGACTATACCCCTCCCACGGAGAAGAGTGCTGGATCGGCCACGACCTCGGACGGCACAAATCCCAATTGGCACATAGACCCCGGCGCCACCGACCACATCACTGGAGATCTTCACAAGCTCACGACCCGTGACAAATACAACGGCAACGAACAAGTTTTCAATGCCAGTGGAATAGGTATGGACATTAAACATGTTGGTCATTCTATTGTTAGTACCCCTGATCGCAATCTACATCTTAAAAACATTCTTCATGTTCCACAAGAAAATAAAAGTTTGTTGTCAGCTCATCGTCTTGCTTTTGATAATAATGCATTTTTTGGAAATTCACCCTTATTTTTTCTCCATAAAGGATCAGGCAACAAAGAAAAATCTTCTTCGAGGCAAGTGTAGGCATGGATTATACCCCTTCTGTCCACTTCAACTAGGTCAAGCAAGCATTCTCTCAGTGTCACCAAACCATCTTTCGAGTGGTGGCATTATCGTTTAGGTCATCCATCATCAATCATAGTTATTAGCCAAAATAATTTCCTTGTGCAATTGAGTCCAATCATGATGATTCTATTTGTGATGCCTGTCAAAAAGGCAAGAGTCGTCAATTGCCCTATCAAAAGTCATTTAGTGAATCTAGGCTTCCTTTAGAGCTTGTGTTTTCATATGTGTGGGGTCCTGGTATTGAGTCTGTTGGGCGAAAGAAATATTATGTTAGCTTTACTGATGATTTCATCAAGTTCACATGGATTTATTTACTGAAGTATAAGTCTGAAGTGTTTCAAAAATGTCATGACTTTCAGAATCTTGTTGAAAGACAATTCAATAAGAAAATTCTTTCTATGCGAACCGATTGGGGAGGTGAATATGAAAAACTTAACTCCTTTTTTTTTTACCAAAGTTGGTATTTCTCATCATGTTTCATGCCCTCATGCACACGAACAAAATGGTTCGGCCAAAACAAAACATCGCCATATTTTTGAAGTAGGATTGTCAATTTTTTCTCATGCATCCATGCCATTAAAATTCCAGGATGAAACTTTTATTTCAGCCACCTATCTTATTAATAGATTGAGCAACATGTTCAGTATACTTTTTTATGTTCATTATGTTACTCCTTAGTTGTATAATTTTAGCAGGTGGATAATACTTTCCAATAAAAGCATCTTTGAAGTTATTCCAAGAATCAATATCTAGGCAAAGATAATAACCATTTTTAGCTCTTCTTTACGAAAAAGGAATAGTTTCAATTTTATAATGTCACCTTCTACCTCTTTATACCTTTTCATATCACATAACTCAGCAAAGTTATTTATATGAGAGGCGGCATCATCACCACTAACACGAGAATGTTTCTCTTTCATAACAAGATTCAGCATGCCATGTTTTATTTCATAAGATTTTGCCGTAGTGGCAGGGGAGCAATTGGTGTGCATATGAAATCATAATTATTTGTACTAGTAAAGTCACATAACTTAGTGTTATTAGGTGAACCCATCTTAGCAAGAGAAAAACAAGATAAACTAACAAAACAGAAAAAAAAATACTAAAAGCTGAAATTCTTTAAAAATGTGTTTATTATTTTTAGAGAAAACACGAGCAAAACAAGACTAAACAAAAAAGTAACTAATAAAAACAAGAAAAAAGTAAAGAGAATGGAAGTGTGTAACTCCCTTTGATGCAGCTCTAGATTTCCTAGCAACGACGCTAGAAAGCTTCCTTGATGTGGTTAATTTTCACCACCCGTTGAGGTCCCCAAGAGGAGGGTAATGTAGCTAGTAGTAAGTTTTCACCCAGTGACAAGAACAAGGTTTAATCGAACCAGTAGGACTTACAGATCTACAACATGGTGCCAACAAACGTGTTTGATGGCGTGGGCCTACATACAACACACAAATTTACTTTTCCTCAATGTTTCACGAAGATTGTCAGTCTCCCCGTTTTGCGGAAAACAAAGATATTAAATGTATGGTTTGGAAAACAATGATGGAAGTTAAAACAAAACAACTAGCAATTAATAATGAAAAGAAACTAAAAGAGGTTGTAATCAATGTAAAAGAATGGACCGGGGGCCATAGTTTCACCATTAGTGTCTCTCCAAAAGATAACAATCAAACATGTTGGGTGAATAAATTACAACGGGATAATTGATAGAATTAGAATAACAACTAATTATGATAAGCAACGTAAAGTGTAGTATTCATGTAGGCATTACGTCAAACATACATAGGCCGTTATGCAACTGTATCTATGACTAATAATCCACCTTGAGTGCGCTTCTACGTTTTCCACTCGCTGGTATTAAGTTGCAAAAGCAACAGATAATTGCATTTAGCACTATACATAATTTAAACAATACTGATAATTACAAAATACATAAACATCGTTGTTTTACCCTTAGTAGAAACAACACATCCTTCTTCTTAGTCGTTGCTGTCATTCGAGCCCTGACACAAAGGAGGCATGAACCTACTATGAAGCAAAAAATATCTGTTGGATATACAAGAAATCGCTTGTACAAAGTAACCACATAGATCGGAGGGCATTCAAGAACTTAGATAAAACATGGATACGATAATAGAAACAATATCATATAAGAAACATGAACAATCTTATCATAATTTCTCAATTCATCGGATACCATCAAACACAACAAGTATTACATAACAGGTGATCTTTATCATGTTATACAACTCATAAGATCTAAACATGGTAGCACAAGGAGACGATACAACCATCTAACTATTGTTATGAACCCACAGTCCAAGAATGAACTACTCTCACATCATCTAGGAGGCAAATGAAGAAGTCTCCGGTGATGATTTCCCCCTCCGCTAGGGTGCTGAAATAAGACTTAAGAACACCCAGATTATGGTTTCAAGATGGTGGCAGATCTCTATAAGTTTAGTAAAATAATGCCCGCCTCGAAGGTTTTAGGTCAAGGGGCAATTTATAGGTGAAGAGAGGTCCCTGGAGGAGCCCTGATGGGCCCAGGCGCCAGGAGGGCACGGCCCCACCAGGACCCGCGCCTAGGGGTCGCCTTCTCCCCCGGTTCTCCTCTCCAGATCCCCTGTAGACTTAGTCTTCATATTGTGTTGAAACGTGCCCTCGATTTTTCGTCTTTGGGATATTTCTTCAACAGTTTTTCTGAAACGCAAAAACAGAAACCGGTACTTGGCATCTTATCAATAGGTTACTTGGGAAAAATGACCTAAAAAATGATATAAAACGGTAGTAGAAACATATAGCTGTGGTATAAAATAAGCATGAAACAGATCAAAAATTATAGATACGTTATGGACGTACTGAGACCGAATCCCAAGCTTGCTTGAAGTCGTTGTCATCGCCGGCGATGAGTCGAAATCTAGGCCGATTTTGGTGTCAGGTCGATGTGTTTTCCGGCAACATGGACCCCATCCCCACGAGCCCCGGTGTGTGGACGCGTCGACCGCTTCCATGGCCGCAACAACACTATCCCCGACTACTCTGCGGGTAACGGTGGCACGCCGAGTTATCCACTCTTATGTGCCGCACGATTCGCCTTGTCAGTGAGGTAGCCCGTAGCAGCACGCTCAAGGTAGGCGCCATTCGTCGAGCTTGAGCTCCTCATAGAGAGGCGGAACTCTGCGTCCCCGACCCGTTGTCGTCGTTCGGCCAGGATCAAGGAGCTCGGCCAGGAACTGATGCCGGATCGAGCGATGAGGCGGTGCAGCGCTGCTTGTGGGCGATGGCAGGAAGGAGACAGACTCCTTAATCTTTAGTTTTTTAGTTTTTTTTTTCTTAATTGCATTGATTGCCAAGTCAGCGTTAACAAATTGGCCTGGCCTTTCAGAAACGGTGTCAATTCATGTTCAATCCGCTTTTAGTGTGTTTGGCAAAAAAAATCGCATGAAAAGAGGTGTGATTTTGTTCGAAAAACCTAAAATGGCGTCAATTGACAATTGGTACGTGTCAAATGTGGCGGTTTTGTGCTAAATATGATAACGACCTTTTATTTTCCATCTATCTCCCATGAACACAGCGAAGCAATGTCGTTAAAAAAATACTAGATGATATTCCAAACTGGTTTAGGCGTGCATTATTCGAACACTTTTTTTTTTAAACCTGCATTCGAACACTTATATTTACCACGTTTAGCACAAATTCCTCCAAAACCAAGGGTTCCTGGGACGCATTTTTGGAGCGGGCCCTACGCGCTGTTTCGGCCCAGTTTTTTCTATCCCGCGACGTTGTCGCTCTGGCTCGCACCTGAACTGGGATTAGTCCCACCTCGCTAATCGAGTATAGCTGCGACCGGCTTATCTACGCGGCGCTCCACCCGCGTTACAGCCAGGCGTGGCAGCGCGCGCCTGTTACTCCAGCTACGGAGGGCTAGAGAGTTGGTACCGTTGATTAGTGTGCTTTGAACTGAGCCCGTGGCAGAAGGTTGGTACCTCTGCTGAACAAATACAGCAGAGGTTGCTCCCTGCGGATAAATCGCAGGTTGCTGAGCCGCGCAGCGTGCGCGTGCTCGTCATTGGGTCCGTGGCGCCTAAAGCCCGATCCCCTTTCCTCCGAAGGAGAAGTCAAGTCCTCCTTTGGCCATCAGTCAACATGATTGATGAAAAGCCTGGCCCAAGCCGTCCGCCTAAGGGGGGCCATCATTGGGCAAGTACGGCAACGTGATCGTACGCCCCCGCGCTGATCTTGGGTTTCCACGGAGATGGCCTTTGGCGGGCCTACTTCGTGGTCCACGGGTTCGCACACTCAATCCCGCTACCAACTCTTTTGCCTTATTTTTTTGAGAGACTATCCACGTTTTATTGATAACCACGTTACAGAGTACTTTCCGGATACACTCCGGGATACTATCAAGGAAAATATTACAAGAAGAAATCTTACTACTACAAGCTAGAGTATGCGCCACAATATTCTTCTGTCGTCCGACATGCTTGACCAAGCAGCCGGAGAACTCCGAAACCAGGCGCTTGATGTCACCCACGACGGAGCCAATCTGAGACCTATCCCCGGAGGGAGAGCCGATCCTTTGAACCAGCAATAGGCAGTCTGATTCCAACTTAATGTTCCTGAAGCCATTTTCCTTGGTGATTTCCAGTGCCCTCCTAGCCGCCATGGCTTCCGCCACCTCAGGATCAACAAGTCCGCCAATGCTTTCATTGAATGCCAGTCTCACCGAGCCCGTGTGACGTGGGGATGACTCCCAGGCCTATCGGATGAGCCTACCCGGTCTAAGGCCCAATACTGAAAGCCCAGCATGAGAGGTCACCTCATGGTTCTAGAAGGTCCAGCCACGGCCTACCCGCAAGACTTTGCGGGCCAAGATGGAAAGGTTCCACCGACTAGAGCTAGGGTTTGTAACCCCCTGGATACGGGTTTGAGACCCAGCCACCTATATAAGGACTGTGAGAACCACCGGGGGGACATCCAATCTAGAGTTAACACCATAGAAGCCGCACCTCGAGATCCAATCTCTCGACCTGTGCACCCAACATTGTAACCAAACACAATAATACAGAGATAGACAAGGAGGAGTAAGGGTATTACCTCCACAGGGGTCCCGAACCTAGGTAAAATTGTGCCCCTGTTAGCCGTCGAGTCCACCAGCGCCTACATTGTTCCTCTACTCGAAACCCTACCGGCTCAACCGAGGAATTTGTTAACATGACTCATCGACAATTGGACCCGTCTGTGGAAACGACAGGCGCTGAATACACGGCTTCGCCGGCTTCATCTGCACCGAGCTTTGACAGGAGCCCGGAACCTTTGGCTCCTACGGAGCCAATCTGCTATGGGTCGTTCGTCTACACGCCCCACTCGCAGGCATCTCGCCCGGCGTTCAGCGGTCTCCAGGAGGGCATCAACATGACGTTCGGCAAACTCCACTTCCGCGCCAGCAAGGAGGGGATCCTGCGCTTCCCCGACTCTACTACGCTTGACGAATCTGACACTGAGTCTGTCTCGAGCACGACGACCCAAGAATCGCCGCTCAGCGATGCCGACCGCAACTCGGAGTCTAGCGACGGCTCGTTCGCCGCAACAAGATCAACTTCCACACTATCGCGACTGACGAACCCGCCGACCTCGGCGATAACTGCTGGCCCGTGCCAAGGAATTACGAGCCATATCTGGCCCACGTCTGCATGGCCGACCCAGTCGAGGAACCCGGCGAAACGGAGACAAGCCTGGCGGCAAGGCAGCAGATCCACGTCTCACGAGCCGGCTGGAACAAGGCAAAAACGGTGGTACAGAAGAGCCCACCGCTGGCAAGCGGAGCCACGCGGGAAGATTTGACATCGTACCATTACTTCCTGTTGCTAGAAAGTCAAGAGATGGAAAACAACCGATGAGGCAAAAGAGGCTCGAAATGTGAGGATTGCGATAGCAACAGATGGATTCAATCCATATGGTATGTCGACTGTCTCATACAGCTGCTGGCCCGTGTTTGTTATTCCGCTCAATCTCCCTCCTGGAGTCTTAATGCAAAGGAATACCATATTTCTGTCGCTGATCATTCCAGGGCCAGAATACCCGGGGAAGAATCTGAGTGTCTACATGCAGCCTCTTGTGGATGATTTGAACCACTCTTGGCACCACGGGACGTTCACATACGACCGGGCATCAAAGAAAAACTTCTTAATGAAAATTTGGTTCCAATATTCCATGCACGACCTTCCAGGGTACGCTCTATTTTGTGGATGGTGTACCGCTGGTAAGTGGCCATGCCCAGTGTGCAGGAACCGATTGGAGTTCCTCTGGTTAAGCGCGGGTAAGAATTATTCCTCGTTTGACATGCATCAACAGTTCCTCAAAAGAAGGCATCGATTTAGAGAAGACAAAAAGAACTTCAAGAAGGGCAGAGTTGAGCGTGTTGAAAAAAAGATACCAACATTCGATGGTGCAGCTGTTGATGCCGAGCTACGTGCTCTTGTTCCCGCTGGGGGAAATGGCCCACGATACGTCGGATATGGTAAAACACACAACTGGACTCACGTGGCAGGCTTAACGCAGCTTGATTATTACAAGGATCTCGAACTTCCCCATAACATCGATGTGATGCACACCGAAAAGAATGTCGGAGAGTCACTCTTTCACACAATCCTGAACATTCTTGAGAAGTCAAAGGATAATGTGAAGGCTAGAGTCGATGTCCAGAAACTCTGTGATAGAGAGAGATTACATATGCAGGCTCCTGACCGCCGGCGAAAAAATTGGTTTAAACCGCTCGCCGACTACTGCCTTGACAGTATTCAAAAGAAGGAGGTATTCAGGTGGCTCAAATTCATTGTCATGTTTCCTGATGGTTATTGTTCGAATATAAGCAATGGGGTCAATCTTGTAACGGGAAAAGTCAACAGGCTCAAGAGTCACGACTATCATATATGGCTTGAGCGGCTGATGCCGGTGATGGTTCGAGGGTATCTACCCGAGCGTGTCTGGCGAGTGCTCGCGGAGTTGAGCCATTTCTTCCGCACGCTTTGTGCTAAGCAGATATGTCCTATGATTATTCAGAAGCTGCATGATCTAGTGCCGGAGTTTCTATGCAACTTAAAGATGATATTTCCGCCAGGCTTATTTACTCCGATGGCACATCTCGTTGTGCATCTCGCGAACGAGGCACTTTTGGGTGGACCGGTGCAGTTTCGTTGGCAGTTTTGTATTGATAGAGAGTTCAAGTACATTAGAAACAAAACTGGAAATAAAGCTAAGATTGAAGCATGCATAGCTGAGGGAGTATGTCTTGAGGAGATGGCAGACGCCGCGACAACGTACTATCCTGCTGAAGTTCCCACTATGCATAACCAGGCATCTCGGTACAATATCGACGAGCCCAAGCATGACCCCCAGCTCCTCCTCTTCCAATGTCCCGGTGGCAAGTCAGGTGGCCGAGAAAAATATAACTTGACCAATGAAGAGCAGGATTGCATAATGGTCTATGTGCTTACGAACATGCTGGAAGTGGTCGATTATATCAGGTAAAATGGTGGTACAAATTACTTTCCAACTAGTAACCCTGTTTTGATCTAATACGTATTCTCTTCTTTTAGAGAATTCACGGATGAAATGTGGTCTGGAGCGGAGGAACCATCTGTCGGGGAGCTGGACACTCTTCTGAAAGAGGGTGCTCCCGGAAAGAAAAAATTTGTGTCTTGGTTCATGGAAAAAGTAATTTCTAACCTCTCCCTATTACCTTGCAATCTATGACTTGTCCCTTTCGTTACACCTATCTAATGCACAAAACAATTTCTATCCTATTTGTAGGGAGCTAATCCCAACGTTCAGATGACGGATGAGTTGAGATGTGTTTCCCAAGGTTTTAACCTAGAGTCGTGAAATATGAGAAGTATGATGTGAATGGGTATCGTTTCCATACGGAGGATCACCAGAAGAGTCGGCCGAATGCAAAAACGGTAAATACCGGGGTTTTCACCCGAGGCGCTAGGGGAGGCGACGGAGCCGATTCCGTAGACTACTACGGGAGGTTAGAGAAGGTATACGACCTGACGTTCAATCGCACCAACGTAGAAATCAAGCTCGTTGTGTTCAAATGCCACTGCCCGTCCATGGATACAAAAGTACCCCTTCCATTGGGTTAGTTGAAGTTAGGCCTTCAACCACCTATAGCGGAGCCGATGTCTTTATTGTGGCTCACCAAGCCAATCAAGTTTAGTATTTGCCTTACCCATGCCACAAAGAGGCACTCAAGGGTTGGGAGGTCGCGTTCAGGGCATCGCCACATGGTAAACTACCCATGCCGTCCGACGACGAATATAACAACATTGACCCGAAAACGTACGAGGGAATTTTCTATCAAGAGCAAGAGGACTTCGGGGACTTTGACTTACAAATGGGTGGTTTTGAGGACCTTGAGAACAATGCAGAAACTCGTGGTGAGTTAGTGGTGGATCTAAAGGACATAGACATGCTCACCAAGCTACATACAGACAATGGCGACGATGATGAGCCACCACCATTCGAAGATCCTCTAATTTACTACTCACGTGATAGTGATACGGATAGTGAGAACGAGAACCCACTTAATTATGAGAGTGATGATTCGAGGTGATGTCTTTATACTTAGAATTTTATCTTAGTATTTTTATGCAAGTTTCACCATTTTATACTTAGTATTTTTTCTTTTGAACATGCCTAGTGATGCTCTACATTTTATGCCAAGTTTCACCATTTTATGCTAAGTGCCTACATTTCACCATTTTATGCTAAGTGTCTATATTTTTACTATGTATATGTGATTTAATTGTTTTCTCTTTCTTGATGCAGGTGGTTGGACAATATGAGCCAAGGCAAGGAATCGTCGTCGTCCTTGCTCAAGGAATCATTGTCGTCTGCATGGCCGAACCAGTCGAGGAACCCGCCGAAACAGAGGCAATCCTGGCGGGAAGGCAGCAAATCCACGTCTCGCGAGCCGCCTGGAACAAGGCAAAAATGACGGTACAGAAGAGCCAACCGCTGGCAGGCGGGGCCACGCAGGAAGATTTGACAGCGTACCATTACTTCCTGTTGCTAAAAAGTCAAGAGATGGCAAACACCCGCAAAGAACTCAACGCGCTCCAGCGCGCGGCGGAAGCTTCGAGTGCGCGACGGGCGGCGCTCTCCAAAACTCGCGACTCAACAGGAGATCAACCTCTCGGGAAAGGAAAGAGCACCTCCAAGACTGCTCACGTGAACCAAGAAGCTCTCAGTGAGATTTCTAGGACCATAGAGACCTCGTTCATGCACGTCGACGAGGAGGGCAACATGCACCCGACAACTCCTGCCGTCGTGGTCTTGGCCGCCGCTACCTATTTATAGGTAATCCAGCCGCCAGAAAACGACCCCCGTGCAAAGCAACATCGCCAAGTCCAAAGGGGGCTAGGTCTGGTCGGAGCGGCAATCGTTTCCCAAAATCACAAGAAAACGGCCAATCCGGAAGCCGCGACGCCTCGGACTGACAAAACACCTCGCAGACGCGAGAGCACGTCGCCCAAAAGAGGAGACAAAGAATCGTCCCGCCGTCGCAGGGGCAAGGAGGCACGGTGCCGTGGAGACAGCCCGCGACATCGCGAAGGCCGCTCGAGATCGCGAGGAAGAACGGCGCAGTGGCCGCAACTCGCGACACCATAGCAGGAAGCCACGACGGGGAAATAGTCACGACCGCCCCTTTTACAACGCTCGAGACGATATCACCCAAAACATGGTTGACATGGCCCGTGCACGCAGGAACCGCGCCCGCTCGCCATCTACCTCCTCTGAAGAGGAAGATTGCGACACGATGTGCTTCAGCAGCAACATTCGCGAGGCACAAATGCCCAAGATATTCAAGCTCACTTTGGAGGTCCCGAATGTTGGGGCGCGTGTAGAAAAACGAAAACTTTTTCCTACGCAATGCTCCCAAGATCTAGCCGAGGTAGAAGACCACGAGTATTACCACTAGACGCGCAGGTGCGGATTATCGGTGCAGCGCGTCGGGGCAGTGCAGTCCCACGATCCGGTCCGGCCGATCCAATCCCTCGAACGTCGAAGTGCTGAACGTACAGCACCTCTGCCGGTATCCACACGTACGAGGAGGAGCTCCGACGGCGGACTGCTAGGTCCGGTGCGACGGCTGGACTGAGTGGGGCTAGGGTTCCCAACGCATGGGAGAGTGGACTAACGTGCCCGTTGGGCAACCTGCGCCCCTCTTTATATAGCGTATGGTAATGGGCTGCACAACACTTGTGGCCCATTCCCTCTGTGAGTCCGACTCACTAACTCAGTCCATTTCCGGTTCGGGTCCAACCCAACCAATACTTGCTCCCGCTCTTAAGTGTGCGACCCTGCAGGCTCATGGTGACTTGGACACGATTGGAGTCCAACTCCCAATCGATCAATCGGTAGCGGCTCCTAGCAGAACGTGCCGACTCCCAAGTACCATTGAGTCATGACGACATACCTTTCAATGTGATATTCATCTTAGTCCTTTTTGCCTCACGATATACCTTGTCGAGCTATAGGCGATTTATCGTCATCCCTTAAATAGCTCAACTCTCTTCTCGATCCGTGATATGTGATTCATCTGACTAACTCTTAGTCAATCGACACAGTTAACACTTAACTGAGTCGCGCATGGCCATGCTTCCTGAATCATATCACTCGAGAGGGCCCAGAGAATATCTCTCCATTCGGAGGGGGCAAAATCCCATCTTGATTATCCACATCACGTAGCTTGCTTCTCATTCGACCCGAACTCTGCCTTTATAGTTGCCTTGTCACAGAACAACGTTTGACAGAACCTAAGTCGGTGATCCACAACTCGGATTGTGCGACAACCTCAGGTCTAAGGATTACATTGATTGACACATGCAAATGACGACTTGATCGTTGCATCTCAATGTGGGTCAGTCCGACTTGCTAAACTCTTTAGCCAAGTCCGTGAATGTTGGAATGGCATCACCATGCCCATGACAAGTGGAACCGTGTCATCAGCCAACACTCACATTAGTCTAGGGTGTGTGTCCAGCACAACCTAAATGACCAAGGACAATCTAGTATGAACAACATGAATATATAGTTCCACAATCGAATCACATATTCAATGACATATATCAGATGTTCAAAACAAGGACAACTTAATAACTTTATGAATACAGTGGGAATTACATCATACATGATTGCCTCTAGGGCATATTCCCAACAGTCTCCCACTTGCACTAGAGTCAATCATCCTGGCATCATATGCCTAGGCATCTAATGCCCATACCTCTCGTGTGCGCCTCATGCTTAGGCTGTGGTAGCGCCTTTGTCAACGGATCTGCAATGTTTGCATCCGTGTGTACTTTGCATAACTTGATATCACCTTGTTCGACAAACTGGCGAATGAGGTGGTACCGCATGAGTATATGTTTGTTCTTCTGGTGTTGTCTAGGTTCCTTGGCTTGTGCGATAGCACCATTGTTGTCACAATATACGTCCAATGGATTGGACGCGCCCTGAACCACACCAAGATCTATCAGGAGGTTCCTAATCCAAACAGCTTCCTTTGCCGCCTCTGAGGCAGCAATATACTCAGCCTCTGTTGTAGATGCAGACACCGTATCTTGCTTGGAACTTTTCCAGCTCACAGCTCCTCCGTTCATTACGAACACGTATCCCGATTGCGAACGAGAATCATCTGAGTCGGTGAGATAACTCGCATCCGTGTAACCCTTTACACTGAATTCCTCATCACCTCCATAAACTAGGAACATTTCCTTAGTATTTCTCAAATACTTAAGGATGTTTTTAACCGCTGCCCAGTGGGCTTCGCCAGGGTCAGCCTGGTATCTGCTCGTAACACTTAGAGCATAGGAAACATCTGGCCTAGTACAAATCATGGCATACATGATGGATCCGATTGCTGAAGCATACGGGATCACACTCATCCGACTTCGCTCATCAGTTGTCGAAGGACACTGATTCTTGCTAAGTTTTATGCCATGGGACATCGGTAAGAATCCCTTCTTGGACTCTTCCATTTTGAACTTCTTCAAAACTTTGTCCAGATATGTACTCTGACTCAATCCAATGAGCCGCCTGGATCTATCTCTATAGATCCTGATTCCTAATATGTAAGTCGCCTCACCCAAATCTTTCATTGAGAAACACCTTTCCAATGACTCTTTGGTTTCTTGCAACATCATGACATCATTTCCAATCAGTAATATGTCATCCACATATAAGATTAGAAAGTTTACTTTGCTCCCACTAAAATTCTTGTATAAACAAGAATCATGATCGCTCTTGATGAAGCCAAACGATTTGACTACCTCATCAAAGCGAATGTTCCAACTCCGAGATGCTTGCTTCAACCCATAAATGGATTTCTGAAGTTTGCATACCTTGTCAGCATTAGCTGGATCGACAAAACCTTCGGGCTGTATCATATACACGTCCTCAGTTAAATTTCCATTAAGGAAAGCCGTCTTGACATCCATCTGCCATATCTCATAGTCGAAATAGGCTGCTATGGCTAACATGATCCGAATTGATTTAAGCATCGCTACGGGCGAGAAGGTCTCGTCATAGTCAACTCCTTGAACCTGTCGGAACCCCTTCGCGACAAGTCGTGCTTTATAGATGGAAATATTTCCATCCATATCAATTTTCTTCTTAAAGACCCATTTACACTCGACGGGTCTTGCACCGTCAGGCAGATCAACCAAATTCCAAACTTGGTTTTCATCCATGGACTTTAAATCGGATCTCATGGCTCCAAGCCATGACTCAGAATCGGATCCCACCATCGCTTCCGAATAAGTTGCCGGCTCATTACTGTCTAACAGTAAAACATCTCGAGCACTCTGTAATCTGGCAGATCTCCGTGGTTCAGGTGCTGTTACCGGTGTAGGTACCACGACCGGCTCAGCCTCCAAGGCGTTCGCCGACTCGCCCCTAGCCGGTTCCTCTCGAATTTCTTCGAGTTGCACCGTGCTCCCACTGACTTCCCGACTGAGAAACTCTTTCTCAAGGAAGACACCATTCCGAGCGACAAACACTTTGCCCTCTTCCCGGTTGTAGAAGTAGTACCCCAAGGTTTCCCTCGGATACCCCACGAAAATACACTTATCCGACTTGGGCGTGAGCTTGTCCGACTGAAGTCGCTTGACAAATGCTTCACAACCCCAAATCTTAAGAAAAGACAAACTTGGCTTCTTGCCCGTCCACATCTCATGTGGTGTCTTCTCTACTGACTTTGATGGTACTCTGTTTAGTGTGAAAGCTGCAGTTTCTAGACAATAACCCCAAAATGATAAAGGTAGATCTGTCCGACTCATCATTGATCGTACCATGTCCAACAAGGTCCGATTTCTCCGTTCCGATACACCGTTTCTCTGCGGTGTACCCGGCGGAGTGAGTTGAGGAACTATTCCACAACTCTTTAGATGGTCATCAAACTCATGGCTCATGTACTCGCCTCCACGGTCCGACCGTAGAAACTTTATTTTCTTGCCGAGCTGATTTTGTACCTCATTCTGGAATTCCTTGAACTTTTCAAAGGCTTCCGACTTGTGTTTCATTAAATAGATATATCCATACCTACTCAAATCATCAGTGAAGGTAATGAAGTACTCATAACCACCTCTGGCTGTCGTGCTCATTGGTCCACATACATCACTATGTATTAGTTCCAACAAGTCGGACGCCCTTTCACAACTCCTTGCAAAAGGTGTCTTGGTCATTTTGCCTAGTAGGCATGATTCGCATGTCTCGAATGACTCTAAGTCAAACGAAGTTAGAAGTCCATCATCATGGAGCTTCTTCATGCGCTTCCAACTTATATGACCAAGCTGACAGTGCCAAAAGTAAGTCATATTCAGATCATTTGGTTTCAACCTTTTAACATTTATGTTATAGACCGATTCACTATCAAGATTTAAAATAAATAACCCGTTCTGAACGGGTGCAAAGCCATGAAACATATCTTTCAAATATAAAGAACAACCATTATTCTTAATATTCGACTCATAACCTTGTCTCATCAAACATGAGGCGGAAATAATGTTTCGACTAAGCGCTGGAACATAATAACAATTATTTAGTTCCAAAATAAATCCTGAAGGTAAATGAAGTTGCATCGTGCCGACTTCCAACGCAGCGACTCTCGCCTTGTTGCCGACCCGAATATCAACCTCTCCTCTTGCCACGCTCCTAGTTCTTACCAGTCCCTGCAACGAGTTGCATATGTGAATAACTGATCCGGTATCATATACCCAAGAACTATTAGGCGCATCAGCAAGATAAATGTCTATAACATTGCACACAAGCGTACCTGAGTTGGAAGTCACACCTCCACTCTTGGCTCTGTCAGCCAAATACTTGGTGCAGTTCCTCTTCCAGTGGCCATCTTGCTTGCAATAGAAGCAGTTGGCTCCGGCTGTAGGAGAAGGTTTAGTCTTTGAGGGAGCACTCTGGACAGGGCCATGGGTGCTACCTCCTGACTTATCCTTCTTTTTCTTAGTCCAAGAACTCTTCTTGAACTTAGCCTTATTATGCACCATCAACACTTGACTGGTGCCTTTCTTGATATCAGCCTCTGCCGTTTTGAGCATCCCATGTAATTCAGTGATACTCTTATCCATACCATGCATATGGTAGTTCGAGATGAACGAACCGTACACACTAGGAAGAGAGTTCAGAATTATATCAGTAGCGAACTCTTCGTTAAGTGGGACGCCCAGCCGATCCAGAGACTGAATGTAACCAATCATCTTGATTACATGCGGACTCAGTGGATCGCTATCTTTCAGCTTACAGCCCAGCAAAGCTTGAGAGACTTGATACCTCTCGGTCTTTGCCTGAGCCTGGAACATACTTTTGAGGCTTTCGATCATATCGTAGGCCTCAACATTCTCGAACTGCTGCTGCAAGTCCGGTTCCATGTGTGCAAGCATAAGACAGCTAATTTCCGTAGACTCATCTCTAGTCTTACGGTAGGCATTTGTGACTGCGACAGTCGCATCGTCATCAGGCTCTTCTGGAAGTGGAGTTTCTAGAACATGTTCTTTCTTGTCATGCTTGAGGACTATCCTCAGATTACGATACCAGTTGGTGAAATTAGTTCCATTAAGCTTATCTTTCTCTAGGATTGACCTCAACGCAAACGCGGACAACTGAGGAAGGTTGCTAGGTGCCATTGATCTACAACAGAAAATATGCAAAAACACTTAAGACATGTATTCATAAAAGAGCAGGCATATTAAACGCTTTAATACTTATGCTCCCACTAGAACCAACATCCCTCCGATGGTTGCTAAGTGATTCAAGATCCTAAATAAGCAAGCCGACTAGTGAGCTTTAGCATCACCGCTAGCCGTCAAGTGATCTAGGTAGGCAACACCTTGCCAATCGTGTCCCTATACGACTCCTGTTAGTTGGGTGACATCACATGCCCCGGCTCCCAACCTACCTCGCCCCGAGCCCCACAACCGTTGTGATGGACTCGTCTAGATTACCAAGTGCTTCTGCTTGTAAGAGTCCGACTCAAACCCACCTAACCGGAAAGAATTGGTAGCACCTCAATTTCATGAGCCCACTACCAAGAATGTCCGACTTGTGATGGTGCAACACTGGCGGGGCGACCGACTAGACCTTCTTTGAGGGATTAAAGAATCTACCAACTATCTAAATAGAGGTAAATAGAGACATAACAATAACACAAATAAAGCAATTATAATGTGAAATGGTATGGCTCTCTTCATGGTGATCTCCATCTCCACAAAGCTTGTAAGTTGACTCGTGCCAACTCTTGTCACGTGCCATCTTACTCCATGTAGCCGACTTGTACATCGACTTGCATGCCACCGGGTTCTCCAACAAGCTACACTAGCTAGTAAATGAAAATTTACATAGAGAATCCGACACGCAGGCCGGTATACAATAAAATGACAGCACCTAGGCTCCAGCCGGCTGACATAAACATGATACGCAGATCATGTATGGATTACACACATCACATGCACATAAGCCATACCATTCACAACTTCCTGCAAAAACAAGTTATGCATAGATACGATATCTACCGGCGTTGTGAACTCGCAACGACATCTAAGGCGCTACGACAGGATTCCGATCATGGATTTCTTCATCGGATAAAACGATTTTACCCGAATCTGATCCGTATTCCGATTCGACCAAACTCTTTGATCTTCGATCACCGCAACTGGATTTATGTGTCACGGTATACCCCGATGGCGGAAACCGACCGGTAGGGGTAAGTTGTTCCACGACCTTAGCAGTATGATCACGGAAACCAGATCATCCATTAACCCCGAGTACGATTGATCCAATCAACCTTGTACAAAACCGATCTATCTCATAGACCGACCACCAAAACAGCAATTAGATCACATCTAACGCTAACTACATATCACATATGTACGGATCTCGGGCCTAATACCAGAAGCTACTGCTCTGATACCACTGTTGGGGCGCGTGTAGAAAAACGAAAACTTTTTCCTACGCAATGCTCCCAAGATCTAGCCGAGGTAGAAGACCACGAGTATTACCACTAGACGCGCAGGTGCGGATTATCGGTGCAGCGCGTCGGGGCAGTGCAGTCCCACGATCCGGTCCGGCCGATCCAATCCCTCGAACGTCGAAGTGCTGAACGTACAACACCTCTGCCGGTATCCACACGTACGAGGAGGAGCTCCGACGGCGGACTGCTAGGTCCTGTGCGACGGCTGGACTGAGTGGGGCTAGGGTTCCCAACGCATGGGAGAGTGGACTAACGTGCCCGTTTGGCAACCTGCGCCCCTCTTTATATAGCGTATGGTAATGGGCTGCACAACACTTGTGGCCCATTCCCTCTGTGAGTCCGACTCACTAACTCAGTCCATTTCCGGTTCGGGTCCAACCCAACCAATACTTGCTCCCGCTCTTAAGTGTGCGACCCTGCAGGCTCATGGCGACTTGGACACGATTGGAGTCCAACTCCCAATCGATCAATCGGTAGCGGCTCCTAGCAGAACGTGCCGACTCCCAAGTACCATTGAGTCATGACGACATACCTTTCAATGTGATATTCATCTTAGTCCTTTTTGCCTCACGATATACCTTGTCGAGCTATAGGCGATTTATCGTCATCCCTTAAATAGCTCAACTCTCTTCTCGATCCGTGATATGTGATTCATCTGACTAACTCTTAGTCAATCGACACAGTTAACACTTAACTGAGTCGCGCATGGCCATGCTTCCTGAATCATATCACTCGAGAGGGCCCAGAGAATATCTCTCCATTCGGAGGGGCAAAATCCCATCTTGATTATCCACATCACGTAGCTTGCTTCTCATTCGACCCGAACTCTGCCTTTATAGTTGCCTTGTCACAGAACAACGTTTGACAGAACCTAAGTCGGTGATCCACAACTCGGATTGTGCGACAACCTCAGGTCTAAGGATTACATTGATTGAGACATGCAAATGACGACTTGATCGTTGCATCTCAATGTGGGTCAGTCCGACTTGCTAAACTCTTTAGCCAAGTCCGTGAACGTTGGAATGGCATCACCATGCCCATGACAAGTGGAACCGTGTCATCAGCCAACACTCACATTAGTCTAGGGTGTGTGTCCAGCACAACCTAAATGACCAAGGACAATCTAGTATGAACAACATGAATATATAGTTCCACAATCGAATCACATATTCAATGACATATATCAGATGTTCAAAACAAGGACAAATTAATAACTTTATGAATACAGTGGGAATTACATCATACATGATTGCCTCTAGGGCATATTCCCAACACCGAAGTATGACAGCTCGCAAGAAACTAGGACCTGGCTCTCGGACTACCTGATCGAGGTAAAGTGCCAACGTGCAAATAAAGTGACGGCTATGCAGTACCTAAACCTGCACCTTGTCGGAGCCGCTCGAAGCTGGATCGAAGGCAGGCCACGTGCATGTTACAGATCCTGGGATGATCTAACCCGCTTTGATTGTTATCGAACCTTTTGATTGTTGGGGATTTTACTTTATGGTTCTGTTTCCTCTTTGAAATGGTTATACTCATATTTATGTTGTTGTTGATTATGTTATTAAATGGGTAGAAGCTATACCTACAAAGAGTGTTGATGGCGATACCTCTTTAATACTGCGTAAAGATGTTATTTTCCCTAGGTTTGGTGTGCCTAGATATCTTATGACCGATGGAGGTTCTCACTTTATTCATGGTGGTTTTAGAAAAACCCTTGCTAAATATGATGTTAATCGCAAGATTGTCTCGGCTTATCATCCTCAGACAAGTGGGAAAGTAGAATTATCAAATAGAGAAATTAAATCTATCTTGCAAAAGACTGTTAATAAATATAGGAAAAATTGGTCTGATAAGAATGATGCTTTATGGGCTTATAGAACTGCTTATAAAAATCCTATGGGTATGTCTACTTATAAAATGGTTTATGGAAAAGCTTGTCACTTGCCTTTAAAATTAGGAAAAAAAACTTATTGAGCAGTGAGAGAACTAAATAAATTCAAGGATGCTTTTATTGGAAAGTATTATCCGCCTGCTAAAATTATACAACTAAGGAGTAACATAATGAACATAAAAAGTATACTGAACATGTTGCTCAATCTTGTGAAAGAATGAAGTCTATGGTTAAATCTTGGAAAAGAATGAAGTATCATATGTTTAATTATGTTAATACTATTGAGAGTTCCCACTAGTGAAAGTATGATCCCCAGGTGAAAGGCCATGTGTCCCCTAATCCTATTTTAATGTTTGATCACAACACTTGGAAATACTAACTATCTACTTATTTAGGAAATATACAGTGTTACAAACTGGATGAAATGGTATCTCAAAAGGAACAAATGGATCAAAGGAATACACAGAGGAGAGAAAGAAGAAGAAAAAAAGAAGAAGGAATTTGACTAGCCGGTATGGCCTGGCCGAGGCCGGGCTCAAGGCCGGAGGCTTATGTTAGTGCGTCGGCCTCTGCTCTGTGAAGCCGACCTAGGTCGGATCTCTCTGATTGGAGATCGGGTGTTCTGGCAAGCCAACCTAGGTCGGGCCAAGGTCGGATGCCTCTGTTACCTCGTCGTCCTGCGCCCTGTGGAGCCGGCCTAGGCCAGGCTGCCTGCCTGCCTGCTTCCTCCACGAGCCTGCCAACCTCCAAGCCGGTGTGGCCTGTCCTAGGGCCAGGTTTCCTACGAAACTCAGCAACTCTCCAATGGCCACTTACTGTACCACACTATAAATAGACATCTTTTTCCTCCTTGATCTCTTATAACTTGAAGCATCTCTCTCCACCATTTGTGACCACTCTAAACATCAAGGATATCCCCAAATACCCATCCAAAGCCCTTGATCTCTTGGGATTTTGGGGAGAAGCGCTAGATCTACATATCCACCAAACCGATTCGTCTCCATCCCACCTATCCCTTAGGGTTCTTGTAGTTCTTGGTTCATGGGAGCCTAGAACCTCGTCGCTATTAGCTCATTAGAGTTTGGAGCCTTGTTGGTGTCCCCGAAGCTTTGGGAGCTAGTGGATCTTGTTTCCCGGAGTCTTGGAGGCTTCCAGGATTTGGTGAGGACTCTCCAAGTTGTGGAGTGTGCCTCATTGATGACCCAAAATTATAGGGGGTGTATTGTAGTACTTTCGATAAATAAGAGTGTCGAACCCAACAAGGAGCAGAAGGTGTTGTCAGACAGGTTGGATAGAGGATGCACTGTAAACACTACCAAACGGGTTTTTTGATGTTTTTTGATGGAGCAAATAAATAAAGTGTGAGTAAATAAAATACAGTAAATAATATTGCAGCGAGTGGCCCAATCCTTTTGAGAGCAAAGGACAAGCCGGTTTTTCTACTTATGATTACCAAAAATTCTCGAGGACACACGGGAATCTCGTCAAGTGTTTTTGCTTCATTATGGTTGATTAATATTTATTGGTTCCTGAAGTGTTGTGTGGGTGAACCTATGCTAATGCACCGCCCAACTAGGACTAATACATACTTGTGATTATACCCCTCGTAAGCATCCGCAAATACAAGAAAGCCTGGTGGTGTGGGCCCCATGTGGCCCCCCTCTGGGTGCCCTTCTGGCTCACTTCCTCCTCAGAACTTCTAAGACTCCTCTGGTATCCCCCCTCTTCTTCCGATATTCTGAAATAGGGTATCTTTAGAGTGCTTTTTTCCATCAGATTTCTGGTTCCGGTGTTTATTCTCCAAAAATTATGAAACATGCAAAATAAGAGAAAATAACATAAGTGATCCATCATAACATTAAATGTATTGATGGATAACAGAAAATAACAATATAAAACAGTGATGCAAAAATGGACGTATCAACTCCCCCCCAAGCTTAGACCTCACTTGTTCCCAAGCGAAACTGAACTCAGTAAACATGACCACATGTTTATGGAGTGAGGTATCGATAAATAAAATACGGACAAAAGGTATCAATCTAACAAAGAACAAGTCATTTCAGACAGCAACTTCCTCTCATATAATCAAACTTTAAACAAGTGGAGGAAATCACAATAAAGGTGCAAAATGAAATCAAAATTGGTAAAGGCAAACTTCGTTCTTGGTGAGAGAATAATTAACAGTGTACTTATCTTTCGATCAGAGTCTTTATACTAGAGCTTATATTGCATAGTTTATCATGCTCAATGATAACGGTCTCTTTGGAGACACTGGTAACTTTCAAAGTGGTATTCAAACATATAAAAGCATTTTTACAAACAAGGAAGAATAAGGAACATGATTGAGTAAATCAACATATAGATGGATGGATCACAACAACTCAAATGCTTGCTTGAGACATAAAGAAGTAGGTTTGCTGACTCAACATAAAGGTAAAATATAGGCCCTTCGCAGAGGGAAGCATGGATCACTCATGCGATAGAGCTTTTATTTTTTAAACAGAGTTATAAAATGGTTAACACTCCTCCCAACCTTTCATACATAAACCATGGCTAACCAAACCTTGGGTGCCTGCCAACAATCACAAACCATGGAGGAGTGTCTAAATTTTTAGAAGTGTATGCTTATGTCAATGAATGGCAAACAGAAAATACAGTACGTCACAAGCCAACTACACTTCACAAGAGCGGATCCCATTGAAGGACGCAACTGGTATAGAAGGTCATCCCACTTTCTCTTTTGTTTGCACAATTATGCTTTGACTGATAAATCAGGGAAAAATAGTGAAGAGAATTTGTATTATTACTTGTAGCTGGGAACCCCACTTCCAGCTCTTCTAGCATTTTGATAAGCGGATGAAGCCACTAGTCCAGGGTGTGAAATCCAATCAACAAGTAAGATAAATATTCTCTATTGGCGTCCTCATGAGCTAAAACAGGGGCACAAAACATGTGTAATTTTGAAGGTTTTAAAGGTAGCACACAAGCAAATTACTTGGAGTGGCGGTGAAATACCACATGTAGGTAGGTATAGTGGACACAAATGGCAAGGTTTTGGGGCTCAAGGTTTGGATGCACGATAAGAATTCCCTCTCAGTACAATTTTTTGGCTAGCAAGGTTGGGTAGTAAGCATAAGAATTGAGGTAAAACAAACAAAAACATATATGATAGAGCCAAGCATGCAATCTTCCTTGAATGTACAAACAAACTTATTTGAGAATACTAAGCTTATGAGCTAACAAGAAAGAAAGATCATGGAATAATATATCTACATGCAACTCCCTCTTTTCTATTTAAGTCTCAACCAATTGTTGCTACTAGCCAATGCTAAGTTTGCCAAAACGAACTAGATTAACTTGAAGCTCCAACATTGATATCAATACTAATAACAAGACCAACCATATAACAAAAATTGCAAACTAAAATAAAGTAGAGCAAGTAGATGATGAAACTTCTCATTAATATTTCATTACGGCAACTCGAACCAAGGGATACAACGATAACCAACTAAAGAGTGATACTTCCATACTGCAAACCATACTATATGACATTTTCTCTACTCATTATATGACTCTACTAAAAATTAAAAAGGTGAAAGATAAAGGTGTGATACCGCGACACTCCCCCAAGCTTGGAACAAGCCAAGGGGTGTCAATACCAATGATGAACTAATTCTTCGGTGGTTGTGGCGAGTCCTTCTCATCATCAGACTTTCAAGGTAAAGGCTCTCGATCCACAAATGATGTCTTGGTCTCCAATATCCTGAAACTAGAAGCATAGCTTATACATTAAAACCTGTTCTCATACTCACAGTTCTGATTTTGCACATCATAGAGTTGTGCTTGCAATTTGTTGGTGGTCTCGGTGAGTGAGAAGATCTCTTCCCAAAGCTTTAAAGTCTCCTTCTTGTACTCGGCGACCAGTTCTGTCTTTATCTTGTGGATGATGTCAACTTCACGCTCCGCAATCTTATTGTACCTAAAGACTTCTTGCTCCAGCTCTTCCATCCTAGCTTCCAGACTGCCTTCTCCTTTAGGGCCCTGAACATCTTCAATCTGCACCTCCCCATCCTTTAGCAGCAACTCTTTCGGATGCATCTTCAACACGTCCATGTACGGGTTGACGACGTTCGCAGAGAAATTGTCTTTGTGATGTCCCGAAGATGAAATCGTGGCTCTAGATTTGAAGATGTAACCTGACAAAAACAGATCAAAATAGAAACACGACGAGAAAACGATATACGGACCTCAGGGGGTCCGGGGGGTTAAATATCAGAAACATATGTAGCGAAAGGAAAGTCCGGGTCGACAACGAGTCGGAGAGGGGCTCCGAGGCGCCCACGCCATTGGTTGGCGCGGCCAGGGGTGGGCCCGTGCCCCTAGGTGGTGTGGTGCCCTCGGGCACCATCTCCAACTCCTCTTCGGCTCGGTATTTTTCATATTTTCCAAAAACCAATAATTTTTTTAAACCTTTACCGTAGGGAAAATCCCTACGGTTATTATATTTTATAAGAAGCACAAGATTACAAATTACAACAGTGTCCATAGAAATCTATGAGTCACGGAGGAAACCAATATTTTATAACTTGGAAGGTAATCCGCGAACTTTTTCTTAACAAAACTGTTACCTATTCCAAAACAGACTCTGCAGATTCTGGAATCTTCCCTCTAATGAACTTCTCCGGAGTCACTACTTGAATAACATCAACATCTTCATCATAGGAATCCCCAGAAATATAATGTTTGAGTCTTTGCCCATTTACCACTTGTGTAGTGTTATCTTTAAGGGAAGCAATTTTGATTGCACCCAAACGATACACTTCTTCAATAATATAAGGTCCTTCCCATCTGGAGAGCAATTTTCCTGCAAAAAATCTGAGACGAGACCGATACAATAGAACTTTCTCACCAACATTAAACTCACTTTTAAGGATTTTTTTATCATGCCATTGTTTAACTTTCTCTTTAAGGAGTTGAGCATTTTCATAAGCTTCACATCTCCATTCATTTAGATGATTCAAATCAAGCATTCTTTTCTTACCATCAAGTTTAAAATCTTTATTAAGTTCTTTCACTGCCCAATAAGCTTTGTGTTCTAATTCTAAAGGAAAGTGACAAGCTTTCCCGTCAACCATTTTATAAGGATACATACCCATAAGATTTTTATAAGCAGTTCTATAAGCCCATAAAGAATCATTTAAATTATCAGACCAATTCTTCCTAGATTTATTAACAGTGTTTTTCAAGATAGATTTAATTTCTCTATTTGATAGCTCTACTTTCCCACTGGTTTGAGGATGATAAACTGAGGCAATTCTATGATTAACATCATATTTAGCAAGGGTTTTTCTAAAACCACCATGAATAAAATGAGAAACTCTACCAGTCATAAGATATCTAGGCCCACCAAACCTAGGGAAAATAACATCTTTAAGCATTTTTTAAAAGGTCTCACCATCAATACTTTTTTTAGGTATAGCTTCTACCCACTTAGTAACATAATCAACAGCAACAAGAATGTGAGTATAACCATTCGAAGGAGGAAAAGGACCCATAAAGTCAAATCCCGAACAATCAAAAGGTTCAATAACAAGAGAATAACTCATAGGAATTTCATTACGCCTAGAAATTTTACCAACTCTTTAACATTCATCACAAGATAAAACAAATTTATGTGCATCTTTAAAGAGAGTAGGCCAATAGAAACCTGATTGTAGAACCTTCTGTGCGGTTCGATCTCCAGCGTGATGTCCTCCATAAGCACTACCATGGAACTTCTTCAATATTTCACATTGTTCATGATCTGGGACACATCTCCTCATAATACCATCTACTCCTTCTTTATATAAATGTGGGTCATCCCAAAAATAAAGCCTCAAATCATAGAAGAATTTCCTTCTTTGTTGAGCTGTAAATGTTGGAGGCAAATACTTTGAAACAATAAAGTTAGCATAAACAGCATACCATGGACTATCTTGGGATTTTATCTTTATTGTAGCCAACTATTCATTTAGAAAACTATCATTAGTAGGAATAGGGTCAAAAGCAGTGTTTTCCAATCTAGACAAGTTATCAGCAACAGGATTTTCAGCACCCTTCCGATCCACAATATGCAAATCAAACTCTTGTAAAAGCAACACCCATCTAATAAGCCTAGTCTTAGCATCTTTCTTTTCCATAAGGTATCTAATAGCAGTATGATCAGTATGAATAGTACCTTTGAATCAACAATATAAGATCTAAACTTATCACATGCAAAAACTACAGCTAAGAACTCTTTTTCAGTAGTAGCATAATTCTTTTGAGCAGCATGAAGAGTCTTGCTAGCATAATGAATAACATTCAATTTCTTATCTACTCGCTTGTCCAAGAACACCACCTACAGCAAAATCACTAGCATCACACGTAATTTCAAAAGGTAAATTCCAATCAGGTGGTTGAACAATAGGAGCGGTAGTTAAAGCCTTCTTTAAAGTCTCAAAAGCTTCGTTAGAATCATAATAAAAAACAAATGGCACATCTTTTTGAAGAATATTAGTAAGAGGCTTTGATATTTTAGAGAAATATTTTATAAACTTCCTACAAAACATAGCATGACCAAGAACACTACGAATACCTTTAACATCCCGGGGACATGGCATTTTCTCTTCCACTTTAGCTATGTCAACTTCAATACCTCTTTGAGAAATTTATGGCCAGGAACAATTCCTTCATTCACCATAAAGTGGCATGTCTCCCAATTAAGAACAAGATTAGTTTCCTCACATCTCTGCAAAACTTTATCAAGGTTGTGCAAACAATTATCAAAAGAAGTTCCATAGAAGGAGAAATCGTCCATGAATACTTCCACAACCTCTTCACAAAAACCATGAAAAATAACAGACATGCATCTTTGAAATGTAGCAGGAGCATTGCACATACCAAAAGGCATACTTCTATAAGCATAAGTACCATAAGCACAAGTAAAGGTTATTTTATCTTGATCTTTTTCCCTAACATCAATTTGAGAAAACCCAGAATAACCATCAAGAAAGCAAAAATGAGTTTTCTTAGACAACCTCTCTAGCATTTGATCAATAAAGGGTAAATGATAATGATCTTTCTTAGTAACTTTATTAACCTTTCTAAACTCAATGCACATTCTATAACCAACTACTACTCTTTGTGGAATAAGCGCATTATTTTCATTAGGCACAACAGTCATTCCTCCCTTCTTAGGGACACAATGCGCATGGCTCACCCATCTACTATCAGCAATTGGAAAAATAATACCACCATCAAGAAGTTTTAATACCTCATTTCTTACCACTTCCTTCATGTTAGGAATTAGACGGTGTTGATGTTCAACTACTGGCTTTGCATCAGGTTCAATATTAATAACATGCTGACATATAGAGGGAGAAATCCCCTTCAAATCATCAAGACTATATCCAATAGCTCCACGGTGTTTCTTCAATATTTCCAGTAATCTTTCCTCTTCTTCACCTAAAAGTTTAGCACTAATAATAACAGGATATATTTTCTTATCATCAATATAAGCATATTTAAGATCATCGGGCAAAGGGTTTAAATCAAAGACACGATCCTCCTTGGGTGGCAATGTGGTACCCAAGTCTTCCATAGGTAAATTATGTTTCAGTATCACCGGTTGACGAAGAATAATATCGTCAATCTCATTTATCTCTTCCATAAAGACCTCACTTTCATGGTCCTCCATATATTGCTGCAAAGGATTGTTAGGAGCAAGAGAAATAGAAGCAAGTTGTTCAACTTTAAAATTCTCATCAGGAAATTTAGATTCATAAGGTGCTTTGGCAAATTTGGAGAAATTGAACTCATAATATTTTCCATCAAATTTAGTCAATATCTTATCCCTCTTACAATCTATAATAGCACCACAAGTGTTCAAAAAAGGTCTACCAAAAATAATAGGACAAGTTTTACTAGCAGCCTTACCAAGTACTAAAAAAATCAGTGGGATATTTAGTTTTACCACATAAAACTTCCACATCTCTAACAATACCAATCGGAAAGACAGTTTCTCTATTAGCAAGCTAAATAACCACATCAATATCCTGAAGCTCACAAGAACCTATTTCATGCATAATTTCTTTATAAAGCTCATAAGGTATAGCACTAGAACTTGCACCAATGTCACACAAACCATAGTAGCAATGATCACCAATCTTAACAGAAAGCACAGGAACACTAGTTTTCTTAGTTCTGTGAGATTGGGAAACAATATTAGAAGCATCCTCGCAAAAGACAATGTGTTCATCCTCCACATTTGCACGAAAAAGATCTTTTACTATTGCTACAGCAGGTTCAACGGTTATTTGTTCAACTGGTTCAATAGATTTCTTAATGGTCTTATTAACCACACTAGCTACAATATAGTGTTCTTTCACCTTAACAGGGAAAGACATTTATTCAATATAAGGCTCAGGAATAGCAGGATTAACAACATGCACTTCTATATTACTAGCAGGAACAATATCTTTATAAGGTGCATGGTACTTGCTAAATTCCTTCTTAGGAATATCAAGATAGGAGGCAAAATCTTTAAGATAGTTTGCAAAGATTTGAGAATCAAGACCACAAACAACACTAACATTATAGAAATCATTAGTTCCCATAAAAGATTTAATGCATTCATAATCATAATTTATACCTGACTTTCTACCTTTGTGATTCTCCCATCCTTCAGTGTTATCTTGAATACGGTCAAGAAGATCCCATTTAGCTTCTTCCTTCATATGTGTGAATGATCCAGAACAAGAAGCATCCAATAAATACTTATCATGAAGAGAAAGCCTTGCATAAAAATTATTGATAACAATATTGCTCGGGAGTTCATGAACGGGACATTTGAGCATTAATAACTTCATTCTCCCCGAAGCTTGGGAAATACTCTCTCCATCATGAGGCCAGAAATTATATATTTGATTTCGGTCTTTATGAATCACACTAGGAGGATAGAATTCAGAATAAAAGAGAGGAACAATTTCCTCTCATCCAATAGATTCACCATTCTTCAGTAATTTGAACCATTCAGCGGCTCTTCCTTTCACCGATAAATAAAATAATTTCCTTTTAACTTGATCCATTCTAATACATGCACACCTGAATAACTTGCATAATTTATGTATAAAGAGAAAATGATCACCGGGGTGGACAGTTCCATCTCCGTAATAGCAGTTATCCATAGCACTTCCAACAATTTTCATAGGTCTTTTATAAGGATATAATTCAGCAGATAACGGGTCACCTACTACCCTAGCAGTAACGGTAGAAGTACCCCTAAACGGAGAACCAAAAGTATTCTCCATAATGACATAAAACAGCAGACAGAACCAAAAACAGCGCTCACAGTAAAAGTTTCTCTTACCAATTCCACTTACTAATAGTGCTTCACTCCCCGGCAACGGCGCCATAAAATAGTATTGATGACCCACAAGTATAGGGGTTGTATCGTAGTAATCTCGATAAATAAGAGTGTCGAACCCAACGAGGAACAAAATGTGTTGCCAAGCAGGTTGGATAGAGGATTCACTATAAACACTAGCAAAGGGGTTTTTGGAGGTTTTTGGTATAGCAGATAAATAAAGTGTGAGTAAAAAGAAGGCAGTAAATAATATTGCAGCAAGTAACCCAATCCTTTTTAGAGCAAAGGACAAGCCGTTTGTTCTACTTATGATTACCAAACGTTCTAGAGGACATACGAGAATCTCGTCAAGTGCTTTTGCTTCATTACGGTTGATTAATATTTATTGGTTCGTGAAGTGGTGTGTGGGTGAACCTATGCTAATGCACTGCCAATCTAGGACTAATACATACTTGTGATTATACCCCTCGTAAGCATCCGCAAATACATGAAAGTAATTAAGATAAACCTAACCATAGCCTTCAAACTCCGGGATCCTACACTCCCTCGTGCATTGGTTTCCTAACGAGGGTTTTGGTTTCTGTCACTCCGGCAACCCCAAAATTAGTAGCCAAATACACAATGCATCCTCCTAGTCCCATAAAGGTGAAGTGTCATGTAGTCGACGTTCACATGACACCACTAGAAGAATAGCGCCATAACTTAAATACCGAACCACGAGATATTAATTCAACATAAGTTCACTACTAACATCATGAATTCTCCCATGTCCTCAAGAACTAAACAAACTAGTCACGAGACATCAAATGGATCATAATCAGAGGTGATATAATGGATCATAACAATCTGGTCATAAAGTGTAAACACTGATAAATCTCACAAGCATCAACTACTAACAAGTAATCCACACCGAGAGAGAGAGAGAGAGATCTAGTGAAGAGCAACGATAAAAGAAACCTAATTGTTACATCGGGATGAAGGTGGATGATGAGGGTGATGGTGCTGGTGGTGATGATGATCACGATGACGATCTTGATGATGACCGGAGTAATGACGGTGACGATGGCGATGATTTCCCCTCTCCGGAGAGGAATTCCCCTAGCAGATTTCTCCGTGACGAAGAGCTTTTCTCTCTCTCTGGTGTTTTCCGCCCCGAGGTAGCGGCGTAATAATTCTTCGATGATGTCCTGGGGCTTAAGGTCCCCTCTGGGTCAAGTACGTGAAAGGGGTCCCCGGAATGGGCCAGGGGGCATACCACCCACAAGCGCGGCTAGGGGGCGCGCCGCCTGGTGGTGTGCGCCCTAGGTGGCCCCCTTCCGGGTGCCCTTCTGGCTCACTTCCTCGTCGGAACTTCTAAGACTCCTCCGCTATCCCCCCCCCTCTTCTTTTGATCTTCTGAAATAGGGTATTTGACGGTGCTTTTTTCCATCAGATTTCTGGTTCCGGTGTTTATTCTTCAGAAATTATGAAACATGCAAAATAAGATAAAATAACATAAGTGATGCATCATAACATGAAATATATCGATAAATAATAGAAAATAACAATATAAAACAGTGATGCAAAATGGACATATCATAGAGTTATGTTAGTACTCTCTTGTTTCATTGTTATATCTCTTGGATAGTTTTTGTTTAGTATAAAATGATTGGTGTTGGAAAGCAGTAGTAGAATTTTCATGCTTATAACGGTGCAAATAGAAGCTTGTATAGACTGTGGCTAGACTTTTTCATGCCATGCTATATGTTATTCTAATTCTATGCTTAGTAGTTTTTATTGTAGCATGACTTGTCTCAAATAGCTGAGAGTGTTTATTGTGCCACTGAAAGAATCATGAGTTGTTTTTTTTATCATATTGAAGCATGAATTTGTAGTGTTCTCCTTCGAATGCTTTATTTGGTTGACTTGTCACATGCTTACACCATGTGTATGACTACAAACCAGTGACTTATAGCCTTTATGATCATTTAGTTTTTGACTTGTAATACCCTTTATGCTTTGATTAATAATGTTTTTGTCGCTATGCATGATTGTGGTCATTATTGCTCTCTTGATTTATCGCTCCCAGTCTTTTGCTAGCCTCCACCCGTACTGAGTATGAGATCTACTCGTGCATCCAACTACCAAAAACCAAAGTTTGCCAAATGTGTCCACCATACCTACCTACATGTGGTATTTAACCACCACTCCAAGTAAATTTCTCATGTGCTACCTTTAAAACTTTTAAAATTATTCCTGTTTTGTGCCCCTATTTCAGCTCATGAGAATGTGAATAGAGAATATTTATCTCACTTGTTGATTTTACTTTACACACCTGGACTAGTGGCTTGATCCGCTTCTCCAAATGATAGAAGAGCTGGCAGCGGGGTGTCTAGCCCCAAAATTGGTTACTATAAAATTCTCTTCACTATTGTTGCCCCTGGTTTATCGGTCAAAGCATAATTGTGTAAAAAAAGAGAAAAATGGATGACCTTCTGACCCCAGTCGCGTCCTTCAATGGGAGCCTCTCTTGTGAAGTTTATTTGGCTTGTGACGTACTGTATTTTCTTTTTACCATTTATTGACATAAGCATACACCTCTCTAAAAAATGTTTTCAATACCTCTGTTTAATAAAAATAAAAAAAATCTCTAGCACATGAGTTAATCCCTACTTCCCTCTGTGAAGGTCATTTCTTTTACTTTATGTTGACTCTCTCTCTTATAACTTTATGCACAATTGAGAGAGCATAGTTGTCATTCTGAGTTTAATGTGCATTTGTCCCAGAAACTATTATTAACTGATTCATGATGTGTTATGACTTGCTCTCAAATTATCTGTTCTAGTCATCCACTTGAACTTTGAAGGTGTCCTGGCATTTATGTTTTCCCCCACTCTTAAGGACAAGCGAAATATCACTTTGCTATGTTTTCTATATGCTCGAAAAAACGTATAAATTTCAAATGCATTATTATTCATGATCTTTTATTTGTGTTATTTTTCATGATGCAAGGTGATTGCTAAGTTCCATTGTTAAAATTATATCTATCATGCCTATGTTTAAAGTACTATGATTTCAGTGTACACATGCTTTTACAATTTAGATGATCAAGTTTGTGTTGGTAGCATGTCACCTCATAATTTTTTTTATCGTTTACCAACTCGAGGACAAGCAGGAACTAAGCTTGGGGATGTTGATACGTCATAAATGTATCCATAATTTCTGATGTTCCATGTTGTTTTCATGCTATATGCTACATGTATCCTTTACACTTTATGCCTTTTTTACCGATTTCCTGGGACTAACCTATTGACCAGATGCCATAGAACCAGTTCATGTTTTCTGTTGTTTTTAGTTTCATTAAAGTTGTTCTGGAAGTATTCTCAGAATTGGACGATTCGAAGCCCGGAAGTCTTAGAAAGTCATCGCGCACACAGAGTCCGGAGAAGACTCGGAGGGGAGACATAGGGGGCCCACACCATGGGTGGGCGCCCTCCCCCCCGGCCGCGCCCAGGGCTGGTGTGGCCCCCTTGGCTGTCCACCAACATTGAACTCTTGCCTATATATTCTCCTCAAAGGGTTACCCTAAATACCCTAGCCTTTTCTAGCAAAAACATTCGCAACCGCCGTCATCATCAACCCTAGTTCAGGAGGGTTGTGGAGCTCTCCTCGGCACCCTGCCGGGAGGGGGAATTATCCCCGGAGGGCTCTACACCACCATGCCCGCCTCCGGAATGATGCGTGAGTAGTTCATCCTTGGACTACGGGTCCATAGCAGTAGATAGATGGTTGTTCTCTCCTATTTATGCCTCATGTTTAGATCTTGTGAGCTACCCTACATGATCAAGATCATCTTATTGTAATGCTACATGTTGTGTTTGCTGGGATCCGATGAATATTCAATGCTATGTCCAATGATTATAAATGTATCGTGATCTTTTCATGTGTATGTTATTTGGGATCTTGCATGCTCTTGTTATTTATGATCTTGCATGCTCTCTGTTGTTAGTAGATGCTTTGGCCAAGTAGATGCTAGTAACTCCAAGAGGGAGTATTTATGCTCGATAGTAGGTTCATGCCTCCCTTTCACTCATGCTCGAGTGACAGAAACATAAACGAGTGGGGGATGTGCTGTTGCCATTAGGGAGAAAACAACAATGATTTGTCTAAGTATGATGTTATTTTTTACATTACACACTTTGCTTACCGCGATTATCAGTTGCTCGCAACTTAATACCCAAGGTTTGCTCGGATGACATTCTGAGGGTGGATTATTAGTCATAGATGCATTTGGATGACGGTCTATATATCTTGTTGTAATGCCCGCATGAATCACATATTAATCATCATGTCATGCATATGCACTATGGTGCAGCCTTTATATCTGTCAATTGCCAGCTGTAATTTGTTTACCCAACATGCTATCTATCTGTTTTGGAGAGACGCCACTAGTGAACTGTGGACCCCGGTCCATTTTCCTCATACTGATAATACAACCACTTCAACCACTGTTTTCATATTGTTACTACTGTTTTCCTACTGCCATCATTGTTCTCTTTTCATCTACTGCAAAAAAGTATTGTTTTCCACACCATACGTTTAACCACTTTGTTTTGAGCAAAACCGGTGAGATTGACAACCTCACTGCTTCGTTGGGGAAAACTGATTTGATTGTGTTGTGTAGGTTCCATGTTACTTTTGAACTGGTTGTGCGCCCTGCCACATCAGCTGCATCAACCTTCAAAAGTAAGTGATTTCATTCTCCTACTGGTTGATTCAACCTTGGTTTCTTTCTGAGGGAAATTGCTATTGTGCTCTTCATACCTTACTCTTGGGGTCTCCCAACGAACGTGTGTTACACGCGCATCACCCCTCGAGGTCCGTATATTGTTTTCTCGTCATGTTTTTGTTTTGATCTGTTTATGTCTAGATCTGTTTTCGCTTTTAAAGGCACCATGGTCTCCGACAACAACAACAAGGGGAAGGGACCGATGGAAGATGATCTCCAAGACCCGAAGCTGGAGGAGGAGATCGAGAGTGGAGCGGAATGAGATGTAGAAGAAGACACACGCATGTACCTTCGCGCCACCATCGCAAGCATTGGAGTGGTAGAAAAACCCTTCAAATTAAAGCAAGGGGAATGGATGAGCGTTGGAGGGAATGTTCCACGTCACTTCTTAGCTTCAAGGACACCACCTTCAGGCATCAAAAACCCTTTTCATACTTTAATCCATGAGCATCAATTTAAGAGGGTACATGAGGCAGAGTTTCCTTCTTGCTGGGATATGGATCGTTCTAACCGTGCAGGAGAGGAAAGCCCCTGATCTGAAGAGGTGTGGGGGGAGTAATTCTAAGAGTTGGGACTCACTGTTGGACAAGTTTGAGGACCGTATTGAGAACAATACAGAGCTGATACGCATGATCACCTATGTGATTGATGATTTTAAGGAGTCATTTGATAAGCTTATTGAAAAGAGTTCACCACCACCACCGAAGAAGTAATTCGTCATTCGTATTGGCATCCCCTTGTCTTGTCCCAAGCTTGGGGGAGTGTCGCGGTATCACAATTTTATCTTTCACCTATTTACCTTTTAGTATAGTCATATCATGAGTAGAGAAGTTATCATATAGGATGGTTTGCAGTATGGAAGTATCTCTCCTTTAGTTGGTTATCGATGTATCCCTTGGTGTGAGTTGCCGATATGGAATATTAATGAGAAGTTTCATCATTTACCTTCTATGTACTTTATTTTAGTTTTCAATTTCTCTCATATGATTTATATTGTTGTTAGTATTGGTATCAATATGGGAGCATCAAGTTAATCTATTTGGTTTTGGCAAAATAGCATTGGTTAGTAGCAACAATACTTTGAGGCTTAAGTAGAAAAGAGGGAGATGCATGTAGATATATTGTTCCATGATCTTTCTTTCTTGTTGGCTCATAAGCTTAGTATTATCAAGTTAAGATTGTTTGTACTTCCAAGGAAGATTGCATGATTGTTCCTATCACATGTATATTCGCTTCTTTTCCCTCAACTCTTATGCTTGCTACCTAGCCTTGCTAGCCAAAAAACTGTACTGAGAGGGAATGCTTCTCGTGCATCCAAACCTTGAGCCCAAAACGATGCCATTTGTGTCCACCATACCTACCTATATGTGGTATTTAACCACCACTCAAAGTAAATTGCTTGTGTGCTACCTTTAAAACTTTCAAAATTATACTTGTTTTGTGCTCCTGTTTTACCTCATGAGGAAGTAGGTAGACGGTCTTATTTTACTTGTTGGTTGGACTTTACACACCTAGACTAGGGGCACATCCGCTTATCCAACTGCCAGAAGAGTTGGCAACGGGGTTCCCAGCCCCAAACTTAATTACTATAAATTCTCTTCACTCTTTTTGCCCCTGATTTATTAGTTAAAGAATAAATGTGTAAACAGAAGAGAAAAGGGACGATCTACTACACCAATAGTGTCCTTCAATGGGAGCTGCTCTTGTAAGATCTAATTGTCTTGTGACTTAATGTTCTGTTTGCTTGTTGGTTCATTGACGTAGACATACACACCTACCCCTAAAAAATTAGACGCCCCTCCATGGTATGTGGTAACAAAGGTTGGGAGGAGTGTCAAAAAATTTATGCTCTCTCTATATGTTTATCAAATAAAAATCTCTAGCACATGAGTTAATCCCTGCTTCCCTCTACGAAGGGCCTATCTTTGAGATGCATGTTAAGTCAGTAAACCTACTTCTTTCCGTCTTAAGCAAGCATTTGAGTTGTTGTGATCCAACCATTCATATGTTGATTCCTTCAATCATGTCTTTTATCCTTCCTTATGTAATACACTGTTTTTATCTGAATGAATACCACTTTGAAAGTTATCAATGACTAAAAGAAACTGTACAGCATGTTAAACTCTGCAATATAAGCTCTAATATAAAGACTCTGATCGAAAGATAAGTACAATCTGTTAATTGTTCTCTGACCAAGAACGAAGTTTGCCTTAACCAATTATGATTTCCTTTTTGCACCTTTATTGTGACTCCCTCTACTAGTTTCAAGTTGAATTATATGAGAGGAAGTTGCTGTCTAGAATGACTTGTGTATTGATAAATGTGATGCTTCTTGTCCGTATTTATTGTATCGACACTTCACTCCATAAACTCGTGGTCATGTTTTCTGAGTTCAGTTTCGCTTGGGGACAATCGAGGTCTAAGCTTGGGGGAGTTGATACGTACATTTTGCATCACTATTTTATATCTTAATTTTCTGTTATTCATCGATATATTTCATATTATGATGCATAATTTATGTTATTTCATCTTATTTTGTATGTTTTATAATTATTGGAGAATAATCACCAGGACCAGAATTCGGATGGAAAAAGCACCGTCAAGATACCCTATTTCTGAAGACCAGAAGAAGAAGGGGCATCGAAGGAGTCTTAGAAGTCCATATGGGGGAGCCAGCCACGAGGGGGCCAAAAGGGGCCCACCAGGGGCCCACACCACCAGGTGGCACCCCTTGGTCGCGCCGCCACGTGGTGTGGACATCCTGGCCCACCACTGGCAGCTCCCTCTCGCGTACTTGATCCCTAGAGAACCCTAAGATCAGAGGAACCATCAAGGAAATAGTCCACCGCCTCCTTGGGGCGGAAAACAACAGCTAGTGAAAAGCTCTCCGGCAGGAAGAAATCTGTCGAGGAAATTCCTCCCCGGAGACGGGAAATCATCGCCATCATCACCGTCATCGCTTTGGGCATCATCAAGATCATCATCGTAATCGTCCTCACCACCAGCACCATCATCCTCACCATCCACCTCCGTCCCGCTGTAACAATTAGGGTTCTATGTTGTTGTTTACCACTAGATCTCTCTCCCGGTGTGGATTACTTGTTAGTAGTTGATGCTTACGATATTTATCGGTGTTTGCACTTTATGACCAGATTGTTATTCATCATTATATCACCTCTGATCATGATCCATATGATGTATTGTGAGTAGTTCATTTAGTTCTTGAGGACATGGGAGAAGATAAGATGTTAGTAGTGGAATTATGTTGAATAATATCTAATGGTTTGATATTTAACTTGTAGTGCTAATCTCTAGTGTTGTCATGTGAACGTCAACTATATGACACTTCACATTTATGGGCCTAGATGGATGCATTGTGTATTTGGCTACTAGTTGTGGTGTTGCCGGAGTGACAGAAACCTAAACCCCCCATTAGGAAACCGATGCACGAGGGAGTGTAGGATTCCAGAGTTTAAAGTTGTGGTTAGATTTATCTTAATTACTTCTTGTAGTTGCGGATGCTTGCAAGGGGTTTAATCACAAGTATGTATTAGCGCTAGTTGGGCGGTGCATTATCATAGTTTCACCCACACAACACCTATCAAAACAATAAATATTAATCAACTGTATGAAACAAAAGCGCTTGACGAAGTTACCATGTGTCCTCAAGAACGTTTAGTAATCATAAGTAAACCAACCGGCTTGTCCTTTGTTCTAAAAAGGATTGGACCATTCGCTGCAATTATTATTACTGTCTTTTGTCTACTCGCACTTTATTTATCTGCTATATCAAAAACCACCAAAAACTTGTTTGCTAGTGTTTACAGTGAATCCTCTATCCAAACTACTTGTCAACACCTTCTACTCCTCGTTGGGTTCGACACTCTTATTTATCGAAAGTACTACTTATACCCCCTATACTTGTGGTTCATCAGTGTGTTTGGTAGAACATGGCTGGAAATCCATCCGGGCAAGGGGCCTTAGTGGGTCCCATTTGGAATAGGGCCACCTTGATCTCCTTGTCCGAATAGGGTTCACAAAGCTGCTCATTCATCCTCTCGTCCACCTTTGTTGGAATGGACTCTAGAACCTCATCCATGGCTAGAGAAGGTTCGTAGGAAAACAGAGACCCGTAGAAGGTGTGCACCATTGACTTGATCCCCTCTTGGTCCTCACACTTGGAACCGACTTCGCGAACTAGGACATTGATCCAGTTAGTTTTCTTTCGTGCGGTAGCACGTGAATGAAAAAATGTCGTGTTCATGTCACCTTCAGGAAGCCACTCCACTCTAGAGCGTTGGCGCACCATGATCTCCTCGTGCTCAAACAGCTCACATAGATCTCGCTCAGTTTCCCTCTCCATTGCCAGGACCTCATCACTGACCGCCGAATCACGCACCGGTTTCAGTTTAAGTTCGAGACGCTAGATGTTCCGTCTACCCGGTCCAAAGGATGCCTTGCTCCATTTCTGGAGGGAACTTGCCGTTTGAATTAGAGAGGCCCAAGTGGTCTAAAGAGAATTGGGCCCACTTCCCTGCTCTTCCAGGATGCTTCCATAGTTGGTCGGTAGTCATCCGCCCGGCACCACATGGCTTCATACCGAAACATTTGCTGCACCGGCACCATGGGGAGAGGAGCTTCTCCATTAGCCAGGCTAATAAGCAGTGCATAGTGATCTGATGATGTTGTAATTATATTTTCCACCGGGGCCTCGTCGAACTGTGAAGCAAAAGCATTGGTATCCACGGCTCGGTCCAACCTGACCCGAACATTGCTTTGGGCATCTTGGAGATTACCCCGGGTATATTTTGGCCCCGGGTACCCCATGTCTACCAAGCTACAATCTTCCAAGCAGCTCCTAAAAAAATCCGTTTGTGCGTCTAATCTGTCCCGCACCCCGACATGCTCATCCTGGCACAAGACCTCGTTGAAATCACCGCAAAAAAGCCAGGCCCCAGACTACTCGTGGCGAATGCGCCATAACATGTCCCAGAAGATGTACCGAAGCTCACGTCTCGGCTCACCATAAACAAAGGTAGCCCGCCACGTCTGTGAGTCCTGTGTCATCACCATCACATCAATGCAATGTGCGTTGAGACCTTTCAGGGCTTCCAAAAGAGCACTAGGCCACCACTACGGCCTACGCAACTAACGGCAAAGGAGCCGAGTAGCCCAAAGACCACATGAACTTCTTTGCCCCGGTATCCCACATCTTTGTCTCCGATAGGTCTAAATTTTTTCACCAGATAGCGAAGCTCTCCCACTGTCGCTTCAGACCCCAATCTGCGACAATTCCTGGCTATGATACTTATTGCGTCTGGTGGGACTGCACCGCAGACTCCGCCTGATCTGCCAATCTGGTATTGGTTGTCCTTGCTTCTTGAACGAGTCTGAACTCACAACATCATCTTCAGCCTCGGTATGAATACCCGCCTTGTCAACAATAACAAGGGCAAGGGAGTTCATTGTATCTTGTTGCTCAATGGCTAACAACGGGGTTGCCTAGGTTTTCGCCGCCTTGCGTTTCTGACCTGCTTTTTTGCTTTATTTTGGTTCTTGGAAGGAAACAACTCCATGTCAGTGTATGTTGAGTTCCTCCCTTTCCCCCGAGCCGAGCCGCCCCAACCCCGACCTTCCCGAAGCGGAGTAGGGGATCAGACACTGTTATCTCAACCCGAAGGCTCATAAAACCTCCCCAGCACCGCCCAAGCAAATGAGCATCAATCTTCTTCACTGAGCCAATGGATTTGGCAATCTCGAAACCCCTCTAGAAATTCATCGGCCTGTTCGGCAACGCAAATAGCCAAACGATGAAACTCGACCAGTTGCGGCTGAACATCAGGATCATACTTTTTCATCAGCACAACATGACGCCCAACCGTCCATGGCGAGCCCTCCATCACCCGATCACGGTCCATCTTTGAGGCAAACTCAGCCATGAAGAGGTTGTCCCCCACTGGATAGAGAATCAGCCCCTTCGGATTGCCCCGCGCGGGCCTCATTACAGCAGAGATTGTTTGAATGTGGAGTTTGTTCGGAGCTAGTACCTTGCCCACGAAGGACTTCTTCAGATCGACCAGACCTAGATCATCTGTGTCGTCGATCACCACATCCGTAGATTCCACTTAGGTAAGGCGCAATCGCACCATCATTGTTTCAACTTGCTCACGGGATTTCGACGACCCAACCACGCCGCTCGTTCCTGGTACATCTGCCGCATTCCCCTTCTCCGATAGCGGTTGGACCATAGGAGCCCCACCGCCCTCTTCAGCAGGGGCCTCAGTCCTTGTCACCCTCTTTTCCAGACCCTTAGCTTGCCCCGCCATTGACGCCCCCAGCCAGATCGCCTCCCCGTAAGGCCAAGCGTGGGTAGCACTGTAGAGAGCGCCCCTTGATCAACCTGAACCAAACGAGAAGAGAAATACGGTGCATGGGAACAGATGCGGGTGGAGAAACTAGGGAATTGGCGAAAAAAGATCGAGGAAATGCGATCCAAATCGCAATTTCAGAGGAGTTCTGGTCCTAGAGTCGCACGTCGCGTGAGCGCCGCCGAGGCCCTAGGTAACCGAACAGAGTGGTGAGTAACCAAACATCGTGGTTAATATTTTGCGGAACGGGAGATCGAAACAGTGACCTCGGGGAGACAAAGGCATGGCGATACCACCGCGACACCCCTTGGTACCTTTTTTATGTCTCCTGACTTGTGTCACACCAGCCTAACTTGCCCTGAGGACGAGGCTGCCCGGGTGATGGTTCGGGCGGCGTATTTGGATGCCATCGCGGCACTAATGTCGTTGTCGAGTGTTCGAACCTCGGACAAGAGAAGACACGGAACACCTAAGAGTGGGGCTTCGGCCGCTCACTGGCAGGCGTTCTCGATCGGTACCAATGCGGCCTGCTGGGACGCGGGGCCGGATGATGACCACACCACGAACATACGCGACATGCACACCATGCATGAGGACCTACATGGTAACACTGGCGGCGGCAAGCAACGTGATCGCGTAGGGGTGACATGGCTGCAACGACAATGTCCCCATCGACCCTACATTGGCACAACATCGCGCCATGCTATCAACTCTTTTGTGTCGTATGAGGCATTGGGTCTGTGAGGTGGCCCGCAACGGCATGATCAAGGTAGGCGACCTTCGTCAAGCTTGAGCTCCTCACAGATAGGCGGAACTCTGCATCCCCCTTGGCCAGGGTCGGACGCGCTGGAGCTCGGCCAAAAGCGGGTGTCGATTCAGGTATGAAGTGGCTTGGGAAAGCCACTCAGAGTTTGACGAAGTACTGAAGCACAAATGGGGCGAGGAAAGTGCGATCACTTCGGTTGGGGACCTGCATGCAAAATTGGCTCTGTTAGCGGAGGATCTTGCAGATTGGGGGAAGACGACTTTCCGTAATGTAAAGGTGAAGATTCGAAATCTTCAGAGGGAGTTGAGTGGGCTGAGAAGCATGCCCGGGAGGCTTGGACCAGGTACTCGTGAAGGTGAGGTAGCAGCACAGCTGGTGCTTCTACTCGAGCAGGAAGAAACCATGTGGAGACAGCGGTCGAGAGTACAATGGCTATCGGAAGGGGATCGAAACACACGATTCTTCCACCTCCGAGCGAGCCAGAGGAGAAAGAAAAATCGGATTACCGAGCTAACCACAGCTGAAGGTTCTTTGGAAACAAACACGGCAGCGCTAGGTGGACTAGCAAGGGATTTCTACAGGAACTTATATACGTCAGAAGACGTGCACGGCATCGACGAGGTATTGAGATCGGTACCAGTCAAGGTAGAACGGTGGATGACAGAGATGCTCGATGCACCCTACACGGCGTTGGACATTAAAGGAGCACTCTTCGATATGTATCCCACAAAGGCCCCGGGGCCGGATGGGTATCCAGCTCATTTCTTTCAAAGAAATTGGAATATCTTCGGTGAAGAGGTAACGAAAGTAGTGTTACGAATCCTGGCAGGAGATGACAGTCCAGAGATGGTGAACAAGACGTTCATAGTCATGATTCCTAAAATTGCAAGTCCTAAGGAGCTAGGGAATTTTCGTCCGATAAGCCTATGCAATGTGGTCTATAAGATTGCCTCGAAGGCGGTGGCAAATAGACTAAAGAAGGTATTACTCGAAATTATTTCAGATGAGCAATCTGCTTTCGTTCCGGGGAGACTGATCACGGACAACATCATTACGGCTTATGAGTGCTTACACTTCATGAAACGCAACAAAACGAAGAAGCACCGGGCTGCAGCCCTTAAGCTGGATATGAGGAAGGCGTACGACAGGGTAGAATGGAGTTACCTGAAGGCAATAATGCTGAAACTTGGTTTCAGCACAAGTTGGGTGTCTCTTGTCATGCGCCTGGTCTCGACGGTTTCCTTCTCGGTGCTGTTCAATGGGGTGCCGCAGGAGGAATTTCGACCTACGAGGGGGATCAGACAGGGTGATCCGATCTCTCCTTACCTGTTCTTGATAGCAGCAGAGGGCCTCTCGTGCCTTTTGAAATTTAATCAGTCACCGGAGCTCAATGGGTTACAAGTGGCAGCCACTGCACCTGCAGTTAACCATTTACTCTTTGCCGATGACAGCCTGTTGTTTATCAAAGCAAGTAGAGAGGGGGCTTTGGAGGTTCAGAGAGTGCTTCAGATTTACTGTCTGGCTTCGGGGCAAAGAATTAATATGGACAAATCCTCTATCTTTTTTATTAAGGGGTGTCCAGAGGCGGTTAGAGTGGAGGTAAAGGAAGTGCTCAATGTAGAGAGGGAGACCCTCAACGAGAAATACCTAGGGATGCCGTCTGATGTTGGTATCTCGAAGAACGGGGCCTTTAAGTACCTACGAGATAAAGTGTGGCAAAAAGTATTGGGATGGATGGAGCAGCTGCTGTCAGTAGGGGGCAAAGAGATCTTGATCAAGGCTGTAGCCCAAGCAGTACCTACTTACTCTATGTCGTGCTTCAAACTCCCGAAGGGTTTGTGTGAGCATATTAATTCGATGTTACGCAAATTCTGGTGGGGCAGTAAGGAAGGCAAGAGGAGAACGAGCTGGGTGTCTTGGGAGCAAATGACGAAAGCCAAGTATGATGGAGGACTTGGATTTCGGGACATTGAACTGTTTAACTTGGCATTGCTAGCAAGGCAGACATGGCGACTGTTACAGGAGCCCAACACGCTGAGTGCTCGAGTTTTGAAAGCAAGATACTACCCTAACGGCAATATCCTTGATGCTAACTAGGGGCTAATCCGTCGCAGGTATGGAGATCTATATTAGAGGGAAGGAACACGATCAAAATTGGATTGATAAAGAGGATAGGAGACGGACGAACAACAGACGCTTGGGCGGATAATTGGCTTCCACGAGACGAGAGACTCAAACCGATTGCCCCGCGGGTGGTGGGAGCACCAGGGCAGGTGGCTGATTATATCATACATGAAGAAGCGAGTTGGAATGTTCTCAAGCTGAATGAGTTCTTTCTTCCAATGGACTCGGAGATCATCCAAAACATACCTTTGAGCCATAGGGTGCAGGATGATTTCTGGTCTTGGCACTATGAACGTAATGGGATATTCTCGGTTCGGTCGTGTTATAGACTGCTTGCAAAAACGAGGCAGGTGCGGGAGGACTGGATAGAGGAGAGAACGGGATCATCAAGGAGGGAGGATACAGGGAAGGCCTGGACCAAGCTATGGAAACTTCCTGTTCCATCGAAGGTCCGTATCTTCCTCTGGAGGCTTGCCCAACATTCTTTACCTACGGGAGACATTCGACAACGGAGAAATATGGCGCCAACGGCGGCCTGCACCATCTGTGGCCAGCCAGAGTCATGGCGGCATTCCCTCCTCGAGTGTAACATGGCAAGATGTGTCTGGGCCCTGTCAAACGAAGATATCGTCGACCACTTGGCAATATCTACTCAGCCGGTGGCTCGGTTGTGGTTGTTCTCTATAATGGAAGAGATGCAAAGCGATGATCTCATACGAACGCTCACGACTCTCTGCGCGATTTGGCATGCGAGGCGGAAAGCAATACATGAGGAGGTTTTCCAGAGTCCGTTGGCCACAGCAGCGTTCGTGGATAGTTTCCTTCGTGATCTGAATATGGCTACGGTGGCAGTACCGAGAGCTCAATCGGGGGCGGCTAATACACAACCAGTTTGGATAGCTCCCCCTGCGGACTCGGCAAAGGTAAACGTAGATGCAGCGGTGGCTAAATCAGCAGCACGGGGTGCAGTGGGTGCAGTATGCCGATCGGCAGAAGGTTTATTTCTCGGTGCTTCGGCAGTGACGTATGTTGGTATCACTGATTCTGCAACCTTGGAAGCACTCGCATGTAGGGAGGCAATTGCCTTGGCAGATGACCTTTTGGTGGGCAAGGTTCAAGTTGCCTCGGATTGCTTGGAGGTGGTGAAGGGTCTACATAGCACAAATATGGGGGTTTTCGGAGTAATTCTAGAGGAAGTAAAGGAGAAGATGGCGCGACGAGGAAGTACTACCGTTTGTCATGAGAAGAGGGACTCGAATGTGGAGGCACATCGACTAGCCAAGTTTGCGACCTCGTTACCTCATGGGAGACATGTGTGGTTCATTCACCCCCCGACGGGTCTGAACATCTCTGTAACTTCACCTTTGGTTGATTAGTAGTTGTGAGTTCTTAAAAAAAAAAAAAAAAAACTCTTTTGCATTTTTGCTCACGTTTTCCTGTCTGGAGTCCAGAGCCGAAACTGCAGTGCTAACCAGGCAAAAATCTACAGTGGGACGGTGCCCAGCTACACAAAATGCAGTCAGTTCCCTCCGGTCTGCTCGAGCTATGACAGAGAGCTCCATATGTAGCCGTCTATTGTACAGTCTAGGAACAAGGCCAGCTGAAGCTGTCAGGTCTCGATGCATCTCTGGCCATAGTGCAAATTGTTGACAGCACTGCACCACTCTCACTGCAGAAAGCTTTCCGCGAATATCCCTGATACATTTATGTTCACAGAGAGCCTCTGCACAGTTCGCTTATTAGCAAACATTGCTTGTCAGAACACATAGTTTGTATTCAGTTCAGATTCCTGTAACGAGTCATAGGGGGCAGTCCCGTGTAGATAGGATCGGTAGCCATCGTGCTTACCACTTCATGTATATGTACCTCACGATCAGATCAATACACGGGACTTCAAACCCCTCTCCCCTCTACCTCCAGATTTCCTTCAATGCCCCGTGCAGCTCTTTCTCCCTTAGAGCATGTCTAACAGACCCCCTAAAGCGCGGGCACCCCTTATAATTCCGGCGGCATACGGGGTGCGGGCCAAAATGGCCATCTAGTAGGCCCCGTATGCGGCCCGGCCCGTACGCGATTTTTAGGGGGCCTGCGAAATCGACCCCGCCGCCCCCTACAAGTAGCGGGTGAGGGTGGGGGTGGGGGTCCAACCCCCCACTCGCAACCCTAGCTCCGCCGCGCGCCGCCCTAGCTCCGGCGAGCAATTACGCCCCCCACGCCGCCGCATTTGCACGCCTCCGCAGTTCCACGCCTCCGCCAACACAGCCTCCTCTCCTCCGCGATGAGTTCTCCCCGCGGATCGAGCTCCTCCTCCGCCGGATCGAAGCGGCGCCACGAGCCGGAGACGCTCGAGGAGGCGTGGCGCGTGCACTGCAAGCACTCGTTCGCCGGGAGTCGCCGCGCCGCGTGGAGGTACGTGGCCTTCCCCCAGTCGATGCCGCCGTCGCTGGTTGATTTCGCGGAGGGCGGCCGGTACTACGCGGTCGACCCACCGCCGAGGCCGATGAGCGGCCCCCAATTCGAGAAATGGCGCCTCGATTGGGAGCTGGAGCAGCAGTGCAAGCATAGCCGCGGCACTGGAAGCGGAGCAGTGGCGGTGGCGGCGACAGCGGACGAGGACGCCTCGTTCTTGGCTGCCGTGGAGCTCTCCAAGAAGGACGCCGAGGAAGCGGCGCGCGCGGAAGCGGAGGAGGAGGCGAAGGCCCTCGCCGACGTCGAGGCGTTCAAGGCTATGGAGGCCGTCGGCGTCGTATTTCTCGATTAGGCAGTAGCTAGGATTAGGCTCGAGCTTGATGTAGCAACAATGGTGATGATGCGATGAAAATATTTTCTCCCGGGAAATTTAAATTCAAATATACATGCCGACATAGGGGGTCTGCTAGATGGACGAGCTCATTCGAGCAAAATATTTGCTCGATTTCGTGTGCAGGGCCCTCTACACGCGTTTTAGGGGGCGAAAACATAAGTGGTCTGTTAGACATACTCTTAGGGCATGAAACTGCATCCACGCCAATCTCCTCTATAGTGCCCTTCGCATCTGAATCTGCTGTTGCTCTCTCCGGCACCGGCATCTCCTATCGCCCTCCCTCAGTTTGTCACGACAGTATCCACAACTACGTGAAATTCAAACTTGATGCCTCTACCTCCAATCTCAATAAATGGCGCAATTTGTTTCTCTTCTTGATCAATTGCCACCATCCCCGCGATCACATCGAGCCCAGCAACGAACATACGCGACATGCACACAATGCATGAGGACGAACATGGTAACACTGGCGGCGGCGGCAAGCAACGTGATCGTGTACCGGTGACATGGCCAGGCCGCCGTGTTTTCCGATGACGTGGAACCCATCCTCACGAGCAACAGAGGGGCAGGTTGCTCCAACCCAGCGCCACTATTGTGTGCCCGCGTCAAGCGCGTCCATGGCCGCAACGACAATGTCCCCATCGACCCTACAGGCCACAGCGGCGCGCCATGCTATCAACTCTTTTGTGTCGTACGAGGCATTGGGTCAGTGAGGTGGCCCGCAACGGCATGGTCAAGGTAGGCGACCTTCGTCAAGCTCGAGCTCCTCACAGATAGGCGGAACTCTGCATCCCCCAGCCTGATGTTGTCGCTTGACCAGAGTCGGACGCGCTCGAGGAGCTCGGCCAGAAGCGGGTGTCGTCATGGGTGGGGATGGGGCACCGGATCGAGCGACGAGGCGGTGGGGGCAGCGGCGGCAGTGAAACACTGGTTGTGGGCAGTGCCTTGGAGGAGACGGCCTTGTTTTTTTTGATTTTTAAATGGATTGACTTGTGCCAAGTCGGCGTCGACAAACCGGCCTAACCTATGAGAAACGGTGTCAATTTGCATTTAATCCACTTTTAGCGCGTTCTCTAAGAAATCGCATGAAAAGTGACGTGATTTTGTTAGAAAAAACAAAAGTGATATCATTTGGTGTATTGGCCGTCAAATGTGGCGTTTTTTTGCTCAATATGATAACGAGCCGAGCCTACCCAAACAACTTGTCAATGTTTTACATTTCAAAGGTCTCCTAAAAATATTCAGGGGCAGAAAAATAAAAGCTATTCCAAATGTGTCTAAGTGCTCATTTCGAACACTTATTTACCAGCTTTAGCGCAAATTCCTCCAAACGACTGGGGGGCCTGGAACGCATTTTCTTTGTATTTCCCTTATTATATATCCAACTCAGCATTATACGTACGTAGATCCGTTAATAGCACCAGTCAATAGTCTTTTTTCTTGCACACATGGAAAAGAATAAATCTTAGATTTTTTTTTGTTTCTTTTTCGGATTTTTGCTGTTTTGCTTTGGCGGCTTGACTTGATTGGGCGTTTTTTGATTGACTGGTTAGAGAGAAAGAGAAGCTGGGCTACGCTGCACACCAAATCAGCGGAGACAGGGAGGACAACGTGTTCTGGAGCGGGCGCACCGAATCAGTTTCGGCCCAGTCTGACACACGACGTTCTCGCTCGCACCTGAGTGAACTAGGATTAGTCCCACCTCGCTAACTGAGTGCTGTTTCGACCAGCTTATATACCCAGCGCTCCTTGGGCGCGCCAGCTAGGCGTTGTAGCGTGCGCCTGTTACTCCAGCTTCGGAGAGCTAGAGAGTTGGTGCCGTGGGTTGGTGGGCTTGAGCCCGTGGCAGAAGGTCGTCCCTCTCCCTTAATAAAAAAAAGGCAGAGTCTGGCCCAAGCCGTTGGCCAAACAGGCGCCGTCGGCCAAGTTTTCGGCCTGGGAAATTCCCCTGCCGTACCCCCCGCATTGATCTTTGGTTTCCACGGAGATGGCCTTGGGGGGCCTCACCCCGTGATCCAGGGGCTCGCACACTCAAAACCCCGGTACCAACTCTTTTGCATTTTTTGCTCACTTGTGTCCATGTGTATTTCACCTCACCTCACTTGTGTCCATGTGAAACATAATACGGTGATGGGGAGGACGGCGATGAGGGTTGGCCGGGTGGTGGTTCCGGCAGCAGCGTACTTCAACACCATCGCGGCGCTATGGAGCGTTCGCAGGGCCGGTCCTGAGGGGGGGCGAGAGGGGCGGCCGCCCCGGGCCCAAAAAATTTTGGGGCCCATTTTAGGTATATGTTAGTAGGCTTAGTTTATGTGCATATAAAGAAAAAAATTAATTAGCTTAATAGGTTAGTCGGCTTGTAACTTTTCCTATGAGTACTTCGATCAATATCTTAATAGGGTCGTCCCATGTAATTGAAAAGGCCTCCACGAGCAATTGAGTGTGAAGGCTGGCTCGTACCTAGCCAGGGAGCGTAGTTGTCTAGGCCAATAGGTGATTGACTCAGGACCCTATGTACCTGCGGAAATATAAGGATTTCGGATCGGATCACATCGAAAATCGACTGTCTGCTTCTGCCATCGTTCGTTCGCTTGCGTACGATCGCTCGTCCGCCACAATTTCGTTATGTTTGCAATTCATTGCCGTATATATGGCAATTGAAGAGTAGATTTGAAGAACTACGGTAGTTCAGAAGTATATTTGGATTTTTAATGAGTTCAACAAATTTAAAGTCAATGGATAGTTCTTAAATTAAAGACCACATTTGCAAATACTTTCTCTATGGATAAGAAATGTGATATCGAGTTAAATGGTCTAATTTCTGAGTTAATTGTTGTGTAGTTGACTTTGCCAGGTAGAACAATGTCTGCCATGGAGATGTTTTAGTTTGTCAGAGAAGCAGATTGTTATCCTAATATGTATTTTTCTTATCAGATCTTATTTACTATGCCTGTGACAGTTACATCAGCTGAAAGATGCTTTTCAAAGTTGAAATTATTGAAAAACTATTTGAGACATATAATATCACAAGAGAGACTAAATTGTTTGGAAAATCTATGCATCAAGAAGAATTTATTGGATGAGATTGACATTGATTCCGTCGTTGATGACTTTGCATCTATAAATGTGTGAAAATTTTAAGGTATACCGAAGTCGTCTGTGGCATTTTTCCCAGCGAGAGGTTTCCACGTAAAAAATACGTTTTATTTCTTTGTTTGATTTCTAGTTCATCAACATATCTATATATATGTCTACTTGTACTAAGGGGGCCCAAATTTTCGGGTCGCCCCGGGCCCCCGAAATTTCAGGACCGGCCCTGAGCGTTCGTTGCCTTTTGCATTTTTGCTCACTTGTGTCCATGTGTATTTCACCTCACCTCACTTGTGTCCATGTGAAACATAATACGGTGATGGGGAGAACGGCGATGAGGGTTGGCCGGGTGGTGGTTCCGGCAGCAGCGTACTTCAACACCATCGCGGCGCTATGGAGCGTTTGTTGCCTTTTGCATTTTTGCTCACTTGTGTCCATGTGTATTTCACCTCACCTCACTTGTGTCCATGTGTCCATGTGAAACATAATACGGTGATGGGGAGGACGGCGATGAGGGTTGGCCGGGTGGTGGTTCCGGCAGCAGCGTACTTCAACACCATCGCGGCGCTATGGAGCGTTCGTCGCCTTTTGCATTTTTGCTCACTTGTGTCCATGTGTATTTCACCTCACCTCACTTGTGTCCATGTGAAACATAATATGGTGATGGGGAGGACAGCGATGAGGGTTGGCCGGGTGGTGGTTCCGGCAGCAGCGTACTTCAACACCATCGCGGCGCTATGGAGCGTTCGTCGCCGGGCCGGATGATGATCACACCATGAACATGCAGGGCAACACTTGTGTCGTCGAGTGAATAATATGGTGATGGGGAGGACGGCGATGAGGGTTGGCCGGGTGGTGGTTCCGGCAGAACATGCAGGGCAACACTTGTGTCGTCGAGTGAATAATATGGTGATGGGGAGGACGGCGATGAGGGTTGGCCGGGTGGTGGTTCCGGCAGCAGCGTACTTCAACACCATCGCAGCGCTATCGAGCGTTCGCCGCCGGGCCGGATGATGATCACACCATGAACATGCAGGGCAACACTTGTGTCGTCGAGTGTTCTCAGCAGCGTGATCTCATTCTGGCGAATGAGGGTATCCCAATGTGGCAGATGAGCCGGGACGATGATTTCGCCAACTCCTCTTGGATCGACGAACACAACATGAAACCCGTGTGAATCGCTCAGGACATTGGGGGGAGGGGGGCTTTGCGGGCAGGAGTGGAGATGCTCTTAGAAACCATAAAACTTGGATGTCGTACTTTTGCATCGGAAACATAGATATCAAAGAATAAGTTGAACATAAAAACACCTATCCTGGCGACCCCTATTGGGTCTTTTCGTCCGGACGCTCCCTTGTTCATGTCTGGAAAACCCAGCCCAACCCTGCCTCGCAGGGACTCCCATGAGGGCTCTGGAGAAGTCATTCGACGTGGTGGGCCCGACCTGCCAACAGCACAAAGCGCCCACCAAAACTCTCCCATACCCCAACGTGCCCCGCCATTTCCTTCCAGCCGCCTCCTCCCTCTTCCCACCCCTTTCCACCCCTTGTCGTCGGCGCCATGCCTTAGAAAGGGCCACCGAGGCTGCTGCCAAAGACTGCGAAGACCCGCACGCTCGACGTCAAGCGCCGCGTGCTACAGCCGCGCCCCGCGAAGGAGCGGCCGGAGGGCGTGACTGACGCCGAGTGGGTGGACGACCAACACCGGGGCAAGGTCTGCACGAAGGAGCGCCATGAGCGGCGGGAGAAGAAGGAAGCCCGGGTCGTGGCGGCGAACCTCGATCTATTGGTCGGTACCATCGGAGGTAGCCCGGGAAGCGTGTTAAGCTCGTTGCGTTCGAGGTCGCCGTTCCCCTTGGACGGCATGAGCACGTCGCGCTCCCAGTCGAGGCTCTGTACGAGCCCTAGCCTCTCCCCCAACTTCAATGAGCCCGGCGGCTACGGAGAATACGCATACGGCTACGACGCTGGATTCGGCGGGTTCGACCCAAACGCCATGTTCGGCGGGGGCGCGCCCGGCAGCACGGAAGGGCCTCGACCCAGCGTCTTCATTGTTTGTTTGTTGTTGGTGTAGACACAAGATGGTGACGGGAGCACCATTGTCGACAAGGAGCAAGACGTCGAGTGCGTCGATGATGACGAAGCCCAAGCGGCGGCGGCAACGACACGCCGGGCAACACCCATGGCGCTGAGTTCGCCGGTGCCGACTTCCTCGGCTCCACCCCTGACCCCGGATTCTTCGGCTCCAACAACGTCGATTGATCCTATAGCGTGAACAAATTCGTATCATTTTGTAATGGCCTAAACCCTTAAATTATGACATAAATTACATATTTATGCATAAAATTTTAAATATTTTTTATTTGCACAATTCAAAATTTGGTGCAAAAATGCTTTGGGGTTTTTCCTTGGGGTGTCGAGTAGGGAAGGGCCGCCCCCGAGCGTGCAGCGCTGATACGTCCATTTTGCATCACTATTTTATATCGTTATTTTCTGTTATTCATCGATATATTTCATGTTATGATACATTACTTATGTTCTTTCATCTTATTTTGCATGTTTAATAATTATGGGAGAAGAAACAACGGAACCAAAAATCTGATGGAAAAAAGCACCATCAGGACACCCTATTTCAGATGATCAAAAGTAGAGGGGAAACACCAGAGGATTCTTAGAAATCCCAAGGAGGAAGCCAGCCAGAAGGGCACCCGGAGGGGGACCACCAGGGGCCCACACCACCAGGCGGAACGCCCCCCTTATGGCCGCGCATGGGGGTGGTCTGCCCCCTGGCCCACTCCTGGGTGCCCCCTTTCGCGTACTTGAGCCCGAGGAATCCTAAGACCCAACAGATCATCGAAGAATTATTCCACAGCCGCCTCGGGGAGGAAAACAACAGAGAGAGAAAAGCTCTCCGGCAAGGAGAAATCTGCCGGGGAAATTCCTCCCCGGAGAGGGGAATTGGTCGCTGTCGTCACCGTCATCACTCCGGGCTACATCGAGATCATCATCATCATTATCCTCCTCATCACCAGCACCATCACCGTCACCATCCACCTTAATCCCGATGTAACAATTAGGGGTCTTTATCATTGTTTACCACTAGATCTCTCTTCCGGTGTGAATTACTTGTTAGTAGTTGATTCTTGTGAGGTTTATCAGTGTTTGCACTTTATGACCAGATTATTATTATCCATTATATCACCTTTGATTATGATACATATGATGTCTCGTGAGTAGTTTGTTTAGTTCTTGATGACATGGGAGGAGTCATGATGTTAGTAATGAATTTATGTTGAAGTAATATCTCGTGGTTCCGTATTTAAGTTGTGGTGCTATTCCTCTAGTGGTGTCATGTGAACGTCGACTACATGACAGTTCACCTTTATGGGCCTAGGAGGATGCATTGTGTGTTTGGCTACTAATTGTTGGGTTGCCGGAGTGACAGAAACCTAAACTCCCGTTAGGAAACCAATGCACGAGGGAGTGTAGGATCTCGGAGTTTTAAGGTTGTGGTTAGATTTATATTAATTACTTTTTTGTATTTTGCAGATGCTTACGAGGGGTATAATCATAGGTATGTATTAGTACTAGTTGGGAGGTGCATTAGCATAGGTGCACCCACACAACACTTAACGAACCAATAAATATTGATCGACTATATGACGCGAAAGCACTTGACGAGATTCCCATGTGTCCTCGAGAACGTTTGGTAACCATAAGTAAAACAACCGGCTTGTCCTTTGCTCTAAAAAGGATTGGGCCACTCGTTGCAATTATTATTAATGTTATTTATTTACTCGCACTTTATTTATCTGCTATATCCAAAACAACCAAAAACATGTTTGCTAGTGTTTATAGTGAATTCTCTATCCAACCTGCTTGTCCGCACCTTCTGCTTCTCGCTGGGTTTGACACTCTTATTTATCTAAAGTACTACGATACACCCCCTATACTTGTGGGTAATCAAGCGCCATCTGGATGAGCCTCCAAAGGGCTCCCACGGGCGTCGATCCGGACGCCTACAAGGGGGCGCGAGTGGAGATGCTCTAAAACTACGATACATGAAACCAAAGATGTACGGGCATGCACTCATAATCTCCATGTATGTCGCAGCACCAACACAAAATACATCCACTCATTCATTCATCTATATATGTAAAAGATTGCATGACAGAATACATGTTATCAAACCCAACCAACGAAAACTAAACAATCCCGGTATATATCTTCCATAAGAGCACCTTTGTGCCTATCCGTTGTTGGTGCCGACACCCTCGCCTCCATCCTTGGGTGCCCCGTCTCGTCCTTCCCCTAGACTTACCTCGGGCTTCCCTTCTTAGACCAGAAGCTGCCCGTGTCCGCACTAGAATTCCTGGCAACAAAAATCGTGAGCCAGATCCCAGGATGGCGTCCCTCGCTCATCCCTAATGGAGGGTGCCTCACCCTTGCCACTGTTGTCCTCTCGGCACTACCCTCTCCTTGTTATGTCGGTTCTTCCACTTCCGGGGGTGTTATTGCCAAGATAGACAAGCCTTGTCATGTCATGCTATGGACAGATGCCGCCATATGCGCTGGCGGAGACTGCCTGGTGGCCTGGGACTTTGTCTGTAGATTGCGTTCGGAAGGGGGGCTCGGGGTGGTGGACTTCGGACTTCAAAACACATGCTTGCTCCTAAAAAACCTCCACAACCTCTTTTCTGTTCGAGACAACCCGTAGACGAGATGGGTCTGACGAGATTGTGATTTTAGTGTGTGACGTTCCAACAAAAGGCGCCAACTTTCGAGACCTTGCCTCAGTAGATCCCTCGTATGACATACTCGGGTTTGTGAAATAGGAAGATGGATGCGCTTAGGTGAACTCGACATTTAACGGGAAGAAGGGACACTGTTTACCTAGGTTTAGGGCCCTCTTGGAGGTAAAACCCTACCCCTTCTTGTCTGCTCTTTATGATCTGGATATTACAAGGTGCAACAATGGTTGTGGTGTAGATTGGATCTCGTGCTAGACCAAAGTTTCTATTCGATGGCTTGATTACAGATTGTGTAGTGTTCCCGCATTTAAATAATGTAAGAACATCTGTGTTATTTTGCTAGTCCCTGGACCAATTGCTAGCACCACAATACAAGATGAAATATCATGCAAATGCATCAAATTCTATTACACCGCATGATCCAGTATTTACAAAATAATATTACAACTTGCATAGTCTTAAAAGACTAGCAGAAAACAAGAAATACAGCGGAAAACAAGGTACAACATTGAGCCCATCTTCTTCATGTGCCATAGGCAAAACATGTTGGCGATAGTCTCGAGATCCTAAACGAAGTCCTCACTCGTCTTCAAAATCATCTGCAGGATGGAATATGCAGCCACAAAGGGGGTCAATACAATTTAATGTATTGGCAAGTAACACTATGGTGGATATAAATGAAAGACTATATCAACATGCATATTTGGCTTGGTGGAGTTTTGGATAGGTTTGCATAAAGAAATTTTCTTCTATCTCTTTAGTAAAACAAACTTTTCTTTCCAAAGGGTGGCAACATTGGATTAAGATCCAAGCACCACAACTACTGTTCACTTGGTCAAAATTTTAATTATTCAAAATTGTGATGTGATTCTTCCTTCCATCCTTGTCAACTTTCTCATAATTCTCCATAATCGGGGACACGGCTAAGATCTTAGTTTTTTGACTCTCCAGAGCTTGTGCACTTTCACCTTCAGACTCAAATCAGCCCAAACATCCTATACACCCTGAGTGCATTAAGGAAAGTAGAAGATTGAGATGAGATCTTTCGGAAGCAAGAGTTCAACCTAATGTCAAGACCCGTTCCACCTATAATTATGCTACATCTGCTTGTCAAGCCCAGGCTGAACCCTCACAACTTAGTTGATCAAGACAGAGCCCATATGACTAAAGGTTGCACTAGAAGAAATCTACACTTGGGGAACATCATAATCACTTTGTTCTTGGGTGGCATTCCTTCAGTTGAACTCCCCTCGGGGAGACACTCAACTATCAACAACCCTGCACTACCAATCCACCCAGGTGGTTCATTGAAGTTGTTACTTAGAATTTTTCCACAACTTCAAGTAAAACAAATTTTGTAGCAAGGCTAAGCATCAACTAAGTACCAAGGCTTTAAAATAACAAGGTATAATGATGGATACACTCTACTAGGATATATCATAGCATAATATAACTTAGTAAAATTTCCTATCATGCATACTACTCAAAATCAACTAATGCATATAGAAAATAATGGGTAGTTGAATGGTGTGTTACTTTCCTTGTTAAAGCTCGTGAATAATTCACACTCTCTGCACACAAGATCGTTGCTCTCCGTACAATATATTCATTGAAAACACAATAACAAAATAAACAATCATACTACCAAGCAATATACAAATGAAGAAACATACAAAGCAACAATCATAGAAAAAGTTGGCTAGGACAAAGTCAAGGTTTTGAGTTTGAAAGATTAATACTATGATGGATTCATAAGTAAGCTCCTACAAAACACTTGGGTTGGACTAGGTTGGGTTTGAAGAGATCAAACTTTATGGGAAACATATTTATCTAAGAAGTTCCAAGAGTTCACCAAGGTGATCTCACTATTTCAAATAAAGTAACACATAACCATGTGTAACACTTAGTCATTTTCATCAAGACGTTTGAGTGATCTAGTTTAGTCTTTCCATTTGGGTTAATTTTTGTACAAAAACAACTTTCTAAATCTTCAACTTGTATGAATTGCTCCAAGTCTTCACATGCTTGTCTTCTTGAAGATCATCTTCATGATTCTATTGTAGTCTTTTCCTTGGATGGATTCTTATCTTGGTCTTGATGTATTATTCATGGCTTTCTCACTAGTTGGTACAAGGTAGGTTGGGCACAAATTACCACTAAGTCATTTTTAAAAGAAAGGAAATAAGAAGAAAGATAGAAAGAGAGAGAGGGAGATGTTTTCTTCTGGATTTCTTCACACTTGTACTTCCTTGAGTTGCTTCTAGTTGTTGTGAAGTCCAATTCCCTTACTTAAAATTATTCAATGATCTTCTTTGTAGCTCTTCATGTTGCCACCAAGTTGAAAATGAAGTTCCTTCTTGGGGTTGAGTCTTGTCTTCCATTTTGCTAACTTGATGGATTATTGAAGCAAGAATAGGGGAATGGTGAAGTAGATAGAAAACTATGGTACTAGTGTTTTAGGTTCACTACTTGGTCTTTTATATGGTTGACATATAATAGGGACTTGGTCTTGGCTCAAAAAATGGCCACAACAAACAATGGTAGAAAGAATAGAAACAAAATCTAAGACATGATCAACTAGTGGTTCACTATGATGGATTTTTGACTGAAAATAAATACATGGTCATGGTCCATGGGTTTCCAAAATGGTTAGGAAATGATGTCTCTGGTTCAAGGTTACCAAAAGGATCAACTTTGCCTAAGAAAACATTTTCTAATTATTTATAGAAATAATCATATGTCAAAAATACTCAATTATACCACTTAGTTGTAAATTCAATTTTAACTTGTTAAAAAATTATTTTGGTACAGAGAGTGTGAAATTACTCATCCTAAGGTTTCCAAATATATTTTATTTGCAATTTTTGGATTTTTAGAATTTGAATTATGCCAAAAATCATCAAACAAGCATATTTGAAATTGAACAAATTTTAAATGGTCAAATTTAAATTTGGCCAGTGCAAAAAGTTTCTACAGATCTAGGGGATTTCAAAAAGTTCAAGTTTGCTAAATTTGGTCTTATGTATCGAAAGATATGATAGATCTAAGATGCAGGGGCTTTCTGCAAAATTGACAGATTAATTCTACCGGGAGAAAATTCAATTAAGGGTTGGCCACGTGGCGACATCTGATTGGGTTGGGCTGCTGACTGTGTGCTGGTGTGACATGCTGACTGGGCCAGTGACGTGGATAAGTGGGTCGATCTGGATCGTTGGATCCACATATCACGGTGGCTTATCCCTTCGCTGAGGGGATCTATTCTAGGTCGTCTAGATCTAGATCTACGGTCGAGGGGCGTTGGAGCTTACAGTGGCGGCAGGAGTCGCCGGAGATGGTGGGACGGCGGTGCGGTGCTCGGAAAAACCACGTCGAGGGTGCTACGGTCCTCCTTGGGCTCAGCAGGGGCCATGACGGGGTGCGTCGCTTCACGGCAAGCTTGATGGAGACGACGGGGAGGCTCCATGGGCTACGCAGCGGTGGCGGCGAGCGAACGTAGGCGAGGCCTTCTCCCGTGACTCTCGGAAACATAAAGCGTTGGTGTTCTACTGCATGTAAAAAACACAGAAGGCATGAATGTGTGCGTAATGGCTAGGGGGAGACAGGGGACCATGAGAGGGGAGGCGGAAACTTCTCTATCAACGGCAATAGGAGCAACAACACGGCGGACATATTCTTCTCTGCTGAGAAATCGTGGCAGCTATGGGGCGCAAAAACCAGAGGAGGGAGAGGGGAAACGATGCGGAGAGATAGGTCTATAAGGGGCCAGGGAGGGGCATCAAATGGTGGGATTTAAACGTGCGAATTCAACGCGGATTAATTCACCCGAAACGGGTGCAGTTGGCGTTTCTGAGATTCAAGACGATGATGACGTTAGTGTGACGTCGTCGATGACATCAGCTCGGTCCCACACGTCAGCCGCAGAGAGAGAGGGGCTAGGGTGGGATACTGCGTTGCTGGGCCCCTGCTGGGCTTCTGCGCGCTGCCCGCTGCGGCAGGGAAATAGGTAGGCCGGGTAGGTAGTGGGTTGGGCTGCGCTAGTTCCCCATTTTTTCTGCTTTATTTGTTCTATTTTTTTCCTGATTTTATTCAATTAACCATAACTTATGATTTATAAGCCCAATTGGTCTCAAATAAATTTCTAAAGTTTTGTAAAAATATAATCTTTCATATAATAATATTTTTGTGGTGTTTCAACACTTTTAAAAAAAATGTTTTTCATTATAAGAATAAAACACCGGTAGTAACTTAATGCCATTTCCAAAATAGCAGAATAGATTAATTGAAAATATGCTCAAATAGGAATTAGAAAAATAATACAGTTGGCAATATGTTTCTTTAAGTCCTTTTCACAAAAGAAATTGATATGGTTAAATTTGGCTTTGAAAATGTTTTCATAATCAAGTAATTTGATAGATGAAATATTATTAATAGATGGGACTTGAAAACAACCATTTGAAAGCATTTAGTTGAGAAAACTATTTTATACCCTTAAGGTTTGATAAAAACATTTTCATTCACATAGTTATTAAAATAATTTTGAGGCATAATTGGATTTGGTAATTTCATTAATATGGAAATAACATAATGTTTTCTTTTGTTCTTGTACTTTATTTGGATTTTGGTGACTTGCATAACATGAAAACAAAAAGTTTCAAATTTTTGTGATTATTGCACTTTCCAAAAATAAGGGATGTTACAGATTGTGTGTGACCTAGTCTTTTCGGGTCCCCTCCCAGCTAAGGGCTGGGTCTCAGGGTTACAACTGTAGCTGGCCAACGGGCCGGCCCGGCACGGCACGAACCGCCTGACAAATGGCACGACACGACTACGGCACGGCCCGCTCGGCCGGATTAGGAAACGTGCCGGACCGGGCCGGCATGCGTGCCGCCTGTGCGAGCTGGGCACGGCCCACTAACACGTTAACAGCCCGACGGGCTGCGTGCGGCACGGTGGGAACGTTCGGTTGCGAGCAAGCGCGGGCATGCGGGCACGTTTCGCGAGGTGGGCCCGCTCGGCGGGAAGAGCACGTTCAAAATAGACAGGGGAGCGGGGAGGAGCGGGGGGCTGGGTATTTCGGGATTAGGTTTTTTTTTTGGGTAATTAGGGGGAGGTTTAGGTAATTAGGGGGGTTTTTAACCGGATTTAGGTGTGATTTGTCTTATTTTAGAGAAGATTTTGTTCATTTAACCTTTAGAAGGCTAAATTAGTCCGGAAAATGTCCATTTTCTTCTATAAAAAGGGCTTCCCAACCCCTCATTTCTCACACCAAAACCCAAACATGGCACCCAACCAACAAGGTCCTAACCACATACATGCATTGTGGGAGCACTTCGATAGAGAATATATCGAAGTGGATGGTATTCCGGGGTTCAGAGCGACGTGCAAGTGGCCTGGATGCGGGAGGCAGTTCACCTTGCGTATAAGAGACCGAAACGGTCCCATGCACAGGCATCGCCAAAATCATGTCAAGCTTGAGGCCATGGTTCAGGCCCGTCGCAACAGGAATTAGAAGATTTTAGAGCAAAGTTGTACTCTTTTTCCTTCGTAGAATTAAGAAGGTTTTTTAATGAGTCAACTCAATGTATCATTTATCTCTTATTCATGTATCAATGTATCTTTTGTTCATGTATCAATGTATCTTTTGTCCATGTATCAATGTATCTATTTTCAGAAATAGCTAAACCTTCAAAAAATATTTAAAAATAAGACAAAGTTGGATATGATCTTAATGATTTTTATTAAGCTAGCAAGCCGCCTCATTAAAACCTTCCAGTCCCCTAAGGTACCCTCGTAAGGAAAAAAGAGTGCGTCTGAAACTTGCACCTCTCTGAGTTCATTGTTCATATTATAGACCGAGTTCATAAAAAAATTACAAAAGATTAGAAAATTACAGAAAGGATAAGAAAATCAATCTTCATCGTCGATATAAAGATACTCCATTGCAACCAGCAACTCGGGGTCCTCCGGCATGTGTTGGCTTCTACGGATCGATCGGTCATAGTCCTTTACGGTCATTAAACTCTTCACCATATCAGGGTGTAGACTTGCTCTTCTTGGCTCAAGTATTCTTCCACTTAGACTAAAAGTTCCCTCCGACGATGTTGTTGATACGGGGACAGTTAACACATCCCGTGCTAGTACGGAAAGCACCGGATATGTAGATTTATGATCATGCCACCACTGCAATATATTGAACTCAACATGCTCGACGTGGGCAACCGGCTGGTCATTGATGTAAATTCCTAACTCGCTACGATGCACACCAGAGCCGCCTGAACTCGAGCTGGCACCGGACTTGGAGCTGGCGAAGAGTTTAAAGAGTGTTTTCTTCTTTCCGACCGGGGCAGATGGTGGAGGACGGTGCACACGAACTGTGTCTGCAAACTCATTCTCACACTTGGCATGCAGATCAGCGAGTCTGCTCTTAACAACAAACTGATACTGAGTATAGTCTACTTCTAATTATTTCGTTAAGTAAGATAGAGCCATCCCAAACCCCGCAAGTTTAGCCCGTGGGTCCAAAATGAATGCGAATGCATACAAATCCGGAATTTCTTTCCAATATTTTAAAAACTTTTCTTTCATTTTTTAATAGCTTGTTTTAACCTGTAATCGTTTTCATGATCTTTTAAGTGACCAGCAATGTCTACAATCTGATGCACTAGTAGAGGAGATATGGGATAATAAACCCCATATAAAGTGTTCATTGCATCATAAAGAATTTCTAGAAAATCCTTTAACAATTGTGCAACATCCCAGTCATTACCGGTAATAAAGATTGATCCATTGGAATTAGAATTAACATACGTGGTAAACTGGTCTTTATCGCGGATCAAATCTCTAATCATTATATACGTAGAGTTCCATCTAATTTCCATATCTATATTATAGACATGACTGGCCGCAGTAGCTGCATCACACCATCTCTTATAGTCGGCTAGCCGTGGATTAGAAGCATTTAAAAAAAATGCCCTTTCTTATTTTTTTTCAATGGGTGCGGACAGATGTTTTAAAGCACATTTAGCAATAAGATTAATAATATGGCATGCACAACGTTGATGAAAAAAGTATGATGCGCCATAACCACTAAGTTGGGGAGTGAGATCTGTCATTGCGCTAACATTATTTGAAGCATTATCTAACGTTATTGCAAACACCTTATTCTCGAGACCAAATTCTTTCAGGACATGCAATATTTTTTCAGCAATGGCTCTACCACTATGGCTTTCGTCAATTAATTTAAATCCAATGACACTTTTTTTTAGTTCCCATGTTTCACTGTGCACATAATGAGCTACAACACTTAGATAATCTTGCTTAGCTCTGCCGCTCCAAATATCAGATCTTAGTGCAACTGAAAATGTAAATTTTGCTAAGTCATCTTTTAATTCATTTTGCACAGTTTTAGCAAGTTTTTTATATCTCTAGATGTAGTTTTCCTAGAAACAGGTTGATACAGTGGATTATGACATCTTCTAATACAATCAACAACAGTGGGATACTCCCCAAAACCAAGAGCTAAATCATGTGCAACAATCATGTGACATAGATGTTTGCGAGATAAAGCAGGATCGTAGTTGAAGTTACTTACCTGGCCGTCGGGGGTAAAACCAAGCTGGCCCTGTCTTCTCGCCATCTCTTGTGACCTCTTCAACTTGTGTCCTCTTATGTGTCGCTCCAAGTGACCGGTTCCCGCCTTGGAGTTGCCGCTGAGGATCTTGTCGCAATCCGGCCACTTGCACACTGCTTGATATTTAACCGTGTTATCTTCGAGTATCGTTATACGGTCCTTGTCGAATCCCTGACTCAACAAATCCCTTCGGTGAACCTATCGGGTTTCGATTAAGAGAACCCATGAGCGCTGGTGGAATCGTCGGCTAGACAGGGGGCGAGATTTACCCAGGTTCGGGGCCCTCGCAGAGGTAAAACCCTTACTCCTGCCTCTTGTCGATCTGTATTGAAGATTGGATCGGTTACAATGGTGGTGCTCGAATCGAGAGTAAGGTCTCGAGTTCAAGGCTTTTGGTCGTGCCGTATTGCCTGGTCTTCTTCCGGTGGCTCTCCTGGCCTTATATAGATGGCCAGGTCTCAAACCCTACTCGGAGAGGACTCGAATTCTAACTAGGTCGGTTACATGTTTCCTAGCTTAACCCGCAAGTTAGTGCGGGTGGGCTTCACGTGGGCCTTCTGGAGTATTCCAAGGGCTCCTCTTCTTGGGCCTTAACCTTGGGCCTGAGAGGGGGTGTCCTTATTCGCAGGGTCCAGGATCCATATCTTCGTCAGTAGCCCCCGAGCGTTTGCTCGAGTGAAATTTTTCCAGTCGAGTAGACGGTCAAACCTTTCTTGGTCTTCCTTTCTTATGGATAACCAGCTTGGTTGTTTCCTGTTTAAAGGGTGTGTTCCCTGTGCAACGAGTCTTCATGCTCGAGTATCGAACAACATAGGTGCCTGTTTTTGCGGCTTTTATCGCAGAAGGATGTGGCACAGTAGCTTGGCTCTCCCGAGAGATCAGGGCCAATTAATTGCGACAAGGGCAAAAACATTCCTGGCCTACACAGATTCGAGACCTCCGACTCGAAACCGATAAGGTGATTGTTGCGACTGGGCCGTTGTGGACTTATCGAGTCGAACTTAACCTATGGGGGTACCCGGCGCGTCCGCTAGGATTTTTCTTCGTGTTGTTGACACGGAATCATACCGGAGGACGCAGCTTTTGAGTGCGGTTCCAGGCCCTTAAGAGAGATCTTTTTGGGTCTTACCTTCATATTCGAAGAATATGGCATCCGGATGTGCCTAGTCGGCTAAACAATCCAGGTTTTTATGATGTAAAAATATCATGTGTGAAAAGAGGTAGGTTCTTCCTACCCGAGTGATTGTTTGAGTTTCAATCGAAAGAATTTTCGTTCTGAGGAAAATCATGCCCATATGAAAGAGCTTTCATGTTTGGAATGTCGTGCCCGTACGAAAGAGTTTTCATGTATAGGGTATTTCTCTCTTGTTAAAAAAGAGGTCTTGCTCCATGATTTGTTCACAAAAGAATTGCCTTTATTCGAAGGAATTTCGTACGAAGTTGTTTTCGTGTTTGAATTTTCCATTCGAAGATTTTTGAGTTTGATGTTGCGTGCCATGATGTCATGGCGCACCTTTCTCCTCCCGATGGGACGTGACGGAGCGGTAGCAGATGGGCTGGCTCACCTAGTCAGCTTTTTGACCGGGAAAGGAGACGCCGCTCCCGGTTTTTACGCGAACCGTGCAGTAAATGCGCACGATCTTCTGTTAAGATCGTGGCACGGAACAGCGTTCACCGTCTCTTCGTTTCATCTTCACACGTGGTGGCTGCGATAAGCGCCACGTAGCGCATCGAATGGCTGGGACTGATCCGCTCCGTGTATAAGTACGGGACTTAGTGCTGCGGTAAAAATTTCCCAGCCTTCGTCTTCAATCCATCTCCTTCCTCGCGCCCATCTTCCTCCTCGTGCTCAAGCTCGTGCTGTCCGCCATGGCTGGAGGCAAAAGACGTGGCGCTGCTACTTCCGTATCCGGAGAAGACTCCGCGCAACCTGCGCCCCGTGCTGGCGACTGGCGTTCGCCCAACACCACCGCGAAGAGCATCAAAGAGATGCAGCGGGAGGGGCTGCTGCCGGCGGAAGCTGAGAAGCGGGTGCGCCTCGGGAAGAAAGAAGAGGTACCAAATCCGCAGTCGAACAAGCGCGTGGTCTTTGCGGACCACGTGTCTCGGGGTCTCTCCTTCCCTCTCCATCCTTTCCTAGTCGGGTTGCTGTATGTCTATGGCATACAGCTTCACGATCTTCCCCCGAACGCGGTGCAACACATATCGTGCTTCATCGTGTTCTGCGAATGCTTCCTTGGCATTCGCCCACATTGGGCGCTCTGGAAGGCCCTCTTCAAAGTCCGGATCTTCCGCGAGAAATCGCTGGTAGAGTCCGAGCCCGGCGAACCGCTACGCACGGGTGGCTTCGGGATCCAAGCTCGACTGGAGTCCGGCTACTTCAGCATGCATTTCGTCGACTCCGCCCAGGGCTGGCGGAAAAAGTGGTTTTACGTCATCGACAACAGCTCGGGTGGGATTGTAGAATTCCACCCGTTCGCTGTTTTGAAGAGGCGGAAGTCCTGGGCGCACAAGTTGTCAGCCGAAGAAACCCAGGTCGTTACGCCCCTACTCGCAAGGGTGACTGCTTTCCGGGATCAAGCCGCTGGAGTTGTACTCAACGGGCTGCACCTGGCGAGTATCTTTCTGAAGCGCAGGATCCAACCTCTGCAGCAAAGGCCTTCCACCATGTGGGAATACCAAGGCTCTGAGGATCCCAGCCGAGTGAGCCGCGAGGAGCTTTCGAACGTTGAGTTCGAGAAGAAAATCGCGGCTATCACTAGCTTGAAGGTGGGAGAAAAGTTCCCCGATTGCACAGTCGAAGCCTTCGACGCTTCGAGACCTCCACCAGTCGCGGTTAGTTTACCCTTCTTGTCTTCTATTATTTTCTTCCTTGCTCTGAGCTTTAGTCGATTGAATTTTTTTTTCTCGCCTTCTTCTGCCTTCTTTGTAGAGTCTAGCAGTGGCAAACTGCTACCCACCAGTTGTGGGAGAGGACGCCTCGGAGTTATTGGCGAGTCACCTGGACGGCCTAGCCGATACCAGTGTCGCCGATGCTTCTTCAAGTTCCGAGCATGATTCTTCGGATGGTGCAGAGTGCTCGAATGGTGGCCTCCATCACCGCAAGCGTCATCGGGTGGATGATAACGAGGCTACTTCCAAGGATAACTCCTTGGAGGAATCGCCTGGGAAGGCTCCTATCTCCGCAACTCCACTTCGCTCACTCGCCCCTTCTCCTTCATTCCCAGTAATCGCAACCGCTTGGAACGCGGATTTGCTGGATGAAGATCAAGACGATGAGTAAGTTCTCCTCCTCGTTCTTAGTCGAACATATTTCTTTGCACCTATGTTGATGCTTTGCTTTTTTTTCCTTGTTGTAGTCTGCAGACCATCAGTCCTCGCAGGTACGCTTCTTCCATTCCTCCCGAAAAGAGGAATAGAGCAGGAACTGCGGGTGAGACTCCCACTGGTGGTACCGTGCAGAATTCTCCCAGCGCAGCCCCCAATGCAGCGACTGTGGAACGTGAAGCTCCTAGTTTTGCCGCCAGGACTTCAACTTCGAAAGAGGTGACGGACAGCTCCGCAGATCCCCTCTCCCGCGCCACGGGCCAGGTAAACTTTTGTCATTTGTCATGATATTTTTATCGGGTGCACGACAGTGCTCCCGATGGGAGTAGCCCCCGAGGCTGTAGTCGATCGCGTGCGATTGGCTACAGGCTCAAAATCTTGTCCTTTTCTTCTTCTTGGTTTTATCGGGTGCACGGCAGTGCTCCCGATGGGAGTAGCCCCCGAGGCTGTAGTCGATTGAGTTCAATCGGTTACAGGCTCCATTTTATATCTTCTAATTCTTCTACCTCTATACTTTTGCAGTCGCTTGTTGACTCTCTCGCGGCGATTGTCCGCCGTGTAGTTCTTGACGAGTCGGAATGTGAGTCGCTTCGATCAGACCGCAGTCGACTCCGCACCGAGAACGAGCTTCTTAAGAGTAAGTCTTATCATCTTCTCTTGTTCCTATTTTTTCATCAATTCTTGATTTCTGACGAGTGTCACTATGCAGCTCGACTCGAATTTTTGGAGTCCGAGAAAGATAGTCTCTCTGGGCGGGTAACCACTCAGGAAGCTGATCTGGCGGCTATCCGACAAGAACTGGAGGCCTCCCGCATGCGATCGGAGGATCTTGAAAGGCAACTAGCGGATGCGCGGAAAGCTTTGAAGGATCAAGAGGATGCTGACCTTGTCACGTTCCTCCATCCCCTTGCTGAGCGTCTCGCAGGTAAGTGATTTAGGCTCTCGCGATTTCATCTTTTATCCCGCTGAACTTGCCAAGTCTTGACATTCTTTTCTTTTGCAGGTCTTCTGGATGTTCCTCTGGAGATCCCTAGGATCCAGCGGGTAGACGTGCTAACCGACACTCTTGCTCAACTCAAGAGGCACGCCGAAGGAGTTTGCTCCTTGATTGGTGATGCCACTCAAGTGTTGACACAACTGCATGGTCGCTTCCTCGCCAACGCCGCACCTCCATCCGCGCTAGACGACCTGCTGAAGATCTTTTCGGGGGGCAGTCTCCTGGATGCCTACGCGGTCGCCCAGTCGGAGTCTGGCGCAAAGAGTGCGATCCAGTTCGCGCTGGCGCATGGAGTCAACGGTTTGGAGGAAGCCTACTCGGCTCTTCCAGTCGACCCCTCCACGGGAAAAAAGGTACGGCTCTCTCGTTTTGGCGAGCAAGCCGCCATCCTTGCTCGGAAGCTGTCTGAGCTGTTTGCTCGACTCACAGGAGGGGCGACTGCCGCTAGTGGGAGCACCACTATAGCTTCGTAGTCTTTGTTTTTCTTTTCCCATTTGATTGTAATGAACCTTGGGATGTATTCCCGTATTTTCATTGTCTTTAATCGAAATGTTTGTCTGGAAAATTGCTTCTTGTTGTTTGTATACTTTCTCCCGATGGGAGTAGCCTCCGAGCACTCGTCAAATGTGCGGCTAGAGATACTTCGAGTAGGGCGTCTTACTTCTTTCCTTGTATTCCTCCAGGCTACTGGAGTTGCCGCAGAACCGTCAGGTGGAAGTGCTACTCCAGTAAATCCCCTTGTCGCCGCTGTTGGGACTTACGCGGGTCTTCGTGATAGAGTCCAGGAAAGTGAGCGCAAGCTGAAAGCTCTGCGCGGTGTAGCCGATGTGGCGAAGTCCAAGCAGAAACTGGCGACTGAACGCGAACAATTTCTGATGGATGAGTTAGCTTCGGTTGCGAGGGATTTGCTGTGTAAGTAATACAGCCCCCGTGTCTTCTTTTGTCTTGTTTCCTTAGCTGATTAAGAATGTGTGCTCTTCAGTTGTAAAACCGGATGTCAGGGAAGAAAAGCAGTGGGTGGAAAACCACATTCTTCAAGAGGCTGGTAGCTCAAAGCCTCATGCGAACAATTTCTGGTCTGATCGCAGTCGAGGATTTGTGATGGCCACCTTGAAGTTCCGTGTCCTCGAGGCGAGAATTCTCGTGAGTTCTTTTCACGAGGTCTTGGTCGCGATGAACGCTGCTTTCTACCCACTCGAAAGGGGCCCCGAAGACTGGAGCCATCTTCTCAGGTTGTTCGGACGTGAGGGAGAGGTTCGCGCTTGTGTGCGCAATCAGATGACTTGCGGCGCGGTTGTAGCTCTATCCTTTGTCCGGATATGGCATCCTGAAATAAATGTTAACTCCGTAGCTAGGCTCACAGATGGTCCAATCGATGATATTTCACCCTACTATGATGTTGTTCGTCCTGCAGCAGAGAAAATCATACGACTGACCTCTGAGGAAATAGATAGAGTGTTAGCGACTGAGAATGCTCAGCGCTTTGATTGATTTTCGGATGTGCACATCCTGTAATTTTGTATAGTTTGTAAAAACTGTTGTAAGGTGTGTAACCTTGTATGTATGATTTTTCCTGTGATGCTTAGTTGTAGGTGTAGCCCCCGTGTGTTTATGGGGTGTGTACCTGTAACTATTTAGCATGTAATAAATAGGAGTCTTCGAGTGAATATGATGGAGAAACCATGTGTTTTATTGCAATGACTGAGAAGCCATGTATCCGAGCTACAAGAGTGGCTAGTATAGCCTTATTTGTTGTGATAATAAGTAAACTTAGGGATAAAATTTGCGGAGGTGTGCGATGTTCCAAGGATTGGAATAGATTCCTCCAGTCGATGGATTCTTCAGCCTGTAGGCTCCGCCTGGGATGACTTCGTGTATGATGAAGGGTCCTTCCCAGGGTGGATCGAGCTTGTGTCCTTCCTTCTGCTTGAGCCGCAGCACTAGATCTCCAACCGCGAATGCTCTGTGGCGTATGCGGCGACTGTGATAGTTTTGCAGTGATTGCTGATATACTGCGGATCTTGCGAGCGCGATGTCACGCATCTCGTCGAGTGCATCCATATCTTCCGCGAGTGCCTTGTTGGACGTTTCTTCGCTGTAAGCCACAACTCGTGGGGCGCTGAATCTAACATCCTCGGGAAGGACTGCTTCTGCCCCGTACACCATGAAAAATGGTGTGTATTTTGTGGATCGGTTTGGAGTTGTGCGGAGGCTCCATAGTACGGAGGGTAGCTCTTCTGCCCAATGTTCTGCTGCGGGGTGTAGACGATCGAGTAGGTGTTTCTTGATGCCAGCTGAAACTAAGCCGTTGGATCTTTCGACTTGTCCGTTCGTTTGCGGGTGGGCAACTGAAACAAACTTGAAGTTGATACCCTTTTCCTCGCAGAACTGTTGCGTTTCCTTTGTTGTGAAGTTTGTACCATTGTCTGTAATGATGTCGTGTGGCACACCAAATCTGCATACAATGGAATCGAGGAACTTGACGTCGCATTGGGCGCTAGCCGAAGTTACTGGCATTGCCTCGATCCATTTGGTGAACTTGTCGACTGCGACCAGCAAGTGTGTATATCCGCCAGGCGTGGACTTGCATAGTGGTCCAACCATGTCCAGCCCCCATTGTGCGAAGGGCCAGGCAATGGGTATCATGTGCAATTCCGTAGCAGGCGCATGTGGCCTTGGTGCGAATCGCTGGCACGTATCGCGTCGTTCGACCAGGTCCTTTGCATCGGTGGCTGCTGTTAGCCAGTAGAATCCTGCTCGGGAGGCCTTCCCCATGATTGTTTTCCAGCGAGCATGATGTCCGCAGTTGTCACGACCCCGGACCCAGAGATATACATATTGTTATGTGCTCCTAGCCATGGACTCACAAGGGCTTCAGGGTTACCAGCCCCGGCTGCAACAAACAACGACAGGCAGACTGGATTCATCGGCACGTAGTCCGGATCCCCAGTCTACTACTCCTTGTATCCATGTTAGTCATAACCAACTATGCATATCAAAGCGTCCACGAATCGAATGAAACTGAAGGAAACGGGACCAAGGCTATACAGAGATGCTATGTGTCCAGAAAGTGCAACAACAATCGAGGGTTACTGGGGTTACCTCGCCCCAGGCCGATCAAATCGACAGGCAGGCTCGGACATGGATCATCGGCTCCACAACCCCTCGACTGCGACAACTATGCAGGCATAGCCAAAACTGTATAACAATGAGCTCGAAACCAACAACCGATCAAAGCAGCACTCTAGACATGAAACTTGTATTAAACAGATGTTACTAGAGTAGCTTACAAGCAGAGGTCACATGACCCAACATTACATCAGACAACGGAAGGCAAATTATGTTGCTAATCAACAAGAACCAAAAAGGCCTAAGAGGCCGCAACATAAGGCGACGTCCCAGCCCATAGATTCCAGGCTGCTACCTGGGAACCCCGAACTACTCGTCGATGTACACATTGAAACACCACCGATAAAAGATCTTCACCTGAACCAAAATTAAGCAAACCTGAGTACGGGAGGTACTCAACAAGACTTAATTAACCTATTATATATCTGCTATCTTTAGAAAGGGTTTTATGAAGGTTGTTTTGCGTAAAGCAATCTTTGTTTTCCAAAACGAGGAAGAATAACACGTCTCATGGAGTTTTTAAAACAGATGAGAGGACTAAACAACTACTGAAATCATCATCTTTTCATCCACCAACATCATTTCCCAGCACCTCACATGCTATAAGGATCACCCCTCCCGGCATCTCCGGGGAGGCACCCTTCATTCATTGCCAACATCTTTTACGCCACTTTCAAGTTATCTATGACCTCGTGACTTTCACCAAGTCGTCCATAACCGTGGACACGGCTTTCCGAAAGATTTATCCCTGTAGGGTGGTACACTTTACCCACACGTACCCTCCGACTCTTAGCGCCACATGTCCGCTCTTCCATGGAGCGCGACAGAGGGTGGCTGGCTCCGACCTTTACCTTGCTCGACCCTATCCATGAGTCAACCCAAACAGGGCCACCCCGTCAACAGGGAGTTGGCCACCTCCTGACGGCACCTGTTCTGTGAGTCGGGATCAAGATCCGTGTACGTCCATCACTTGTCCCGGTCACGCCCTAGTTTTTCTTCAAATCGTTTTCTGACTCACACGCAGATGGAAATAGCAAACTACGTGACTCATGGATGTGGCCAAACAAGTTAGTTAGTCGAGCGAGGCTCATTGGCTCGCGCGTGTGGTTGCACGCTCAGTCTTGGTTTCCGCGGTGAGACCTTACTCCTAGGTTTGGCAAGTACAGGACAAAGAACCACTTCCCAAGCGGCCTCCCGTCCTCGCCTTAGTCAGGTTAACCACACAATGCTCATCTCACCACGTCATCATATCATACTAGATTATCGCAGCTCTGATTCATCAACCGGATGGAGCAGAGGTAAACAAACATGTATGATTAAGCGAAGCAGATATGAGGCTCTGGCGATGCGCACAAGCAATTCTATGGCAGCTAGGAGCAGTGGATCAGGATATTGAGCAATGCAGTATATAGGTGAACTATATCTAGTAGCATCAAATACTTTGGAATCGAATGCAAAGTACGAGAATCAAATGTTGTTCGAAAACATATATGAGCAGATAAGAGGTTATGCTTGCCTTGGTTATAAGAAAACCAGATAAAGATCTTCTGGAATACGTGCTTGACTTGTCGGTTAAGATCAAGTATTCGCCATTGGATTGCTGGCCTTCTCTTCGGAGTCACGTTCTACCGAGGGGGAAACAACACCGAAAGAGAAATAACAATCAACCACGGCATCGATGCAATGCACAACATGTATGCATGAGCAAGTTAATGCACTGAAATAAAGCCCTAAGCATGATCGTTGGTTTGCTAGGGTTCATATGTCAGAAATGCAGTTTTAGTGAAAAAGGTCCCGAAATAGACCCCGGAGGGGGTTTCGGGCGATTATGGAAGTGAGTGCAATTTAAAGTGCTCAAAAGAGTTTGAAAACATCATAACTAGGTTGTACTTGTCATTTTGAGCATTTTGACATATAACTTTTAATTTTCTAATTTTGTTGAATAAAAACTTATTTTTCTATTTTAAATGATTAAACAATATTAAATAATGTCCAAAAATGAAATGTGTCAAACATGTATGAAAGTGACATTTTTGGGTTCCAAATAATTTTCTGAACATTACCATATTTTTACTTTATTTTTCTGATGAACAGAACAAAAGTTAATCATTATTCAAATTTATTTCATTTCTGTAATATAAAAGAGGTGGGGCCCACGTGTCATTTCAAAATTCAATTTAAATAAACGATTTATTAGCTGACGCGTGGCCAGGCTGAGGTCACGCTGACATCAGCGTGATGTCAGCGGATGGCTGGCCGGAGACAGTGGTGGTCGCCGCCGGTGAACCGCGGCGACCCTGGAAGCGCACGTAGGTGCGTTCGGAAGGCCTCGCTGAGGCGGACCCAGTGGTGGCGGCGCCACCCGCTGAAGGTCGTCGGAGCGACGGCGCCGTGCACGGACTGCGGCGGCCGGCGGTGGTTTGCGGCGAGATGGAGAAACAGAGGGGGAGGAAGCGAACGGAGACCACTAGGAGGCTCACCGGGGCTCGGTGAAGGTCGTGGAGTGGTCGGGGTGGCCGGAGAGGCAGCGGTGGCGGTGAATCGGAGGCGGCGGAGCTTCACCGGAGCCGAGGAAGATGGGTGGAATTCGCGTGGCTCCGTCCATCCCGGCTGCTCCTCTCGCTCGTGGAGGATGAGTGGAGCACGGCAGAGCTCGGGGAATCCTCAGCTTGGCAGCAGGGGGCGTGTAACGGCGGCGGCATCGAATCTCCGGCGAGGCGCGGTTTCAGTTAGGGTTCGGGTTCCTGGGAGAAACAGAGAGAGGGCGCGAGAGGAGGGAAGAGTGGTGCACGAGGAGGGATCTCCTCGCCCTTATCCCCTCGAGAGGGAGCAAGCAGGACGTGGCACGGGGTGCCGTCGGCTGCCCTCCGTCCTTCTGGCCGGACTTGAGGAAGAAAAGAAAAGAAAAACAGATTTACAAAAACCCCCTCAGTTTTTGGAAAATTGCAGAAAAGCCCTTTTCCAAACTGAAATAGAACAGAAAACTAGCTTTTGAGGGCCTTTTTGCAAATAGAAAAATTGGCAAAAATACTTTTTGAAAACCTTATGAAATTTCCAACAAAACCATAACTTGGGTTGGTGCATTTGAGTTATTTTTTAGAACAAAATTTTGGAGACCAAAATGAGTACTATTTGTGGTATTTTCTGAAACCATTTAAATTCATGACTTAAAATTGGTTTAAATTGGTTTCAAATTTTGTTTCCATGCATGTATGAGATGAACACACACCACACACCCTAGTTTAGCAAAAATTGGGATGTTACAAATCTACCCCCCTTACAAGAATCTCGTCCCGAGATTCCTGAAGGAGAAGAAAGAAGGAACACCGGTTTTGAACGACCTTCTCGAACTTTACGGTTCTCTTCTCGAAGAGGTTGATCCATAGCATCTTGAAGTATTGAACGGACACACCTTGGGTAAGAGGGAAACTCTTTGGAAATGATCTTCACGAAGATCGAGTATCTCATGGCTAACTCATGACAAGAATGTTGGTGAAGAACTGTTGAGTTATCAAGCATGAAACACATCAAGGTAACGGAGGGATATAAGATGGTTTCAAGTTTACGGACGATAGTTCTTGAAAGGATTTAGAATATGAGTTTTGCACAAGACTTTAAATCCTTTTTGAAAAGAAAGGTTGAACAACTTGTGAAACTGAGGTTTCTTCAAACAGAAAACAAAGATGGAAAGGATGGTCTTGGATACCACAACGCAATATCCATAGACGAGGGAAAACACGAGAAGACACTATAATTCGTGTGTCAGAGAAAATTTTGATACGGGATCATGTTCACTCTTCGGAGTGGACACAGAAGATGAAGGAACTTTCATTCCATTAAAGTTTGTCGAAAACTTTGTCAGGGATCGGGATGTTACTTCACAACAGAAACTGAGTAACCGAAAGATGTGGAAACACCGTAACAAAGGAGGAATTCTTGATCACACCGTAACCAATGGGGATTGAAACACCGGAAGAAAACAGGGAATCTCTTTCCTATTGTGGGTTATCCGTAGCAATACGTTTACCACATGGTTAAGATCCCATGGCTGAAGTGACTGACAAATTCACACAATATGTGAGATGAACAGAACTTCAAGTATAAACGACTTGAAAAAGGGAACTGATCAACGGCGGTTACAAAACACCGTGAGATGGTTCTCACGGTGAACTTATTTCCACTAGAACAGAAATTTTGGAGGTTCAACAGAGAGATATTGGAAAGATAAACTTCCAAGTTATCCTTGATGTTCTAGACACCAATATCAAGCTAATGCACGCCTTCTATAGGTAATCAAGTGGATATAGAACTCCGGTTTGGAAGAACTGGGAGGAAAAACTTGTTAGAATGAGCCACACGGGAATTCTCACGGAGAGTGGTTGTTCTTACGGATTCAAAGAGATATAACATTAGGCCTTCCGGCTAATTGTGTCAACCACAACATCAACCATGCCGGATTTCCGAATGGACCTAATTCAATACTCTTGAGGAAACACCAACCATCATTGATGCTTGAGATTTAGCTCTGGTTAGTGGATTGAACAACTGAGACTCAACGTGTTTGATTGAAGAGCTTGCACCGGTTACCAACGAGATACATATGTTGGATTCTCAAGACATGGACTATGATGTCACACTCAAGAGGATGAGTGAGGTTGTAGAACTCATGTATTAGCAACTTGCGAAAGTCGTTTGCACCTACATGGACTACTTGCAAAAGAACACATCGGAGTCCTTGTGGGAAAGATGATAATAAAGATCACCAAGATCTTGGACTTCTTCTCTCAAGGAAAATCAATCAGTGGCTTAGCGTGGATGCAAACTTCTTTAGGTGAATGGAGGTAAAAACCAACCATCTCAAGAATACTCCACACATGCATGACCGACTGGGGATTATTCCCGAGGGAACAATGGAACTATACTCGGATCCATGGCGACAACCTTCACCAAAAGCACATGGACCGGGGTAAGTTACTTCGAACATCTAGAACACAACTTTGCAACGACACAAAGATGGTTCTCGGGAGTTTCCAACATTAGTGCCAAGTGTTCAATATGAACCTCTTGCAACTTGGAGAATAGGAATGTCATCGATGGGCTCGAAAACACACTTATCAAAACACTCCAAGAAGAGGGACTCATATGATATATGAACAAGGCAGAATATTGGTCTGACCAGAGGACATGAGGGTGCTCCCGGCAAAACACTAGGAGTGAAAACACCATCAAGACAGTCCTTGGAGCTGAACTTGATTTGACGATAGCCCAACTCAAACCAAGAGGTAGAGTGATAGCATTTCCGCAAGGAGGTACTATCCTGCTTCAACACGAGGGAAACTAGATATCCCTTATCAAAGGAACAAGTTGGGAAGAGATCATGTCTTTCAACTCTCCAAGTTGTTGTTTAAGCTCAACCAACTAGTCCAGGGTATCCAACAAGGTTTCTTGGAGAAAGGAGGGATTCAAACTACCCCTCGTTTAGACATCACGGTCAAGTAACCACCTGGCGATACTTCTAGAAAGACAACCAGAATATCACAACCTACCGGTATGTCTCGAAGTTTGGAAGGAAACTTGCTTTTCAGAGCAACCGATATGATCATGAGAGCTTCGGTATGAACCTAACTCTTTGACCAGAAATGTGCACCGGAGTGAACGGATTTGGTAACACGACCAACTTCAAAAAGAGGTTGGGTGACCAGTAGTGCTAAGAAGGATACAAATGTTTCTTAGATTTTTCAAAGCAATAAGAATTGCTATGAATAACTGATACACATGTCGAAGAACAGACCCATCATTCTCAAGCATTCAAGCTTGGAGGAAGGGGGATTGAAGATGTGTGAGAGCATCACTTCATCATTAAGGCCATGAAACTTAACACGACCTCTTGATGCCAAAGAGTGTGATACTCGAAGGTGGAGCAGAACAGAAGCTTATGAAACTTCCTTATTCTGTGGATTACAAAACTTTGTCCTGGTCCTAGAGATGAACGAGGTACTGGAGTTTGTTTCTCCTAACATTCCAAGGTGGAACGTTCTGACGGAAAACAAGAGCAAACGCATTGGAGGGATCCAACACCATATGTAACTTGGTTTCCAAACAACGGACGAAGTTCGGAAAGCAAATAAAGAGTAGGAACGTGCTCTGGAAAGTCCTGAGATCACGTTGGATGCACGGGGTAATGCTCATTTGTAAAACCCATGCTAAAAGGGAGGTATAGCTGAAATAAGAACAAAGATGTGGAGCCATGATGATCACTCTTGTTGTGATCCCTTCTGATTGCAAGAGCAAACCTATGGCTATGAGAGTTGAAATTTCCTAACCATCCCGAGGTAAAACAGATTCTTCAGGATTCAACGGAACAGAACTTGGGTTAAAGGTCAGCATCCTGTACTGATAGAGTGAACACCACATGATTAAGAAAACACATGCCTCAACTCACCACAATTCAGCACATTCCGAGACCTTCGGTTCAAGTCCAAGGTTGAAAACATTGAAAAGGATTAACTACTATCTTAGTGCCTTGAAGGACACTACGAATAGAAATTACGAAGTATCTTTCCAAAAAAACAACAATAGCTCCGGAAGAACTTGAGCAGAGGATAACGAATACATTCGAGATGAAAAGGAAATCTCGAGGTTCATGATTTTGAAACTTTAGAACATGTAAGAAGGTGGAATCCACACAACCCTGAGAGATTAGAATGGAAAGAAAATCTCCCAGTTTAAGAGATAACGGAACATGGAACACACACGACTCTAGAAGCTGAACACTAGGTCAACTTGGGTAAAAAGGTCCTTGCCAGAGAAGGCACCTAGGTTTTGAATGACTAGAAGAGATAGCAAAACCTTTTCAAATCGAAACAGGTAAGGTGACCCAGAGTTTAGAGCGATACCAGATACGGAGTAAAAAGAATCCCAAGAAGGTTTTCACAATCCATTTGGAGTTTCAAAATAGTTTTCATAAACTCTAGACTCGACATCGACCAAGCAGTAAGGTTTTCCTACAGGCAGTCCTGCTCTGATACCATGACTTGTCACGACCCCGGACCCAGAGATATACATATTGTTATGTGCTCCTAGCCATGGACTCACAAGGGCTTCAGGGTTACCAGCCCCGGCTGCAACAAACAACGGCAGGCAGACTGGATTCATCGGCACGTAGTCCGGATCCCCAGTCTACTACTCCTTGTATCCATGTTAGTCATAACCAACTATGCATATCAAAGCGTCCACGAATCGAATGAAACTGAAGGAAACGGGACCAAGGCTATACAGAGATGCTATGTGTCCAGAAAGTGCAACAACAATCGAGGGTTACTGGGGTTACCTCGCCCCAGGCCGATCAAATCGACAGGCGGGCTCGGACATGGATCATCGGCTCCACAACCCCTCGACTGCGACAACTATGCAGGCATAGCCAAAACTGTATAACAATGAGCTCGAAACCAACAACCGATCAAAGCAGCACTCTAGACATGAAACTTGTATTAAACAGATGTTACTAGAGTAGCTTACAAGCAGAGGTCACATGACCCAACATTACATCAGACAACGGAAGGCAAATTATGTTGCTAATCAACAAGAACCAAAAAGGCCTAAGAGGCCGCAACATAAGGCGACGTCCTAGCCCATAGATTCCAGGCTGCTACCTGGGAACCCCGAACTACTCGTCGATGTCCACGTTGAAACACCACCGATAAAAGATCTTCACCTGAACCAAAATTAAGCAAACCTGAGTACGGGAGGTACTCAACAAGACTTAATTAACCTATTATATATCTGCTATCTTTAGAAAGGGTTTTATGAAGGCTGTTTTGCGTAAAGCAATCTTTGTTTTCCAAAACGAGGAAGAATAACACGTCTCATGGAGTTTTTAAAACAGATGAGAGGACTAAACAACTACTGAAATCATCATCTTTTCATCCACCAACATCATTTCCCAGCACCTCACATGCTATAAGGATCACCCCTCCCGGCATCTCCGGGGAGGCACCCTTCATTCATTGCCAACATCTTTTACGCCACTTTCAAGTTATCTATGACCTCGTGACTTTCACCAAGTCGTCCATAACCGTGGACACGGCTTTCCGAAAGATTTATCCCTGCAGGGTGGTACACTTTACCCACACGTACCCTCCGACTCTTAGCGCCACATGTACGCTCTTCCATGGAGCGCGGCAGAGGGTGGCTGGCTCCGACCTTTACCTTGCTCGACCCTATCCATGAGTCAACCCAAACAGGGCCACCCCGTCAACAGGGAGTTGGCCACCTCCTGACGGCACCTGTTCTGTGAGTCGGGATCAAGATCCGTGTACGTCCATCACTTGTCCCGGTCACGCCCTAGTCAAGCGGCCTCCCGTCCTCGCCTTAGTCAGGTTAACCACACAATGCTCATCTCACCACGTCATCATATCATACTAGATTATCGCAGCTCTGATTCATCAACCGGATGGAGCAGAGGTAAACAAACATGTATGATTAAGCGAAGCAGATATGAGGCTCTGGCGATGCGCACAAGCAATTCTATGGCAGCTAGGAGCAGTGGATCAGGATATTGAGCAATGCAGTATATAGGTGAACTATATCTAGTAGCATCAAATAATTTGGAATCGAATGCAAAGTACGAGAATCAAATGTTGTTCGAAAACATATATGAGCAGATAAGAGGTTATGCTTGCCTTGGTTATAAGAAAATCAGATAAAGATCTTCTGGAATAAGTGCTTGACTTGTCGGTTAAGATCAAGTATTCGCCATTGGATTGCTGGCCTTCTCTTCGGAGTCACGTTCTACCGAGGGGGAAACAACACCGAAAGAGAAATAACAATCAACCACGGCATCGATGCAATGCACAACATGTATTCATGAGCAAGTTAATGCACTAAAATAAAGCCCTAAGCATGATCGTTGGTTTGCTAGGGTTCATATGTCAGAAATGCAGTTTTAGTGAAAAAGGTCCCGAAACAGACCCCGGAGGGGGTTTCGGGCGATTATGGAAGTGAGTGCAATTTAAAGTGCTCAAAAGAGTTTGAAAACATCATAACTAGGTTGTACTTGTCATTTTGAGCATTTTGACATATAACTTTTAATTTTCTAATTTTGTTGAATAAAAACTTATTTTTCTATTTTAAATGATTAAACAATATTAAATAATGTCCAAAAATGAAATGTGTCAAACATGTATGAAAGTGACATTTTTGGGTTCCAAATAATTTTCTGAACATTACCATATTTTTACTTTATTTTTCTGATGAACAGAACAAAAGTTAATCATTATTCAAATTTATTTCATTTCTGTAATATAAAAGAGGTGGGGCCCACGTGTCATTTCAAAATTCAATTTAAATAAACGATTTATTAGCTGACGTGTGGCCAGGCTGAGGTCACGCTGACATCAGCGTGATGTCAGCGGATGGCTGGCCGGAGACAGTGGTGGTCGCCGCCGGTGAACCGCGGCGACCCTGGAAGCGCACGTAGGTGCGTTCGGAAGGCCTCGCTGAGGCGGACCCAGTGGTGGCGGCGCCACCCGCTGAAGGTCGTCGGAGCGACGGCGCCGTGCACGGATTGCGGCGGCCGGCGGTGGTTTGCGGCGAGATGGAGAAACAGAGGGGGAGGAAGCGAACGGAGACCACTAGGAGGCTCACCGGGGCTCGGTGAAGGTCGTGGAGTGGTCGGGGTGGCCGGAGAGGCAGCGGTGGCGGCGAATCGGAGGCGGCGGAGCTTCACCGGAGCCGAGGAAGATGGGTGGAATTCGCGCGGCTCCGTCCATCCCGGCTGCTCCTCTCGCTCGTGGAGGATGAGTGGAGCACGGCAGAGCTCGGGGAATCCTCAGCTTGGCAGCAGGGGGCGTGTAACGGCGGCGGCATCGAATCTCCGGCGAGGCGCGGTTTCAGTTAGGGTTCGGGTTCCTGGGAGAAACAGAGAGAGGGCGCGAGAGGAGGGAAGAGTGGTGCACGGGGAGGGATCTCCTCGCCCTTATCCCCTCGAGAGGGAGCAAGCAGGACGTGGCACGGGGTGCCGTCGGCTGCCCTCCGTCCTTCTGGCCGGACTTGAGGAAGAAAAGAAAAACAGATTTACAAAAAACCCCTCAGTTTTTGGAAAATTGCAGAAGAGCCCTTTTCCAAACTGAAATAGAACATAAAACTAGCTTTTGAGGGCCTTTTTGCAAACAGAAAAATTGGCAAAAATACTTTTTGAAAACCTTATGAAATTTCCAACAAAACCATAACTTGGGTTGGTGCATTTGAGTTATTTTTCAGAACAAAATTTTGGAGACCAAAATGAGTACTATTTGTGGTATTTTCTGAAACCATTTAAATTCATGACTTAAAATTGGTTTCAAATTTTGTTTCCATGCATGTATGAGATGAACACACACCACACACCCTAGTTTAGCAAAAATTGGGATGTTACAGCAGTCTCCTTGGTGGATGTCTTGGAGTAATTCTTTGCCATCTTCAGGTGCGATGCAGCGCTGAAGTATACCCGAGATTGTATAATTCTCCGTTGACTACCTGAAAGGATTTGCTGCGTCTCATTATTTGCCGAGCCTCGCGTGGATCGGCCGGGAGCTGTCTGTTGGTCAGGTAGTCGAGATATTTCTGCGTCCAGACTGACTCGACCAGAAAAACCTGTCGTGAAATATTATGGGTAAGCTCGATAATGGCGACTTGCGGGCTGACCTCTGTTTCTGGCACTGCGGGTGTTCCCGCAGCTTTCTTGATTTTGACCGATCGCTTGATCATCCGTTCGAAATATATTCCTGGCGGTATGGGTGTATTTGTGGAACCCATGTTTGCCAGTCTATCTGCTTCTTCGTTGCTAGATCTTGCAATGTGCTTCAGCTCGCACCCTTTGAAACTTCCTTCGAGCAGATTGTACATGTCACGATACGCGACCATGTTTTCAGCAATTGCGTCACATTCTTTCATTGTCTGCTGCACGATGAGATTGGAGTCGCCGTAGATCATTAATCGGGTAGCTCCACAGGCGATTGCCATTTTCATCCCGTGCAACAGGGCTTCGTATTCCGCGTCGTTGTTCGATGCTGGATCATCTGGTGGAAAGTCCAGTCGTAGGACGTATTGCAGCTTGTCTCCCCGAGGCGATATGAGGACAATTCCAGCTCCTGCTCCTTCGTTTCTTTTGGACCCGTCAAAGTACATTATCCAATTGCTCGTGTACTTAGGCGGTCCTGGCGTTTGTAGTTCTGTCCATTCGCTTAGAAATTCCACAAGTACCTGGGATTCTATTGCGTTGCGTCCTGTGTAGGTGATGTCCCAAGCGCCCAACTCGATGTTCCATTTTGCTATTCTTCCGGATGCCATAGGGTTGTTCATGATCGTCCCGAGTGATGCATCATTAACCACTGTAATAGCGTGTTCCTGGAAATAATGCTTGAGCTTTCGGGCTGTAAGAACGACTCCATATGCGAGCTTCTGGTAATGAGGGTATCGTTACTTGCATGGCGAGAGCACTTCACTGATGTAATAGATCGGTCGTTGAACTCCGTACGCTTTGCCTTCCTCAGGTCGCTCGACCACGATTGTTGTGCTGATGACCTGGTTCGTGGCGGCTAGGTACAAGTAAAGTGGCTCCCCTTCTTGCGGTGTTGCAAGGACGCGCCTGCTTTGCAATGACCGCTTCAAGTATACGAACGCTTGCTTAGCTTCTGGTGTCCACTCGAATTTTCCTGTCTTCTTCAGCAACTTGTAGAAGGGTAGTGCTTGCTCTCCCAATCGTGCGATAAACCTGCTTAGGGCGGCTAATCGCCCTGCGAGCTGTTGGACTCCGCGTAGATTGGTTGGCTCCTTCATGGTCAAGATTGCTTGTATTTTTTTCTGGGTTGGCTTCAATGCCTCTGGCGGATACCAGGTACCCGAGAAGTTTTCCTGCGGGAACGCCAAAGACACATTTGGTCGGATTGAGCTTGATCTTGTATGCGTTAAGGGCATCGAATGTTTCTCTAATGTCTTCGAGGAGTGTGTCCTCAACTCGAGTCTTGATGACAATATCGTCAACGTACACCTGTACGTTCTTGCAAATGAGGTTGGCGAGGCATCTTTGCATGCAGCGCTGGTATGTTGCGCCTGCGTTCTTCAGCCCGAAGGGCATTGTCGTGTAGCAGTAGACACCGTGAGGTGTGATGAATGATGTATTTTCTTCGTCTTCCCTTTTCATCCGGATCTGATTATATCCTGAATAAGCGTCTAGGAAGGAGAGGCGTTGGCAGCCTGCCGTAGAGTCCACGATCTGGTCGATTCGCGGGAGAGGAAAATTGTCCTTGGGGCAATTCTTATTTAACGACGTGTAGTCGATGCACACCCAAAGGCTATCCGTGTTCTTTTTGGGGACCAACACCGGGTTTGCTAACCAGGTGGATATCTTGATCTCCCTGATGAATTTCGTAGCTAGCAATCTGTTTACTTCTTCTCCAAGTGCCTTCTGTTTGGGTTCTGAAAATCGTCGAGTCGTCTGTTTGATGGGTTTAGCATCAGGAAAGACTTCGAGTGAGTGCTAGGCAAACTCCCAGGGTATTCCTGGCATATCTGAGGGCTTCCAGGCGAAAATGTCCCAGTACTCACGGAGGAGTTTGACGAGCGCGCCTTCCTATGCTTGCGAGAGGGTTGTTGAGACCATCGTTGTCTTCGCAGAATCTGTCAGGTGCACTTGATGCTTTCGGGTGTCGCTGTTGGCGCTAAACTCTAGTTCAAGCGCGTTTTTCTTCGTGAGGGGCATCACGGAGTGGTCCGTGGTCTTTGCCAGCTCTTCAAGTTCTTCTTGCATCCCGAAAGACTTTGTGATCTCATTGAATTCAATGTCGCACTTGTTGGATTTCTGAAAATCTCCGTCGATGGTGATTACGCCGTATTCTCCAGGTAATTTGAGCTTCAGGTAGGCGTAGTGTGGTACTGCCATGAATATGGCGAACGTTGTTCGGCCCAGAATGGCGTGGTACTGTGAGGGCCAGTCGACGACTTCGAAGTCGAGGAACTCTCTTCTGTAGTTGCTCTGAGTGCCCAGTACGACTTCTAAGTTGATTGTTCCGAGTGGATGGATTGCCTTGCCCGGAACTATCCCGTGGAAGGATGTTTCTGATTCCGGGAGGCCGTCCAAGTTCTTGTTCATCCGATGGAGTGTATCCGCGCAGATAATATTGAGGCCACTGCCACCATCCATGAATACGCGGGCTAGGTCGTAGTTGCCAATTTGTGCTTGGATGACGAGGGCGGCGTGTCCTGGTCGATAGACTCGTGGTGGGTGATCTTTCATTGAGAACGTGATTGGCTGGTCTGCCATCTTCAAGTACTCGGTCTTCGTTGGCGGTGTCTGTACTGCCATGCACAATTGCCTTGTGTTAGTCTTTTGAGCTCTGCGAGAGGGGCATACCTTCTGGATCATCGCGAGTTGTCCTGCCGGGTTCGGGTACGCATTGGCTCCGGCGTTCTGCGGCGGTGGTGCAGGTAGTGCGGCTAGCGCCATGTTTGGATTTGCTGGTGGAGGTGGGGGTTGTGGCGGCTGGAATCCTGGGTGCCCTTCCCCTGGAAGCGGCGGGTAATTTTGAGTGGAGGCGGATCTTTTCCTTGCGAGTGCATCCGAGATGTCAAGAAACTTTCGGCAATCCTTAAGAAGGTGTGTTGCTTTAGTTTTGCCCGTGCGCTTATCTGTGAATAGATGTAGCGAGCAGTATGCATCGAGGTCTTCCTCGGGGGATTTTTCTTCAGCCTTTGGTCTCCACTCGCGATTTCCACGGCGACCAGAGTCGTGGCTTCGCGTGAATTCCGCTGCGACCAATTCCTCTCTATCCTCATGATCGTAGTATTTTCTTCTTTTTCTTCGGCCATGATGGTCGTCTTCGTGTGCAGGCGATGATGCTCTCTCATTGCGCACCGCATCCTCTCCGTTAGCCCATTTTTTGGCTATGATCATTAGCTCCCCAATAGTCTTGGGTGCAGCTCTGCCTAGCTCCTCTCGAAAAGCGGTTCTTCTGGCGCCTTTTGCGAAGGCTTCAATCGCTACTTCTTCCGAGATGGTCCCCGCGGTGTTCCTGAGCGTGGTCCACCACTGTATATATATTCGCGGGTAGACTCACCGCTTTTTTGCTTGCAGGCTCGCAGTTCTTCGATCGTGGCCGGCCTCTTGTAGGTCGACTGGAAGTTTTTGCAAAAATCGCGGTGCAAGTCATCCCACGATGCGTAGCAAGATCTTGGTCTCCTTTCCAGCCAACTGCGGGCCGCGCCTACGAGATGCAAATTGAGGTATTGCATGGCCGTGTTCTTGTTCCCACGTTGGCATTTTACTGCCGTGAGGTAATCGCTTAACCATTGAGAGGGCTCGAGTGAGTCGTCGTACTTTGTCACTTCTGTGCTGAGCTTGAATCTTCGGGGTAGAGGCGCCTCGCGGATGCTGCGGGCAAAGCAGAGCGCACCGCAGGTTTCGTCATCCGAGGAGCCGGATGACGATCGGTCGCGATACCGTGATGCCCTTGCCTTGTCCACCTTGTTCTGTGCGATGTCAGATCGCGCGTCACGTCCTGGCTGGTCGCGATCGGCGTCCTTCCGTGGTTCCTTGCTTCGTTTTCGCGAGCGGCTGCTGTGGTGTCACGAATTTTTACCTCTCGGGCTGCCTTCGCTACTACTTCGACTGTCGCCGCGGCGTCGAGCTTCTTTTCCTCGACCACGGCGTGGCGACTTGTCCTTTCTTGGCGAAGGGATTCTCTGCCTGTGGGGCGTTTCTTTATCTTTCTCCCTTTCCTTTTCCTGCCGCTCCTTCTCCAGCTGTTTTTCAGCCTTCTTGCGGTCCTGGGAGGCGAGCCTTGCGGCTGCCAACCCTAGTCCTTTACGTATTTGCTTGTATTGCTCTGCCCGAGGGTTACTTTCCGTCGGTTGGTTCATCTGCATATAGGTTGCCGCGGCTAACACCGCAGCAGCGGGAGTTTGCGGGTACACATTGCCGTCGTCGTCGACCCTCATGAAAGAAGGTGTGGCTGACCTACTGGTCCCGGCTATGGATTCGTAGTCTCTGGATGACGACGCGTGTCCCTTCCTCGATGGTCGGGTGCCGACCGAAGGTGCGAGGGATAGTTCGGCTCGTCGTAGGCTTGATTCATCCGCCGCTCTTCTGCGACGGGCCAGGTCTGCTCGGGCGTCTTTGATGGTTGATGCTGCTCTCACTAGATGATAGTGGTAGGCAGTTAGATCTTCGTGTGGCGCTCCTGCCGCGGGTGGCTTGCTTGTTCGCATGGCCTCCTTGGCTCGGTTCCAGGCCTCCCGCGAGACGCCGATTATGTTGCGCTCCGTTGCGCTGAGTTCGGTTTCCGGAGGTTGTTCCGATCCTGCCATGCAGACCTGGGCCAGTCGTGGCCCGTGCGTCCTAGGCGCAGATTGGAAAACTCTTTGTACCCGAGATGGTTCCTCTGTCGAGAGGGTATGGTAGTCGTTTGTGTTGAAGCGGATGGATTCGCCACTTTTCTCCGGAGGGAAGCGCGAGTCGACGGCCCCAGATTCAGATTCCGATTCATCCGAGAAGTGGAGGATTCCGTCCCTGTTTGTCACGAACTTGAGGCTCCCGAACGTCAGGGTGACGCTCTTCTCCAGATCTTCGAATACCGGGCGTGATTCCGGCGAGTGAGGCGTGACCACGACAGATCCGATCCGTATAGGATTGCTCGGAGCCGTAGTCGATGGTTTCCAACGGGAGTTGGTTGTCGATGAAGCCGAAGATGCCGGTGATCCAGCGCCCGCCGTTCCCACAGACGGCACCAATTGTCGAATCCCTGACTCAACAAATCCCTTCGGTGAACCTATCGGGTTTCGATTAAGAGAACCCATGAGCGCTGGTGGAATCGTCGGCTAGACAGGGGCGAGATTTACCCAGGTTCGGGGCCCTCGCAGAGGTAAAACCCTTACTCCTGCCTCTTGTCGATCTGTATTGAAGATTGGATCGGTTACAATGGTGGTGCTCGAATCGAGAGTAAGGTCTCGAGTTCAAGGCTTTTGGTCGTGCCGTATTGCCTGGTCTTCTTCCGGTGGCTCTCCTGGCCTTATATAGATGGCCAGGTCTCAAACCCTACCCGGAGAGGACTCGAATTCTAACTAGGTCGGTTACATGTTTCCTAGCTTAACCCGCAAGTTAGTGCGGGTGGGCTTCACGTGGGCCTTCTGGAGTATTCCAAGGGCTCCTCTTCTTGGGCCTTAACCTTGGGCCTGAGAGGGGGTGTCCTTATTCGCAGGGTCTAGGATCCATATCTTCGACAGTAGCCCCCGAGCGTTTGCTCGAGTGAAATTTTTCCAGTCGAGTAGACGGTCAAACCTTTCTTGATCTTTCTTTCTTATGGATAACCAGCTTGGTTGTTTCCTTTTTAAAGGGTGTGTCCCTGTGCAACGAGTCTTCATGCTTGAGTATCGAACAACATAGGTGCATGTTTTTGCGGCTTTTATCGCAGAAGGATGTGGCACAGTAGCTTGGCTCTCCCGAGAGATCAGGGCCAATTAATTGTGAGAAGGGCAAAAACATTCCTGGCCTACACAGATTCGAGACCTCCGACTCGAACCCGATAAGGTGACTGTTGCGACTGGGCCGTTGTGGACTTATCGAGTCGAACTTAACCTATGGGGGTACCCGGCGCGTCTGCTAGGATTTTTCTTCGTGTTGTTGACACGGAATCATACCGGAGGATGCAGCTTTTGAGTGCGGTTCCAGGCCCTTAAGAGAGATCTTTTTGGGTCTTACCTTCATATTCGAAGAATATGGCATCCGGATGTGCCTAGTCGGCTAAACAATCCAGGTTTTTATGATGTAAAAATATCATGTGTGAAAAGAGGTAGGTTCTTCCTACCCGAGTGATTGTTTGAGTTTCAATCGAAAGAATTTTCGTGCTGAGGAAAATCATGCCCATATGAAAGAGCTTTCATGTTTGGAATGTCGTGCCCGTACGAAAGAGTTTTCGTGTATAGGGTATTTCTCTCTTGTTAAAAAAGAGGTCTTGCTCCATAATTTGTTCACAAAAGAATTGCCTTTATTCGAAGGAATTTCGTACGAAGTTGTTTTCGTGTTTGAATTTTCCATTCGAAGATTTTTTAGTTTGATGATGCGTGCCATGATGTCATGGCGCACCTTTCTCCTCTCGATGGGACGTGACGGAGCGGTAGCAGATGGGCTGGCTCACCTAGTCAGCTTTTTGACCGGGAAACGAGACGCCGCTCCCGGTTTTTACGCGAACCGTGCAGTAAATGCGCACGATCTTCTGTTAAGATCGTGGCACGGAACAGCGTTCACCGTCTCTTCGTTTCATCTTCACACGTGGTGGCTGCGATAAGCGCCACGTAGCGCATCGAATGGCTGGGACTGATCCGCTCCGTGTATAAGTACGGGACTTAGTGCTGCGGTAAAAATTCCTCGGCCTTCGTCTTCAATCCATCTCCTTCCTCGCGCCCATCTTCCTCCTCGTGCTCAAGCTCGCGCTGTCCGCCATGGCTGGAGGCAAAAGATGTGGCGCTGCTACTTCCGTATCCGGAGAAGCCTCCGCGCAACCTGCGCCCCGTGCTGGCGACTGGCGTTCGCCCAACACCACCGCGAAGAGCATCAAAGAGATGCAGCGGGAGGGGCTGCTGCCGGCGGAAGTTGAGAAGCGGGTGCGCCTCGGGAAGAAAGAAGAGGTACCAAATCCGCAGTCGAACGAGCGCGTGGTCTTTGCGGACCACGTGTCTCGGGGTCTCTCCTTCCCTCTCCATCCTTTCCTAGTCGGGTTGCTATATGTCTATGGCATACAGCTTCACGATCTTCCCCCGAACGCAGTGCAACACATATCGTGCTTCATCGTGTTCTGCGAATGCTATCCTTGGCATTCGCCACATTGGGCGCTCTGGAAGCCCGCTTCAAAGTCCGATCTTCCGCGAGAAATCGCTGGTAAGAGTCCGAGCCCGGCGAACCGCTACGCACGGGGGTGGGCTTCGGGATCCAAGCTCGACTGGAGTCCGGCTACTTCACATGCATTTCGTCGACTCCGCCCAGGGCTGGCGGAAAAAGTGGTTTTACGTCATCGACAACAGCTCGGGTGGGATTGTAGAATTCCACCCGTTCGCTGTTTTGAAGAGGCGGAAGTCCTGGGCGCACAAGTTGTCAGCCGAAGAAACACAGGTCGTTACGCCCCTACTCGCAAGGGTGACTGCTTTCCGGGATCAAGCCGCTGGAGTTGTACTCAACGGGCTGCACCTGGCAAGTATCTTTCTGAAGCGCAGGATCCAACCTCTGCAGCAAAGGCCTTCCACCATGTGGGAATACCAAGGCTCTGAGGATCCCAGCCGAGTGAGCCGCGAGGAGCTTTCGAACGTTGAGTTCGAGAAGAAAATCGCGGCTATCACTAGCTTGAAGGTGGGAGAAAAGTTCCCCGACTGCACAGTCGAAGCCTTCGATGCTTCGAGACCTCCACCAGTCGCGGTTAGTTTACCCTTCTTGTCTTCTATTATTTTCTTCCTTGCTCTGAGCTTTAGTCGATTGAATTTTTTTTTCTCGCCTTCTTCTGCCTTCTTTGTAGAGTCTAGCAGTGGAAAACTGCTACCCGCCAGTTGCGGGAGAGGACGCCTCGGAGTTATTGGCGAGTCACCTGGACGGCCTAGCCGATACCAGTGTCGCCGATGCTTCTTCAAGTTCCGAGCACGATTCTTCGGATGGTGCAGAGGGCTCGAATGGCGGCCTCCATCACCGCAAGAGTCGTCGGGTGGATGATAACGAGGCTACTTCCAAGGATAACTCCTTGGAGGAATCGCCTGGGAAGGCTCCTATCTCCGCAACTCCACTTCGCTCACTCGCCCCTTCTCCTTCATTCCCAGTAATCGCAACCGCTTGGAGCGCGGATTTGCTGGATGAAGATGAAGACGATGAGTAAGTTCTCCTCCTCGTTCTTAGTCGAACATATTTCTTTGCACCTATGTTGATGCTTTGCTTTTTTTTTTCCTTGTTGCAGTCTGCAGACCATTAGTCCTCGCAGGTACGCTTCTTCCATTCCTCCCGAAAAGAGGAATAGAGCAGGAACTGCGGGTGAGACTCCCACTGCTAGTACCGTCCAGAATTCTCCCAGCGCAGCCCCCAATGCGGCGACTGTGGAACGTGAAGCTCCTAGTTTTGCAGGGTCCATATCTTCGTCAGTCCTTGAAATAGCCCTCCACCCACACCCATGAGGTTCGACGCCTCTTTGAGCCGGCAGATGTAGAGGAGGTGGCGGTACAACTAGAAGGATCACTCGATGAATTGACTTGTTGGCTATGGTGGTTTTCGGGGTGAGTTTCTTCGTCGAGGTAGGCGAGATCTTCAAATCTAAGTCCTAAATCTTTGGGTGGAAACTCGGTGATCGGTTCAGGGACAACCCCATCGGGATATCGATTGAAAGGGGGATCCGCCATGGGATGAGAAGTGTGGTTGTGTGAGAAGAGAAGTGTGGGCTCAATTGAGTGTGAAAAATATGAGGAGTGGAGGGTCCTTTCTATAGCAAAAAGGAGGGGGCAAAATTCTCAAAATTTGAATTTGTGGGGTCCAAAACGGCCAAACGTGCCAAAATCTCGTGCCTGGGCACGTCGGCACAACAGCTACGCTCGAGCGTGCCTCACTGCTTGCGTGTGCCCCCCCTCCCCGCTCCCGGCCCGGCAGCGGCCTGCCGAGCCTGCCCCGCTCGTGGCCTGCTAACTAGGAAACGAGCCGTGCTCGTGCCGGGCCGCGGGCGGCACGCTTCAAGCGGTCCGTGCCGTGCTGGCATGCGTGCCGCGCATGCGTTATGGGCACGAGCCCGCCCGTGCCCGTGCCGGGCCTTGGCCCGTTAGTGGCGGGCCGGGCCGAATACCGCGTGCCTCGTGCCAGCCCGTTAGACACGGCCCGAATAGCCAGGTATAGTTACAACCGACTACAAGTACAAATCGAATTCAATGAGCATTCATCCGCAGGATTGCCTTGCGCGGCATGTTGGTAGGTCGGTTTCCCAGGCCTGACGGGCCTGGGGTTGATTAACGAAAAGACCTTTGAGTGGGCCCTAGGCCGGCCAGACACCTAATAGCCCAACGGTAGGAACGCAGTGGATGTGCCCACGTCAGTTATCCCTCTTATGTGGTGCACGAGGAGACGCTCAGTATGGTATCCCGCAACGGCACGGTCAAGGTAGGCGCCCTTCGTCGAGCTTAAGCTCCTCATAGAGAGGTGGAACTCTGCATCCCCAGTCTGTTGTCGTCGTTCGATTAGGTCGGGCGCGGTCAAGGAGCTCGGCCAGGAAAGGATGCCGGCCTGGGTAGGGATGGCGTGCCGGATCGAGCGACGAGGCAGTAGTAGCGGCAGTAGTGGTGTGGGGATGCCATGAAGGAGGCAAACTCCTTGATCTTTTGTTCTTTTTTCCTTAAATGATTTGACTTGTGCTGATTGCCAACTCAACGCTAACAAATTGGCCTGGCCTACTACAAACGGTGTCAATTCGGTTTTAGCGTGTTTTTGGAAAAAAGAAATCACACAAAAAGTGTTGTGTTTTTGTTCGAGAAAAAAAAAGTCGTGATTGGTACATTTGACATCAAATGTGACGGTTTTATGCTAAATATGATAACGAGACTACCCAAACGACTTGCCAATATATTATTTTCCATCGGTCTCCCAGAACACAGGGAAGTAATCCCCGACAGACGCCCTAAAGCTGGCGCGCTACAATAGTTCTATAGCGCCACTTTAGCAGTTTTAGCGCGCCGCGGGCGACATCAGTTTTCCAGATGCCTAAAAAGTCCGCGCGCTAAAGTTTTCAGTCGCAATATTGCAGCGTTGTTGCTAGTGCATAAAATTTGGTGCTTTTTTGGACGTGCATGCGTATTGAGCGCCCGCCAAGTAATATAGATATGACCAAAAAAACATGTTGTATAATAGGCTATTTTTTTAGTCCTATCACTAACAACCAGATAGCCAAAATATGTGGTGAGATAATTATGCTAAGAGGTGATCTCTTAGCAAGAGAAGGCAAACATCTTTTTCTCTGTTTCTCTTTCCGACAACTAAGAAATTATCCTACGTGGTATTGTTAAGATGGAACCATTGTACATGTCCTTACCACTTTTATCGCAAATTCCTCCAAAAATCAAGGGGCCCTGGAACGCAATTTCCTTGTATTTTCCTTATACATCCAACTCAGCGGTTATCAGGTCAAAAAAAAAAACTCAGCGGTTATACGTAGACAGTTTTTCCTTGCACATGCAAAAGAATAAAACGATAAGGGACTGTCTAATTTACAGGTGTGTTTTTTTTTTTGATAAAGGGATTTTTACTTAAGAAGTTTAAGCATTACACCCGGCCTCTGCATTGTGAAATGCACACAGCCGACATCCAAAATATAAAATAAAATACGACAAGTCTATCGAATCACGAAGATGTAGACAGTCGATGCTATGAAGCCTCTATCCGTAGATCACGCGGCCATCCATGTGGGATAAAAATATCCCTCGCCACCTGCTCCAGCCGTGCACAACCCTCCATAAAAAGGTCTCGAAACTCCCCCCGCTGTAATGTGGACCACGAACGGAGAATACCTGTGCATCTGAACAGAACCTGCATACGAGAGAAATTTTTATTATTGAAAATCTTGTCATTTCTACAAAGCCAGAGCGACCAAATAACGGCAAGCGCTCCTACCCTAATAATAGTTTTGAATCGTTTATCTATCCCATTTAACCAGTGGCCGAATATATTCGCGACTGATGTGGGTTGATAAATATTCGAAGCCATTTGGATAGCGGACCATATAGAACGCGCAAAAGTGCAATCAAAGAATAAGTTTTTAATCGTCTCATCTTGAGAACAAGATACACACTTAGACATGCCAATTACGTTTGACAAGATTATCCTTAGTCAGTATGACTCCCTTCCGAAGATACCATGCAAAGACCTTAATCTTTAATGGTACCTTCAGACGCCATACATTTTTGAAAATATCGACTGGCATGTCTGTTTGGATCATGGCCCTATACATGGAATCCACCGAGAACATTCCGTTCTTAGTGAGTTTCCAACGAAATTCATCGGTGCCTGTTGTTAGATTCACCGTAGTTAATCTTTGAACTAGATTCTGCCAAGAATCAAGTCTTGGCCCGATTAAATCTCGTCTGAACGTAACATTAGGAGGTGATGTTTGCATGACCGTAGCCAGCGTATCATCCTTATGTCGCGCTATAGTATATAAAGATGGATACTGTTCTCGGAGGGTGGTGTTACCTAACCACTTATCCTCACAGAATCGTATTTGCGATCCATCCTTAATCTGAAATACTCCATAGCGAAAAAACGAATTTGTGTTCGCCATAAGTCCAGCCCAAAAGTGTGAATCCCCAGGTTTCCACATAACCTGTGAGACTGCTTTCGAACCTATGTATTTCCGTTTAAGAAGAGTTTGCCAAACGCCATCTTCAGTTAATAATTTGAACAACCATTTGCCAAGTAGAGCAGAATTCTTGACTTGTAAGTCATGAATACCTAAGCCCCCTTGATCTTTTGGTCGACAAACTACATCCCATCTGGCTAATCGATATTTCTTTTTCTCACTGTCACCCTGCCAAAAGAATCTTGATCGGAAATAATCCAGTTTTTTCAAGACGCCTTTGGGCAGTTGGAAGAAAGATATCATATACAATACCATATTGGATAGTACTGAGTTAATGAGTACTAATCTTCCACCTAGTGACAGCAATTTTCCTTTCCAACTAGCAAGTCGTTGTTGCAGGCGTTCTTCAACGTGACACCATTCAGCATTAGTCAATCTCCTATAATGTATTGGTATTCCCAAATACTTTATAGGGAATTGACCCTGCTCACAACCGAATAAATCGGCGTACTGTGCAGCAGCTTCCTGGGCCTCGCCAAAGCAGAACAATTCACTCTTATGGAAATTGATTTTTAATCCGGATAATTGCTCGAACACTGAAAGAATAAGTTTCAAGTTCGATGCTTTCTCCAAATCATGTTCCATAAAAAGAATCGTATCGTCCGCATATTGAAGAATAGATAATCCCCCATCGACTAGATGTGGGATAACTCCCTCAATTTGACCGCTTTCCTTAGCTCTGTCAATCATGATCGCTAACATGTCTGCCACAATATTGAACAATACGGGCGATAGCGGATCACCTTGCCTTAAGCCTTTTTTTGTTTGGAAGTAACGACCAACATCGTCATTGACTTTGATAGCCACACTACCTCCCTCCACGAAACTGCGAGCTAGAGTACACCATTCCTCTGAGAATCCTTTCATTCTCAGAGTTTGCTGGAGAAACTCCCAGTTCACCTTATCGTAGGCCTTTTCAAAGTCTATTTTAAGGATTACACCACTTAGTTTTTTCGAATGCATCTCATGTACGGTTTCGTGTAAAATCACGACTCCATCTAGGATGTTCCTACCCTGCATGAATGCAGTCTGTGTAGGTTTTACCACATGATCTGCCACCGAATTCAACCTCATGGTTGCAACCTTTGTAAAGATTTTGAAACTAACGTTTAGAAGGCAGATAGGTCTATACTGTTGTATCCTTTCTGCGTCCAAAACCTTTGGTAACAAAACGATTTCCCCAAAATTTAGGCGGTACAGCTCTATTTGTCCAGTGTGTAAGCATCCAAACATCTCGATCATGTCATCCTTAATGACCTCCCAAAAATGCTGGTAAAACTCTGCTGGACAACCGTCTGGGCCAGGTGCCTTATTATGCTCCATTTGGAATACCGCTTTTTTTATCTCCTCTTCCGTGAAGGGAGCATTAAGAAACGTATTTTCCTCGTTAGAGTGTTTTCTAATTCGCGCACAGTCAGTTTTTTTAGCCAATAGCTATCTGCCACATGTGTACGTGCGATCAGATTTGTCCTAAAACTCACAACCTCTATAACCTCTTAATCGGTCTGAAATTTTGACAGGTTGTCCAGCAAAAGTCCGACCCGCAAAACCATATAAACCACTAACGTGGGTTTCCTGCTGCTTTGTGCTCCCGATAGGAAAAATGGATTAAGCTGAGCTTTGGAGACAAATAGACCATAAAAAATATTAGGTCGTCTCAGTAAGACCCAGCAATGGCTTCACGGGAAAAAAAAGTTCAGTTACATCCATAGCCTCCCCACCAAAAAGAAGAGAAAGGGCAGAGATGCAAAGCCAAAGGAAAACGCTGTGGATCCCCCGGAGGATCCGGGTCGCTCACGCTCGCGCCACGTCCCCCCACGCGTACACCACATGCGGTTGAAACGGACCGAAGGCCCCTCCTCCACCTTATCTCTTTCTCTCTCTAGTCAACTGCCTTCCCACATTCTTTTCTTCTCCGTTCCTCAGATCCGAAGATCCGCCAGGCTCGCCGTCCCGTCGCCGTGTCCCTGTTGCTTTCCAGGCCGCGCCGCCGTGCTGCAGGGGCAAAGCCCGATGTGGCGTTTTTTGGTGGAGCTGCAAGCGGCGGTCGGGCCGCGCCCTGTTTCCCAAAAATTCCGGCGAGCTGTGCATCCCCGAGCACCCTTGCCCGGCGAGCTGGCGCGGGACCTCCTCCTCCTCGCTCCACCGCCGCCGCCGCTTCCTCGCCCCGACCAAAACCGCCGCGCCGGGTGGGTTCGCCGCGATGAGCTGGCTCGGGAAGCTGGGGCTAGGGGGCGGGGCCAGCCCGCGGGCCTCGGAGGCGTCCGCGGCGCTGGCGCAGGGGCCCGACGAGGACACGCCGGCGCCCGGGAACGAGTTCGCGCAGTTCAGGGCCGGCTGCTTCTGGGGCGTCGAGCTGGTGTTCCAGCGCGTGCCCGGGGTCACGCGCACCGAGGTCGGGTACAGCCAGGGCGCCTTCCACGACCCGAGCTACGAGGACGTCTGCATCGGCGCCACCGGCCACAACGAGGTCGTCTACGTCCAGTACAACCCCGCTGCCTGCAAGTTCGACGACCTCCTCGAAACCTTCTTTGCCGCTCGCCGGGGACTGCCTGTAGCAGGAGCTGGAGGAGCACGACCGGCTGGCGAGCACCTCCTTGATGCCCACGACGTTGGGGTGACGCACCATCCGCGTGATGGAGATCTCCCGGCGCAAATTTATTTGTACAATTTTTTGCTACAATAGGGTTTTTCTTTTACTTTTTTTGTACAAATTTTTTGCTACTATAACTCCGTGAGGTCCAATTTTTTGCTCTAATAGCATAATTTGTTTGCTACAATAAGGTTATTTTTTTGCTTTTTTAGAATAATTTTTTTGCTACCGGCGAGCAAAAGTCTCCGGTGACGGCTCCGGCGAAATCGACGTTTTGCTACTGTCTCGGTCTCGTCTTCGCGTCTCTGCGGGTGATTTATTCTGCTCTCTTTCTTTCTCTCGCTAGTGCAAAGAAACCTCAAAAGAAGAAGAAAACTGCATCCTGGAGGAAACCTCAAGCGCCTCGCCAGTTTGAAAATTAAATAAATGAACATCAAATAGCCTCGCCAATTGACTACAGGATGGATTCACCAAAGGAACCAAAACAAAAAACAAAAGAGAGATGACAATGCCATGGTTACCCTCCTCTACATGGAACAAACAAGTACATGACAAGCCATGGTTACCTGCCCCCCGCCGGCCTCATTCGCCTCGGCGTCGCAATCATCCAGGACGCGCCGCGCCTAGTGCTCATATTTGGCCAACGCCAAGACCTAAGTTGAGTAACTTGGGTAGCCACGTATCGGTGACGTGCGCACTTAACTAATTTGGACGTAAAATAAGGCAGGGGTCTAGATAATTAATAGCGACGCAACAATTCCTACCCCTTTCCCTGTGCCGCCCTAAACCATGCATAATTCAATTGGAATTGATGAATCACCTAAACACAACATTCTCTAACATATGCCCCAGGGAATGCATTTCTGTTCTGGCTAGCAGAATCGGTTCTAGCTACATCAACCACTACTCCCGGCCCATCCTTTCCGTACGGTTTGTATCGAGCAACTATAGACAGATTTGTTGGAAACTAGATTTGGCAGCTACGTCAATTCTGTCTACGGAGTAGTACACCCCCAAACTTTGACATTCGGTGCAAAATTCAGATCACACTCCATTCCGTTCAAAAATTGAAGATCCATTCGGTTCATATTCATGCATAAATCAAATAAAATTCTACCTACTATTAATGCTCACACGGACTGGACCATGTGTCCAGGAGCACATATGCCATCCAGTACCCACAACTTGTTGTCGTGGATTGCATCCTCCAGGCTAGCCAACACCACCATTCAACCTATATACTTCACTAGTACCTAACAGACTGCCAAAAAATCCGGCATGCCCTCTCGCGGGCTTCCAGATCACACACACCAAATACAATCAACAATAATAGTGCAGACTACACACGTGACATCTCAAATGCACAAACATATCCAGCTCGACCAAACGCCACATGCGCCAACCAGACCTGATGCTCGGCAAGGAAACTTGACGATTACATACAACACAGGCGGTGTTACAAAATCTAGAACCTCAGCTGCACGTGCATTCCAACCATGTCATGGCATAGTTAATTGATGTCCTACAAAAGTAACCTGCTTCCCTGCCGGCTATCCTCCTCCTCCCCGTTATCCTTCTTCAACAAGAAGACAGCACTAGAGGATACAAGTTCACCATCCATGCCATTAGTAGAAGAGCAAAAAAAAGTTCATTATCACGTGAAAAGAACTAGTCGTTGCTGCGATAGTAAGGTGAAATAAAATCAGATGATATAGTGCAAACTGCACATATCATATCGCTACAAGTTCAGTTTACTCTAAAACAAAAATTTAGGTGTTGATGCTTTTACATGTGAGGCCATAATAGATGAGCATCCGCTGCAACCATAACAAACTAAGAAGGCTGGAGGAAGTGAGGTTACCTCAATGCTGTGCTAGATGCTAATGCCATCCTAGCTAGTTGTCCATGCCTGAGTTGCAGGATGCCCGAGATCAGCAGCTTTCCTATGATACCATCAAGACAAACAAATATCAGGATCAGAGGTTCAGAACAAGGAGGATGAATATGTTTATGCTATGCACGAAAAAAGAGATGATCCTCGTCATAAGGCCGCCTAATGTGCGTTTTAACAAAGCTAGGATCTTCAAATAATATGGATAATACAACAGCAGCTACAAAGAAGCTATGGATCCCAGTAAAAATTAAATGGGGTTGTGAGCATCATCTCGTCACATCTACATCTGCCAAAGAGCATTTTTCATCCATATTTGGAGTGAATTCACAAAATAAAGTAAATAGATGACAGTCTCCTATGTGACATGGCAGCACTAGGACATCTACAGCTTCTCTCGGCATTTCAACTACTCTCTCCGTCTTAAAATAAGTGTCATTGAGTTGAATGTACCTAGACGTATTTAAGTGTAAGATACATCCATTTTAACTCATTTCTACGACACTTATTTTGAGATAGAGGGAGCATATGATATTACTGTAAACATCATAGTTTTCATTTCCTATAAACAACACCAGATCAAGCTGATTCCATGTGGACTGACAAATAGCACGCACTGCAGGCAATAAATATATTGCACCACTCTAAGAAATAAGGTGTATGACACGATCTTTAGACACAAACAACACTACCAAACACAACAGGTTTTGCATGCAGCAATGCCAAGCATGACACTGCAAGTTCCTGCACGCGGTTATTAATTATTTCCAGCACAGGATGGCAATATGCCACTCTCATTCATCCACTGATAACCAGAAAAAAGAACATCCATGAATCAAACATGCATGGCAGTATATATACTCGAACCAGCATCATAAAATCCATAGTCCTAAACATCACACAAGAATAAGCTAGATTACCTTCTCAGCGTCATGGCCAAAACCTAACCGGTAGCTCACCGGCTATGGATTCACAGGGCACACAGGAGTACATAGGAGCCAGAGATTCAAGGGAGAAAGTAGGAGCTCACCGTGGAGGCTCTAGACGAGGCCGAGATACCACCACCGTACCATACAACACACTCCTTCGTGAGAGGTCCTGTGATAGGAAATCCTGCAAAAGGTTCAAGAATAATAGTTAGAGCCTACTTTTTCGCATATAAACGTAATAGCTGGTTGTGAACAATGAAAAGGCCTCCAATATATCCAATATTTTGACATAAAAGCATAACTCGGGTCCTAAAGTTCACTTTTGAAATTGCATGGTCAAGCGAACAAGTACATTTCGGTTGCTAACAAGTATTCCCCTTTAAACTTAACTAAAAAAAAATCAACAAGGGATACAATCACAGAACTTTTGGGTCCTAAAGCCCACTTTTCAAGCATATGAAACTATTACATGAGAAATTCTCAATAGAACAGCTAGAAGGTTACTAGAATGTGCTAGCAATCAAAATAACTCTAACCAAGATACACAGCTCCATTGCTTTTAAGTAACAACCATGCCATTCCAAACACAGACTAAATCAAAGGGGTACAATTAGCAGCAAATCACCATGTGCAGCAACCAAACAACCAGGGTCGGAGAGAGTGATATTACACTGATCCCAGTAAAACAACCACTCTTCTCCCTTGCGGTCCTCTCCTGTTCACCAGTGCTATCGCTCTAGCGCGCTACTACTGGTCCAACAAGGACCCGTCATCACCACATGCATGCATGCATACACCCACAATTAGCAAACCAAGAAGAAAAGTTGGCTCAACATGCACGAAAACAAACATCGACTACTCTAGAGCTGGGCCAAGGATAAAATGTATCACTAATCGGCGACAACAACTGATCACGACCATCCAATAAAAAATAATTCTAGAAGTTAATGTTTCCACATGAAGATCAACCCATATCAGTTACTTGTTAAATTTGTGTGCGGAACCATGACAAGTTTCTGCAGAAAAAAGGACTGATACATGAATCCACCGGAAAATAACCAAGAATAAACCCGAAGAATAGTGCTTCACTAGCAGAACATGCAACCCAGGATAGCATAGCAGCAATAGATTCGAGCGCAACCAAGGAAAAACTTCAACCTTTGGGTACCGATGTTGATGAGCTCCTAAACTGCAACATCGAGGTCAGCAAGCCGGGACATGGGGTGATATGGTCGCCGCACCCAGCCATCACATCTGTAACAAGGCAGACCAAAAACAATATATGGAAGCATCAGGCCAGTGCAAGATAAGCATGGTCGGGAGAGAGGAATGATCCCAAAATTAATTAGCAAGATATTCAATATTTATCTTGGACAGTTAGGAATCCGTTCTCCTCGTCTAGTCAAATTCAATATGCACCTATAGCAGAATAGGTGGTGTTGTGTATGTGCATACTAAAGCTACAGACTGCACGTGGTAATGTGTTGCATCCCCCAAACAAACAATATTGGATTCCTTCTAAAGCGATCCCCACTAGGAAGCAGAAGGGAACTAATTAAGCTACTCTCTATATGCTGAATCGGAACCAAATTTCCGTATTGCTGAATCAAAAATTGGAGGCTACATAGCAGAGTGCAAGAAAATTACAGCCGAAATTTCTAAGCAGCAGTTACAGCGGGTCTACCAGTAGCACGTAAAACCCTCTGGAACCTCCAAGGTTTCCATGTTACTAGCACTAATAAACGGTTGATGTTCAAGATACTGAAGATTGTCGCAAATCAATATAACATGTACGTTGACCTAAACTCAACCTCAAAAGCACAATCGTGCTCGACTTGATATTGTACTTCCACTTGGAGCTGACCTAGCTAAGGAAGGGAGATGGATGTTAGTGGGAGCTTACACGGCAGCGAGTAACGAGCCAAGTTGAAGACGGCCGGCGACGCGAGCCATGGAGGTCGCATCTTGCGGACGTGGAAGACGCCGGCAGCAGCACGTCAAGGCCTGCCTGCTGTCGGACGCCCTCCGGAAGATAACCCCGAGCTGCAACGCGTGATGGACGACGGCCTCCGAGGCTTTGCGCCGGCGCCGTCGCCGTTCTTGTGGCCGGAGAGACGTCGCCGTTGTGCATCGGCACCGCCACAAACCCTAGGCCACGCGCGGGCTGAGGTCCGGCCAGCTCGCCGGGGGCGCCGTGCATCGAAGCACGCCTGTGCGCGCCGGCGAGCAAGCCGGCCGTGAAGCCGTAGCTCTTGGGCGGCGGCACATCTGGCGTGTGCAAAGCAGGGGCGCCGGCGCTCGAGCTTTTTTCAGGAGGTCGAATAGGCAGGGTTGGGGGCGGAGGAGAGTAGGGGACGGCGGAAAGGAGGGGCAGCCGGGGCTGGGGTGGAGGGGCTCTGCCGGCGAGGTGGGGAGAGGCGGCGGCGGCGGCGAACTGAATGGGAGATTGGATCGGGGTTTGGATGGCTCCGTGGTGAACTTTTTGACTCACGATTCACGAAAGAGAGAGGTGGGCTTGGCCCAAATTTCCAGCACGGCCCAAAAGCTGAACTTTTGGCTCGTGTTAATTCTTTTGGCTCCGAAAGTGATTTTCCCGCTCATCATATTTTGGCACTGAAATAAAATTTCCAGACCACGCTCTCCGGTCACTCTCTCCGTCTCATATTAGTTGTATCAAAATTGGTTACTTTTGTTCAACTTTGAGACAACTATGAGATTGGGGAGTACATGTGTGTACAATATGTACTACGAATATCCACGTTATGGATGGATATATGTCCTAGTAGTAGCTAGCTCCATGGGTACATGTACACGTGGTTCTACCACAGCAAGTGACGGAAATTTCCCATGTATGCCCGTACGTACATGCACGCCATTGTTGTTGGAGATAGCTTTCACAATGAGATTGTCTTTGAAAAAGCACATGAAAAAATTCCGTCGAGCTACGGCAAGTTCGGGGATAGCACGGATTGAATGTAGCCGTCTCGGGATCCCGAGAACCAACTATGTCCCGACGATGATGGCGAGGGCATACTAGGTCGATGTCGCAACATGATTTGGCAGCGGGGGACGTACTGGGTGAATACTGCCAAATATTATCGACATAGTCTCGACACATAATAGGAACCCACAAACCGGGGAGACACCTTGAGAAAACCGTCGAGATGTAAATGCTAGTCTCTTCGATCGTTAGAGCACCGGTGAAAATCACACGTAGACGACCAAGGCCACCGGAAGAACCATGGGGGATGGGGATATGCACACACCAACCGCCTAATAGAGCGTCTCCTGCACGACTGGAATGCCATTGAATAGCCGAGAATGCACCAAATTAATATGGGCAAAGGCATCATTCATCTTGTACATCCACTGTTAAATGGAATTTTCTCCATGTGGTTAGTGAGGATTCACAAAGTAGATATGAGAAAATATTGCACATGCATGCATGTAGAAATTTTGACACCTCGACAATACCTCGACCCAAAAATGGTAGAGTCCTTCTAGAACCGTTGGGAATCATCAACCCAGTGCATGAAGACCGATGAAAGAACCAAGGGGAATGTTTAGACACCACTGTTACAAGGGTTTGATTTAATCGTTATATTATATCGCAATTGATAGCTTATTCAATTGAAGTACTAAGTGGAGCATGAAATGATAAGTATTTCTCAACAAAATGACCCATGAATCTACGTTGTAGCCAAAAATTTAGCAACCCATATTGTACTATCATGCTTATGAGATAAGTAATATCAAATAGATTTTTAAATAAATATTCCGGATTCAACATGATCAAACCGGGTCCTAGAATTGTGTGAGCGTGAGTTCATTGACTTAATTCTTAACCATATGTTTCTTGTCGGCGTTATGCTATTTATTTCATGTCGAGAAAAAGAAAGGTGTTCCATGTCCATTTCACCGTGTGTGTTATTATTTAATGCATGAAATGATAGCATAAAATTTGTCATTTCATGTGCCATTTTGTTCTCACGTTATATGCAATATGCATCATGTACGAAGGATGATCTAGCAAAGTCCATACAAGCGCCATAACTAACAAATAATTGATGTTACCATGTTAGGATTTTTCTTTAAAAATTTGGAGAATTTTTTTCTTGTAATAATATATTTTCACTAAGACTTTATTCACACACTTTCCACTTTGTTATAAAATCCTAAAGAACGACAAAAATACTAGTGTATATTTAACATGCAACCAACTAAATAATGTTTTAAGAACGAAAATAAAAACATGTTTTGGAAATGGGCAAATGTATGTGTTTGAATGTTCGTGTTTCTACTTGTTTGGAAGATAAAATTGAGGCTAGTTTGAATTTTCAAACTAAGAGGACTTATTTCCAACCGAGAGGATTAATCATTATTACTGATAATGATAGAAATTTTAATTCACCAGCATGCACTAGCGGATATTCGGTCGGGGGACGTGTGATGTCATATACAAAATTATAATCCATGGATTGAACATGGAGGGTCCTGGGGTAAATTAAATTGCGACCAGGTTTATCGTCATGGACTTTGCCACTATGGGAATCGAGGTCGTCGCCCCACCTCCTAATGCACCACGAGCACAAAAACTGTATAGACGTTGTAGAGGATCTCCATTGCCTCCTTTGATAGAAACGATGGGTGAGGAGGAAAACGGTTTTAGACCGCTCTTCGACCAGGAGATACCATAGCTCGGGGATGGCCATCCAATGGCAAGACGACAACAACCACACACTCCAAATCTCCAAAAGAACCATTGGAGAGGTTGAGCTTGGCCCCAGTGAAGAATATCGAGAACTCCTGCCCTCCCCATTGCCTTCGCCTCCATCATGGCAGCACAAAACAACAGAATAACAACCAAGCAAAAAGTTTCACTTTGCTACCCCTTTATTCGCCATTACAGGGTGTAGACGTATAAGTCTGACTTTTCTTCAGCGGGGCTAGAGTTTCGCTGGAAAGCAGCTACGAAGCGTCGTAATCCCACCAAAAGATAGGTGGTGCCATACCAAGGGTGTATTAGGTTGTAGGTGTCCAAGTCTCCACTCCGGGATGTGAGCGCGTTCACCGTTAGCAGCTTCTCTCTGGTGACTTTCTGGACTTATTGCCGGAAACTCCCACTTCGGACAAGAATCATGTGAAGACTTGGGTTATACCTTTGTCTTGGTACTTCCTAGGGCCTACCCAACGCAAGCAAATAATTAGTTCCACTTTGCTAACGTCTTTCGATGCCGTTACCGGGTGTAGACGTATAAGTTTGGCGTTTCTCCACCTGGGCGAGGGTTTCGCCGGAGAGGAGCTCCGGAGCGTCGGAATCCCACCACAATATAGGAGGTTCCATACCACGTGTGTTATGGGTTTGGATGGCAGAGATTCCACTCTGGGGTGTGACCCGCTTCAAAAGAATCCACTTCTCTCTAGCGAGTTTATGGAATTATAGCGTGAAATTTCCTGATCGAACGAACGAGAGTGAATCATGTCAAGAGTTGGGTTATACATTTGTATTGGGACTTCCTATATCCTACCATAACACAACCAAGAAATTAGTTCCACTTTGCTGCCATCTTCCGACACATGTATCGGGGGTTGAACGATAAGTTGGACTTTTCTCCAGTGGGGCTAGGGTTTCACCGGAGAGGTGATCCGGAGCGTCTGAATCCCACCACAAGCTAGGAGGTTCCATACCAAGTGTGTTATGGGATTTTGTGGCAGAGATTCCACTCCGCGGTGTGACCTTCTTCACAAGAATCCACTTCTCTCTACCGAGCTTATGGAATTATAGCATGAAATTTCCGGATAGAACGAATGAGAGGGAATCTTGTCAAGAGTTGGGCTATACATTTGTCTTGAGACTTCCTAGATCCTACCCTAACACAACCAAAGCAATTAGTTCCTCTTTGCTACCATCTTTCGACACATGTATCAGGGGTAGACCGATAAGTTGGACTTTTTTCCTGTGGGGCTAGAGTTTCGCCGGAGAGAGGATACAGAGTGTCGTAATCCCACCAAAAGCTCGGTGGTTCCATACCAAGTGTGTTTTGGGTTGTAGGTGTCCAAATTTCCACTACGACATGTGAGCGGGTGCATCGTCATTGGTTTCTCTCTAGCGAGATTCTGGACTTATAGCCGGAAACTCCCACTTTAGATGAACCGGAGGGAATCTTGTGTAGAGTTGGGGTAAAACTTTGGTTTTGGTGTTCATAGGGACTACCCTAACACAACCAAGATTTTTTTTCACTTAACTACCCCCTTTCGACGCTGTTACCGGGTGTAGACGTATAAGTCAGACTTGTTCTCACAGGAGAGGAGCTCTGGAGCGTCAAAATTCCATTAAAAGCTAGGTGGTTCCATAACAAGTGTGTACAAGTTTTTTTATGTTCTAGGTGTCAAAGTTTCCACTCTGGGATGTGGTAGGGTTCACCTTTGTCAGTTTCTCTCTAGTGAGTTTCTGGACTTATAACCAGAAACTCCCACTTCGGACGAATCTGAGGGAATCTTGTGAATAGTTGGGGTATAATTTTGTTTTGGGTGTTCCTAGGGGCTACCCTAATACAAAAAAGTAAGCAATTTCACTTTGCTACCCTATTTTGACGTTGTTACCGGGCGTAGACGTATTAGTCTGGCTTTTCTCCAACGGGGTTAGGGTGTCGCTGCAGAGGGGCTCCAGAGCGTCGTAATCTCAGCAAAAGCTAGTTGGTGTCATACCAAGTGTATTTTGGGTTATAGGTGTCTAAATTCCACTTCGGGATGTGAGCAGGTTCGCCGTCATTAGTTTCTCTCTAGTGAGTTTCTGGACTTATAGCCAGAAACTCCCACTTCGGACGAACTAGATATAATCTTGTGAATAGTTTGGGTATAACTTTGTTTTTGGTGTTCCTAGGGGCTACGCGAACACAACCAAGCCGAAAGATTCACTTTGCTACCCCCTTTCGACGCTGTTACCAGGTGTAGACATGTAAGTGAGACTTTTCCTCGTCGGAGAGGAGCCCTGGAGTGTCGCAATTCCACCAAAAGCTAGATGGTTCCATAAAAAGTGTGTTTTGTGTTGTAGGTGTCCAAGTTTCCACTCTGGGATGTGAGAGCGTTCACCTTTATCAGTTTCTCTCTAGTAAGTTTCTAGACTTATAGCCGGAAACTCCCACTTCGGACGAATATAGGAGAATCTTGTGAAAAGTTGAGGTATAATTTTGTTTTGGATGTTCCTAGGGGCTACCCTAACGCAAACAAGTAAAAAGTTTCACTTCTCTACCCCATTTTGACGCCGTTACCGGGTGTAGACGTATAAGTCTAACTTTTCTTCAACGGGGTTAGGGTTTTGCTAGAGAGGGGCTCCGGAGCGTCGTAATCTCACCAAAAGCTAGGTGATGCCATACCAAGTGTGTACAATTGTGTTTTGGGTTATAGGTGTCCAAGTTTCCACTCCGGGATGTGAGCGGGTTCACCATTATCAGTTTCTCTCTAGCGAGTTTCTAGACTTATAGCCGGAAACTCCCACTTCGGACGAATAAGAGGTAATCTTGTGAATAGTTGGGGTATAATTTTGTTTTGGGTGTTCCAGGGGCTACCCTAACACAACCAAGAAAAAATATTCACTATGTTACCCCTTTCGATGTCGTTACCGAGTGTAGACGTATAAGTCCGACTTTTCTCCAGCGGGGCTAGGGTTTCGCCGGAGAGGGGCTCCGGAAGGTCGTAATCCCACCAAAAGATAGGTGGTGCCATACCAAGTGTATACAAGTGTGTATTGGGTTATATGTGTCCAAATTTCCACTCTGGGATGTGAGCGGGTTCACTGTCATCAGTTTCTCTCTAGCGAGTTTCTGGAATTATAGCCGGAAACTCCCACTCCGGACGAACCGGAGGGAATCTTGTCAAGAGCAAGCTATACATTTAGATGGAATCTATAAGTAATTGGAAGATAGGATTGGTTGTTTCTTGTAGATAAACTTCCGGTTAACGATGTCGTAAGATTTGCGAAGATGTAACTTGAGGCAGGTCTTGGCGGCACCAAAAGAAAGATGAAAGTTCTGAACCAGCTCATTGGCAATATAAATTCTCTTCTTGTTTCTATTTTACGATTGAACAATATAAAAATTAAAAACTTCAAACTGGACTCGTTTCCCCTCAAGAAATAAAGGCTTGGGCAAACAAAAACCTACCTAATGGACACCTCCACGCATCTGCCAACTGACCCAGCCGAGATGCAACCCCGCACAACCCGGTCGCCCGTAGCCCAAGCTACACATGGTAAACCGCACCATAGACCACAACCGCTGCACCAACATCCAGGGTCGCCACCCCAACATAGAGTCTACCTGCGGTGAGACACATCGACCAAAGAAACATGTCACCGATGCGAACATTGTCTTGGTACACCCTCCCCATAGTTGTGTACTTTGTGTACCTAAACCTGGACGCGAAACTATGTCGGTTTTTCTTGTCGTCGGAACAAACGAGAGTGTTATTGCAATTCCCATAATATACCCGGTCTCTCCCCTCTCGTAGAGGTAGTCACTAGTGGTGCGGGGGGGGGGGGGGAGGAGGGATTAGGAAAGGATGGTGACCTCTAGTGCATGCAGATGAGGGGCGGGATGGGGATAGACAAAGTCCAACATAAGCAAACTGGTTTACTATCTCTATCTCCATTTCTATACCCCCCTCATGAGTTTCTCCATACAGAGGCAAAGCGGCGAGCCATAGTGTTGCCAGCGAAGTCCTAGGAGGCAAAAGATTGCCTAGAAACCGTTTCCCGGTATACTTTGGACCCAAAATTGTCCTAGGATAACATAAATATTTTTCTATGGCCCATGAGAATCAGAACGAACAGAAGACACCAAAGTTACATCTTTCTAGTAGTGACGATCACAAAGGTATTCTTGGGACCCAAAAAAGTGTGCTCCTATACCCTAAAACGGGAAGAAAAAACGCAAAAGGGTGATTTTTCCCTAACCTTCACATAACTCTGTACTGGGGGTACCTATACCTGTAGGCGAAACAATACTGGTGTATTTTTCTCGCCCGACAAACATCACGGAGAACTGCACTTACCACGATAGACCTAGTATATCCCTCTCTCTCGTAGCAGTGGCCGTGGCGACAGTGATACCGGGGAGTCCTTCGGGGTGGTTGTTACACCTTCCATATCTGTTGTGGTCTACGTGAAATCTCTATCTGGCAAGAGGCACTGCGCATGGAGTTCCAACGGACACAACGATTATGGCGATTAATCTAGAAAAAATAAATGCTTATGAAAATTACGTAATTGTGCACGTATGTTCTTGACCACCTTTTGCATGGAATTCACAGCTATCGATGCAAGCATGGAAATAGAGTAGGTCCATGCATGCATGCACGTACAAAGGAGGCTATCACTTAAACTTTTCAATCCAACTTTTTAAAGCAAGATAGCTAGGGTATTACAATAGTAGAGCAGGTAGAGCAAGCGTCAGGCTCGATTGATCGTGCCTTTCATGCGGCAAAGAAATGACCATTACAAAACATGCATCTTGTTATGTATCTCACAGAATCAACTAGCATAAGCTTGAGCCACAGAGAGAGATGAAAGGATCATACCTTGATCTGTAGATGAAGAATCCATTCTTGAGCTTGGCCTTGATTAGTTCTTGCTCAATAGATACCACCAGTATCTTGATCTTGATCCAGAACCACTTAGATAAACATCCAGAGATGTTCAGGTGGCTGAGATGAGTCCTTCCCGGTGCTCCTGTACTAGCTTGATCAGTAGCCTAGAGTTTCAGGGAATGGAGAGAAGGAAGCTGCGAGAGCAGCAGCTCACATCGTTATCCCTCTCACATCCCTCTCCCTTTTTCTTTATAGTACAGTGCACCAGGGGGACCCACCATATTGACTTTAGTGTGCTAATGTTCCTGATCAGAACATGTTAAATGTGAACATGTTGACTTTACGATCAACACATCCCAACATTCTCCCCCTTGATCGTAAAACTTTAAACTTTATAATTTCACTTTTCAACAAGGTAATGCATTAAGACGAAAAGATTTCAATGGCTAAAAGAGATGCCATTGAACCTAGTGACTATAATACATCACCTCATATCGAAATGAAAATCCTTAAACTTTATGAGCTCCATAAACTTTATTCTCATCATACATTACATTAATTCACATAATACTTTACATAAACATCATAAACATTACAGACTCATCCTTTTGATGAAACAGTACACCAAGACAATAGATTACAACAGTCAATTAAGTACTGCTGAACCAATTGGCTATGGTTCCCATCTAATCTCGGAATGAGTCTTTTGGGGAGATGGTGTTTTCATTGGTCCCAATATTACCAGGATCAAAAGCTTTCAACCAAACCCATGCCGGCAACATGCACTTTAAAAACACTAGGTGGTAAGCCTTTCGTGAGCGGATCCGCTAACATCAACCTAGTACTTATGTACTTGACGTCGATTGTCTGATCCTAGATTCTATCTTTCACAACATGATACTTTATATCAATGTGTTTGGCAGCACCACTTGATTTGTTGTTACTCGAATAGATTACTGCGAGTTGATTATCGCAGTAAAGAGTGAGTGGCTTGGAAATGCTATCAATCACTCTGAGTCCCGGGATAAAATTCTTCAACCATACTGCCTGCCCGGTAGCCTCATAACATGCCACAAATTCTGCCTGCATTGTTGACGATGCAGTGACAGTCTGTTTGGAGCTTTTCCATGAAATGGCTCCTTTTGCGAGGGTGAAAATATATCCTGAAGTGGATTTCTTAGTGTCAACACACCCCGCAAAATCAGCATCTGAATAACCCACCACTTCGAGGTTATCAGATTTCTTATACGTAAGCATGAGGCCTTTAGTTCCTTGCAAATAACGCAAGACCTTTTTAGCAGCCTTCCAGTGATCCAAACCTGGATTAGACTGATATCTGCCAAGCATCCCGGTCACGAATGCTAAATCAGGGCGAGTGCACACTTGTGCATACATAATGCTTCCAACAATGGATGCATAAGGAATTGACTTCATCTGCGCAGATTCATAATCATTTCTAGGACACTGAAAGGTCCCAAATTTATCGCCCTTAACAATAGGAGCAGGCGAGGCTGAGCACTTATACATGTTGTACTTTTTCAGTACCTTCTCAATATATGCTCTCTGACATAGCCCCAAGATCCCTCTGGATCTATCTCGGTGAATTTCAATTCCTAAGACATAAGCTGCTTCACCGAGATCCTTCATATCAAAACTAGAGGATAGGAACCTCTTAGTTTCCAGCAACATATTTTTATCACTGCTGGCTAGAAGTATGTCATCAACATACAGTATCAGGAAGATAAACTTACTCCCCCTGAACTTAACATAAACACAATTGTCCACTTTATTCTCTTCAAAACCAAATTTCCTTATGACTTGATCAAACTTAAAGTACCACTGTCGTGATGCTTGCTTCAAGCCATAGATGGATTTCTTAAGATGACATCCCAAATGTTCTTTTCCTTCCACAACAAAACCTTCCGGTTGTGCCATGAGAACATCCTCATATAAGTCTCCATTTAGGAATGCTGTTTTAACATCCATCTGATGCAGCTCTAAATCATAATGAGCCACAAGTGCCATTATAATTATGAAGGAATCTTTAGAAGAGACAGGTGAAAAAGTCTCATTATAATCAATCCCTTCTCTTTGAGTAAATCCTTTTGCCACCAATCTTGCCTTGAACCTTTCGATATCACCCTTGGAGTTACGTTTGGTCTTATAGACCCATTTACATCCAACAACTTTAGCTCCTTTAGGGATTTCTACTAAGTCCCACACTTCATTAGTGCTCATGGACTCCATTTCATCTTTCATAGCATTAAGCCATTCAGACGAAAATTCACTTTGCATGGCTTCTTTAAATGAGGTAGGATCATTATTCAACATTGATTCATTCATATCCTCACTCATATAGGTGACATAATCATCAGAAATAGCAGACTTCCTAGTCCGTTGTGACCTTATGAGAGGTTCATTATTTGGCACTTCATCAATAATTTGAGGCTGCTGAACGTCTTCGACAATAACATCATCAGGTGTGACATCTGAAATAGCCACAGGACTTTCAGCAGGAGTTGCTCTAATATCCCTCTCAACAGGAGGTGCAACTTCAGTAGACACCGGGAAAACTGGTTCTTGAATTATTGGAACTGGGAAAAATTCCCGGCTTTCTTCCAATATTATTTCCCGAGGTGTCATACTCCCCCTCATCATTTCATTTTTCAAGAACACAGCGTGTCTTGTTTCAACAAACTTTGTTGCTTTATTTGGACAATATAACCGATATGCTTTAGATTTGTCAGGATAACCAATAAAATGGCAACTGACTGTCTTGGGGTCTAACTTTCCCATAAATGGATTAAAAATCCTTGCTTCAGCAGGACAGCCCCATACATGAAAATAATTCACAGTCGGTTTTCTCCCAGTCCATAATTCATACGGTGTTTTAGGCACCGATTTACTGGGAACCCTGTTAAGGATATGTGCCGCTGTCTTAAGAGCTTCCATCCATAAATTTACCGGCATAGTGGAGTGGCTCAACATACTCCGCACCATATCCATGAGAGTGCGGTTTCTTCTTTCAGCCACCCCATTTTGCTGGGGTTCGCCCGGTGCTGAGTATTGGGCCATAATACCATTTTCCTGTAAGAATTTTGCAAATGGTCCAGGAATTTGGCCATAAGAAGTGTGTCTGCCGTAGTATTCACCACCACGATCAGATCTCACAATCTTAATCTTTTTAGCACATTGATTTTCAACCTCAGCTTTGAAAATCTTAAACTTGTCCAATGCCTCTGATCTTTCCTTAATGGGATAAATATATCCATAACGGGAGAAATCATCGGTGAATGTAATAAATGAATTAAAACCATACACCGTCTTCACATTAAACGGACCACATATATCCGTATGGATTATTTCCAAAACTCCCGTGCTTTGGTTTGCACCTTTCTTAATTTTCTTGGCATATTTTCCTTTGATGCAATCAATACAATGATCGATATCCGCATCCGTAAAATCAAGTGTAACACCCGGGGGTTTTCCCCAATTAGCTTGTTTTTTTTCTTTTTCTTTCTTTTGTGCATCTCATGTCATTTCGCATCATCATTCATCACCCTAAAATTTTAAGTCACCAAAAACTTCTGATTGGTGTACCACACAAGATTGCAAAAGTTATGAATTGTTTTGAGCCTTCCAAATATCTTAAAGTCCTTCTTTTGTTTTCTGAAAATAATAATCAAACAAACAAAAAAAAAACGTTTTGAGGAAGCTAGGCCCAGCCCAACCGGCCAAGCCCTCTCTTCCTTGCAGCCCACCACGAAGCCCACCCCTGTTTGTCGTCTTCCTCACGTGGGAGGTCACGTACAGAACGTGACCATGGCCTCCTGATCCCCTCTCCCCCTCACCTGCTCCCTCCACCCTCTCCCTTATCTACCCCCAAGGAGAACCCTAACCCTAGCGCCATTCCTCCCTTCCTCCTCCTCAAGCCGCCGCCTCTCTCTCTCTCTCAATTCCCCAAATTTCCTCTCTGAAATTCACCTGTTTCTGAATTTTCGGAGAGCCACCATGGCCGCCACTTTGGGTCCTTGGCGCCGCCACCACGCTTGCCGCCGGGCTATGCTAGCAGCGGGAATGGAACCGGCGTGCGACCCTCTTCGTCCTCGCCGGAAATCGTGGCCGGAGTTGCTCCGGGCTGTCCCCGCCATGGCCGTCTTCTCCGGTGTCCGTGAGCACGAGCTCAACAGGTTGTCATCGCCTCGATGCCTTCGACCCTCCAACGACTCCGTCGAGCGAACCGAGGTGAGGCCACCCCGTCCCGGCCTAGGCCCCCTCCCCTCGTGCTCTGAACGCCGGCCATCGCGCCGCGCCATGGGATCCTCGCTGCAGGTCGCCGTCCATGGTCTCTGTTCCGATCGATTGAAGTTTTGATTCAGTTTTCGTCAAAACCCGCACCCCTTACCTCAAACCCCCGCGCCTCCGTATCCTTCCACAAACGATCAGTAGCCCAGCTGGTAACACCCCTTGCGCGCGCCCAGCAAGCCCCAGGTCCCGAGTTCGATCCCCAAGCCCCCACCCTTTTATTTCCTGTTTTTTTCTTTTCTGCCCGAAATTTCAGAAACCTAGATCTGAGCTATTACTTCTAAAATCAATATCAAATCGAATACTGCTCCAATTTGGATGATTCAAAATCATGTGGCTTCATAATTCTATGCTCTTTCTATTAATGCCAAGTTTGCAATATATTTCTGTAACAATTTTGGCACTAAATAATTAATTACTAAAAATTCAATAAAAATTGGAAACTTTGGAATTTCATAACTTTAGTTCTACTCATCCAAATTAAGCAAACTTGGTATCTAAAAATTTGTCTTAACAAACTCTACACATTGGTATTTTATTTGGACACAATTGAATTAAATTTGAACATGTTTTCCTCTGTTTACTAAAAAGGGCAGAATAAAACTATTTATGGAAAATGGCATAATAAATTCAATAATAACCCAAAAATTATGTTTGATAGCTCAAAATGTTCAGTGAAACATTTGCTACATGTTTCAACCTTTTCAATGCAATTTGTTCACTATTTTTTCCTAATTAAAATTGGTGGAATAATTCAATGCTTTAATTAAATCTTTTAAATTGCAAAATTCATAACTTGCTCAATTAAATTCCAATTTCAACAAACAAAATATGTTTTCCACTCAAAATGAAACCACCTTTCTGTTTACCAACTTTGTTTTGCAAATTGGGCAATTAAAATTAATGTTATTTAATAATCCCTAAAAATGACAAACTAAATGGCATAATTAATAACTTCCAAATGGTTGCTCCAAATTAAATACTCAAAACATGTTTTCCATCCAAAATCAAATGCCACACTTGAATATCAACTTTGTTTTCTGGTTTCCAACAATTAATTTGAATAATTGTTTCACCTCTTATTTAATGCAATTTAAATTGCCAAAATTCATAACTAATTCATTTCAATTCCAAATCAAACAAATAAAATATGTTTTCCAATCAGTTTCATATCTTTAACATGTTCATGCCATTCATATTCCTATTTGCATCTTGCCTTGTGCATTTTAGCTTTCGTTATGCATGTTCATCTATATGACAACATATGGAATGTGTGGGCTAATTAATTTCAACTGTTGCCCCATTCCATTTAAATTGCCTAACTCATCTACTTTATTGTTTTCCATGCTAAACAACATTTAACTTGATGGTTAGCTAAACAACTTGAACCAATTCCTATTTCTCCGGACTCCGGTTCCGATTAAATTGCTTAAGTTGTTTCCCTGTTGCATCTTGCCATGCCATGCATATAAAATAGGATCATGCTGGATCTTTTGCCGTAGTAGTAATTGTTGCATCCGGTGTTTCTTTTAGTTCGTTGCTTCTTCGCGGATAGGACGTTGAGATGATGTGAGCAACGACAAGTTCTGCTACCTTGCGGGATCTCAGGCAAGTATACTCACTTGCTGCCATATGGCTGCCTTTCATCACTTGTTACCGATTCTTTCCGTTGTTCTTATTCTAGCCTGTTGATGTTCGATGCTTGTGTCCCGATCCTATTATATGTTTACCTTGAAGCCATGATATAGCCTTCCTTCCACTTCCTATTAACTGTTGTTTGTTTACCCGGTTGGCCCTTGTGTCGTAGTTGCATGCTTAGGTTTGTTTGTGCTCGAGTCTTGTTATCCTTTGTCGTATCACCTGTTTAGTTGATAGTTGGGTTTCAATTCAATCAACCTGTTAATGTTTTGGGTAATAATAATTTGATGATAAGGCACCGGCAGGAGGCCCGGGTTAGGGTTTTGAAGCCTGCTAGTGTCGAAACTAGGAAAAGAGTCTTGTCTACTGATCCATGATGAGCGTGCTCACCGCATCCGGGTGGTAGTATGGGACCCCCCTCGACTTAGACCTGATCTGCAGCTTGTCCGAAGAGCCACACTTAGTTCGGGTGTTCCATTTGCTCCTTTGCATAATGGGTGGCGCCCCCATGGTTACTGGTGATGATGATGATGCATATAGGGCGAGGCCTGTAGTGCCGGGGTGTTGTGTCCTGCGGGAGTTTTGCACACCTGCGCTGAGTATTCGGCTGCGTGGCTGGGACCTTATAGCTCCGTGGCTCCTAGGATGGGTTGTAGGGATGGTTTGGGTCGTGTCAAGCCAACCAGAGTTTTAGTTGGTGGCTTGAGGGTGTACGGGTACTGGAGCACACCCTGCAGGGATGAATCTTCTCGAGAAGCCGTGTTGTCCGCGGTTATGTGACGACGTGGTGAAAGTACTGGCTAACAAGTACTCAGACAACTTACACCTAATGATAATAACTTGACTAGTAATAGTCTTATGGACACAATAACTTGATCCATCATTAATCCAATCGTGTGAGTTATCCTTGGGTTGCTTCCTTAGTAGGGGGTGACATTGGATGGGTATTGTTTGGTGAGTAGTTGTAGTTGGTTCCGATGCGCTATCTTATCTTCTTTCTGTTAGCCGGAAGTTGTAGCTGTGTTTCTGTAGTTGGTTAGTGCAACCCGCTGCCGCTTATTTGCAATAATCCCTTCCTTTCCGTTGATCCTAAAGTATTTGTATCTTGTGATGACTGGCTACGCCGGTATCTTGTGAGTATGGGTTTATCCACTTGCCAGTACTTAACCGTACTGACCCACGAATCCTTTTTCGTGGCTGCATATTCAACATTGCAGTCAACAGGTTTGAAGTCTGACGACGTTAGCTTGGGAATCCCTCCGGCTTGGCCTGGGCAGGGATTGGACGCCTTCGGTTATCTTCAGGACTCTTAGTCCAATTTGGATCTTGTCCGTAGTCGGACGATATGTTGTTTCTTCCGCTGTTATTTGGATCTTTGTATTATATCAGTTGTATCCCTGGCTCGTTTGAGTCATCTTGTATATATCTATGTTGTTGTTGTTGTGGATTATTCGTGAACTGTTGTAATGTTATCAGACGTGGCAATCTGGAATCGGTTATTATGTGGATTTTGGCGGGAATGCTGAAATCTGCATAGTGCCCGATCTCGGGGCGTCACAAATGGTATCAGAGCCTTGGTTCCGATTCCCGAGATTGTTTCGATACGAATGGTTATCGAAGCAACGGGTCCGCAAAGCCTGTAGGTTAACCTCGCTAACGGTCGTTGTTTCTAGAGTGTCACAAACTATTTCCGCTAAACTATTTTTGGAAACATCTCAATAGGATTCTTGTTTTCTCCTTATCTCTATTCTATTTCCCCTCCCATCTTATTTGTTTTTGAGTCTCCCCCCTTCTCTATCTTTCAAAGTGTTAGGATGCTACGTGGGTGGACGTTTTCTGAGCCGTTAACCTAATAGGTTCGATCATCGGAAGATTCCTGGTGGAAGAACATCGTCATCAACCCGAGCAAGAATCTCTTGTTAGTGGTGTCGAGGAGATCAGCTGGAAGCATGAAGAATCGATAGTCGAACTTCTTTCCCCTCCCGGGTTAGCAGGTGGATTGCGAGGGCGCAATCCCTTGTTAGTGGTGTCGTCTGTAACACCCGGGGGTTTTCCCCAATTAGCTTGTTTTTTTTCTTTTTCTTTCTTTTGTGCATCTCATGTCATTTCGCATCATCATTCATCACCCTAAAATTTTAAGTCACCAAAAACTTCTGATTGGTGTACCACACAAGATTGCAAAAGTTATGAATTGTTTTGAGCCTTCCAAATATCTTAAAGTCCTTCTTTTGTTTTCTGAAAATAATAATCAAACAAACAAAAAAAACGTTTTGAGGAAGCTAGGCCCAGCCCAACCGGCCAAGCCCTCTCTTCCTTGCAGCCCACCACGAAGCCCACCCCTGTTTGTCGTCTTCCTCACGTGGGAGGTCACGTACAGAACGTGACCATGGCCTCCTGATCCCCTCTCCCCCTCACCTGCTCCCTCCACCCTCTCCCTTATCTACCCCCAAGGAGAACCCTAACCCTAGCGCCATTCCTCCCTTCCTCCTCCTCAAGCCGCCGCCACTCTCTCTCTCAATTCCCCAAATTTCCTCTCTGAAATTCACCTGTTTCTGAATTTTCGGAGAGCCACCATGGCCGCCACTTTGGGTCCTTGGCGCCGCCACCACGCTTGCCGCCGGGCTATGCTAGCAGCGGGAATGGAACCGGCGTGCGACCCTCTTCGTCCTCGCCGGAAATCGTGGCCGGAGTTGCTCCGGGCTGTCCCCGCCATGGCCGTCTTCTCCGGTGTCCGTGAGCACGAGCTCAACAGGTTGTCATCGCCTCGATGCCTTCGACCCTCCAACGACTCCGTCGAGCGAACCGAGGTGAGGCCACCCCGTCCCGGCCTAGGCCCCCTCCCCTCGTGCTCTGAACGCCGGCCATCGTGCCGCGCCATGGGATCCTCGCTGCAGGTCGCCGTCCATGGTCTCTGTTCCGATCGATTGAAGTTTTGATTCAGTTTTCGTCAAAACCCGCACCCCTTACCTCAAACCCCCGCGCCTCCGTATCCTTCCACAAACGATCAGTAGCCCAGCTGGTAACACCCCTTGCGCGCGCCCAGCAAGCCCCAGGTCCCGAGTTCGATCCCCAAGCCCCCACCCTTTTATTTCCTGTTTTTTTCTTTTCTGCCCGAAATTTCAGAAACCTAGATCTGAGCTATTACTTCTAAAATCAATATCAAATCGAATACTGCTCCAATTTGGATGATTCAAAATCCTGTGGCTTCATAATTCTGTGCTCTTTCTATTAATGCCAAGTTTGCAATATATTTCTGTAACAATTTTGGCACTAAATAATTAATTACTAAAAATTCAATAAAAATTGGAAACTTTGGAATTTCATAACTTTAGTTCTACTCATCCAAATTAAGCAAACTTGGTCTCTAAAAATTTGTCTTAACAAACTCTACACATTGGTATTTTATTTGGACACAATTGAATTAAATTTGAACATGTTTTCCTCTGTTTACTAAAAAGGGCAGAATAAAACTATTTATGGAAAATGGCATAATAAATTCAATAATAACCCAAAAATTATGTTTGATAGCTCAAAGTGTTCAGTGAAACATTTGCTACATGTTTCAACCTTTTCAATGCAATTTGTTCACTATTTTTTCCTAATTAAAATTGGTGGAATAATTCAATGCTTTAATTAAATCTTTTAAATTGCAAAATTCATAACTTGCTCAATTAAATTCCAATTTCAACAAACAAAATATGTTTTCCACTCAAAATGAAACCACCTTTCTGTTTATCAACTTTGTTTTGCAAATTGGGCAATTAAAATTAATGTTATTTAATAATCCCTAAAAATGACAAACTAAATGGCATAATTAATAACTTCCAAATGGTTGCTCCAAATTAAATACTCAAAACATGTTTTCCATCCAAAATCAAATGCCACACTTGAATATCAACTTTGTTTTCTGGTTTCCAACAATTAATTTGAATAATTGTTTCACCTCTTATTTAATGCAATTTAAATTGCCAAAATTCATAACTAATTCATTTCAATTCCAAATCAAACAAATAAAATATGTTTTCCAATCAGTTTCATATCTTTAACATGTTCATGCCATTCATATTCCTGTTTGCATCTTGCCTTGTGCATTTTAGCTTTCGTTATGCATGTTCATCTATATGACAACATATGGAATGTGTGGGCTAATTAATTTCAACTGTTGCCCCATTCCATTTAAATTGCCTAACTCATCTACTTTATTGTTTTCCATGCTAAACAACATTTAACTTGATGGTTAGCTAAACAACTTGAACCAATTCCTATTTCTCCGGACTCCGGTTCCGATTAAATTGCTTAAGTTGTTTCCCTGTTGCATCTTGCCATGCCATGCATATAAAATAGGATCATGCTGGATCTTTTGCCGTAGTAGTAATTGTTGCATCCGGTGTTTCTTTTAGTTCGTTGCTTCTTCGCGGATAGGACGTTGAGATGATGTGAGCAACGACAAGTTCTGCTACCTTGCGGGATCTCAGGCAAGTATACTCACTTGCTGCCATATGGCTGCCTTTCATCACTTGTTACCGATTCTTTCCGTTGTTCTTATTCTAGCCTGTTGATGTTCGATGCTTGTGTCCCGATCCTATTATATGTTTACCTTGCAGACATGATATAGCCTTCCTTCCACTTCCTATTAACTGTTGTTTGTTTACCCGGTTGGCCCTCGTGTCGTAGTTGCATGCTTAGGTTTGTTTGTGCTCGAGTCTTGTTATCCTTTGTCGTATCACCTGTTTAGTTGATAGTTGGGTTTCAATTCAATCAACCTGTTAATGTTTTGGGTAATAATAATTTGATGATAAGGCACCGGCAGGAGGCCCGGGTTAGGGTTTTGAAGCCTGCTAGTGTCGAAACTAGGAAAAGAGTCTTGTCTACTGATCCATGATGAGCGTGCTCACCGCATCCGGGTGGTAGTATGGGACCCCCCTCGACTTAGACCTGATCTGCAGCTTGTCCGAAGAGCCACACTTAGTTCGGGTGTTCCATTTGCTCCTTTGCATAATGGGTGGCGCCCCCATGGTTACTGGTGATGATGATGATGCATATAGGGCGAGGCCTGTAGTGCCGGGGTGTTGTGTCCTGCGGGAGTTTTGCACACCTGCGCTGAGTATTCGGCTGCGTGTGTCACATCCCAATTTTGGAATACATGTTAACATAGTTGTTTTGCTAATTGCTTGACAATTAAACTTTGATTGTGACAATTAAACTTTGGTTGTATTTGTTTGAGTGCAACTAAACAAACTAATTATATAATCTTACATGGCTAAGGAATTGAAAACAAAATATTCAACATATTATTCCAATGACTTTGGCAATATTTTCTAAAGTAAATATTGATCAAAGAGTTTTTCCAAAAACATCTTATGAAGCCAATACTTGTTGAATATTATTCCAAGACCCAAATTAAGAGAGATGAAACACTTAATAATTTCCATAAAGGATTATCAGAAAAGGAGGCATTCTTAAATGCTTCACCAAAATATTATCAAATGTTTTTCCAACCTTGGAAGATTAAAAACAATAGTATTAGAGAGCATTGACTTGCTATCTCAAGTCATATAAATATTTTGGCAAAACATTGTTAAAGAAAAGCCAAGTGCTTTATTAAATAGAAATTCCAATATTTCCAGAAACAGAAAACTAAAACAAGTTACTATTGGAAACTTTCCTCAAATGATTTGAAATTCATACCATTGCTTCCTTATATCAAATAAGGAACACACACAAGAGGAGACCAAAAATTGAATCCATTAAAGTCCTGAAAACATGGTTTTTCTCCACAGCAACATTTGGGATTTTGAACAAGTTTGTTCTACAAACTTTTTCCAAATGCCATGAAATAAATACCACATGCTCTATAACATAAATAAGGATGAAAGCCAAAAGGGCACAAGTTTTTGAATAATTTAAGTTTCCAAAAACCCCTGTTTTCTTGACAGCACCTTTTTGAAATTTGAACAAGTTTGTTCTATGAAGTAACTCTAAATGACTTGAATTTTCTACCACATAAGGAACACATCAAATAAGGAATGTGTGCCAAAAATTAGCATTTCTGGAAGCTCCTAAGTAGGTTAATAAATTCAATGTCCATTTATGTAAGAATTCAAATTTAAACAACTTTGAATTATCAAGTTTCACCAATTGAGCCAATTTTCATATATGTTGTGTATCTTAACTAATTAGAATTTTGGGCAAAAGGATTTCAAATTTAAACTTTGTTTGCCTAGTGAAAACAACCATTTTCAGAGAGCAAAGGACCTACTTGTAATTTTTCCAGGGACTAAAATGTTATCCGAGTCACACTTGTCCTTCTTCTTCCTGTAGATGACGCCATGGGAGCCCATGCTCCTTAGCTTCGAGTAGAAGGCTTCTAAGTAGATAAAAACCCCTCCCATGTGCTCTACCTGCCCCCTCTCTCTCTCTCCCTCGAGCTACCCTCTCTCTCTCGGAAAAAAAGAAAAATATCTAAACCTAACCCTAACCCGTACATGGCCGCCGTCGATTCGGCCGCTGCGGACCTCGCCGCCGGCAGCCGTTGGCGCCATTAGCTTCGCCGTGTCGTGGTGGTGCTCCGTGCAAAAGGAATCGGGCCAAAGCGAACCGAGGTGGCCGCGCCATCCCGTTCCTCTTCGGCCTCGACGGGACTCCGGCGACCAATTCCGGCCGCCTCGAGCTCACTCCTCCGTCACCGAGCCCTCCCGAGTGTCTATGGTAAGCACACGGTCCTCCCCGGTCGTTTTCCCCTCTCCCTCTCGCGCTAAAACATGGCCGTGCCGTGGCCGTGCTCCGGCCGCCGCGCGCGCGCCGTCGCCGCCGCCTTCCGGCCCCTCCCAGGAAACGAGTTTCCCCTGGGGTGGTTCCCCTCGTCTCAAGCAACGCACGGGTGCCTTTTAATTGCAAAATGATGCACGGTATCGCCGGTTGCGAGCTCGCCGGAGACGTATCCCGCCGGCGATGACGCAGTGGTGACCTCGTGCTCGCGTCATCGTCTCCTTTGACCCCGCGCGGACACAGTCAAACTGCGGGTGGCCCCTGCGCTCGCCTGCGTGGCAGCCGCGTGGCGCCCAGGCCCGCGTGTCAGCCTCACGGGCTAGATCTGCCCGCGGTATCTCTGGATCTGGCCGGCCCAAATGGTAGATCTGGCCCAACAATGCTCTTTTTTTTCATTTATTTTTCACAGAAACTTGTGTGGTTACTTTTGGACTAAAAAGGCAACCAAAAAAATGAATTTGACCAAACTAAAATTCACAGTGGTACCTCAACTAATTCTAAACCACCTCCAACTTTTAGATCTACTTTTGGATGAATGGTTTTGAAATGAAAAATGATTTGGCAACAGGTACCAGAAACACCAAAATGAGCACCATTTTTATTTTACAACTCAGAATGAAGTGAGGCCAATTGCATTGGAAAGCCCTTGAAATTTCCTAACAGGAGCATTTAACCTAGTTTCCAAATTCATTGTATTTTTGAAATGGCATGCATTTTGGTAAAACACCAGAGAGCACTTTGGTGATTTTTATAAAATTATTAAAAATGATTTTTGATGCAAACTCAACTGGATGGTCTTGTATATGTTTAGGGCTATCCAAACCTAGAAGGGTTTAATTTTTAGAGCATCCTACAAAATTTGGTGGACAGATCTTTAAAATGCATGTTTCTGCCATTTTGGCATTTTAGTTAATTAATTTGTGTGATGATATTTTTGTGTTACAATATTGTTTTCTAGCATGTTTAAGATGTGTGAACTTGTTTTCTAAGTGTTACTTAGATATTTTAGCATGTTAGATTGTGTGGACGTGAGTTGAGAAGAAATAGAATTTTTGTTAATAGCATTTGATTATTCTCTAGTTAATATTTGCATAGCATTTTTGAGTGATGAATTCATGTGCAAAGCACTTGGATTTTTTGAGTGTATCCAGTACCATGTTGGTACTTAGTTTGTTTTGTTTTCACCTCTGCTATCTTGCATTGGAATTGGTAGAAAAGCACTATTAGCTTTGTCATGACTATGAGTTTTGTTATGGAAAAATTCCCTCAGGTGTGGAATTTTGACATAATCATTTGTGGTTTTGTGACCACATATTTTTGGGTTGTATCCATAGGTCCAGTAGCATTTTGATAAGTTTGTTATGAGTGCTTGACTCCTAGATTTTTCACTTGTGTGAAAAACAATAGCATGAGTAGCATTGCCTTGCTTATTTTAGCACCCTGTTATTTTCTGCTAGTATTATTATTGCACTAGAGCTAGTTTAGGTTTTTGCTAAGTTTTGTCAAGTATGACCAGAGGCATTGTGACCTCTTAATGCTTTGTATGCTAGTGGAACACCCACTGGTTTCATTGCATTGTTGGTGGAAACATTTTTTCCCCCACACTAGATGTGTTTCTTTTATATATGTTTTGAGTAGATCTTTAAATGCTTTTTAGGCTTATTGCTAGATTAATTCTCATGAAACTAGTACCATTTAGGTACTGTTGTTTTGGTTATAGAACCTCTAGATACTTGGTGCTTGTGTTTGAAATAGGTTTAAATAGAAATGCTTAAGACTAGATTTCATACTAGGATATTCATGTATGCTTTTTGTCTTGTCTTCCCTTAGGGAAAAATATGAATCTTTGGTGTGGAAACCAGAGGATGGAATGTCCTTGTGGCATTATTATCTTAGGGTTTTCACCTCTGATAGGTTTCCTCTTAAGTAGCATAAAAGCATGAATAACACTTGGATGACTAGGAATTAATCTCCTCACATGTGTAGCATTTTAAGCATAGTTTTTCCTTGTTTCCTAGCTATGTTTTTTATGTTATTTTGTGGAATCCAGTAGCATTTATGGTACTGGTTAGAGGAGTATTTTGCCTCTGCTAGCTTGCACACTTGTGCATAAAATTAACTAGTGTAGCCTAAACTAGTCTAGTATTTTTCCTAAATTTTCTACTAGTATGAGTAGGAGTTTTTGGGTGCTTGTTTGTTTGTTTTGAGCACTTTTATAAAAGTGACCAGAGGCTTATTAACCTCTTGGTGAGCATATTTGCTAGTGGAACACCCACTGGTATGTTTGCCTCATGGTGGAAAAATAGGTTTGACTTGTTGTCATGAGCTTATTTCACCACTTGAGTAATTTAGCAAATTATGTGTGCTAGCCATAGAGATTGTTGTGGGAATTTTTAGACATCAAAATGTGTTTTATGTGACACCCTACTGTCTAGTAACATGTGCTCTACCCCACTGGTCCATGGTGTTCTTAACTCAAAATCATTGAATTGGCCACACATAAACACTAGGAAAAAAAAAGCAGACTTTTCAACTATAGTTTTTATGCCAATTTTTCTTAAGGGAAAAATTGAGAACTTGGGTGGTACTTCTTGATTGCTTGCTGTATGTATTACTTGTAGCCTTGTTTGTCTTGTTTGGTTCTGAATGTGTGTCCTTTATTCTTTTTACGACGTTAGAAAACGAAGAGGAAGGAAGTGTCGGGAAGCTGTGGTTCAAGTTCCAGTCACTCCAACAACCAGGGACACAAAGAGATACCAGGCAAGCATCCTGATTGCTTGCTGATACAATACTTACCATTAAATATCATGCATGTTTTACCTCTGAAGTTTTACAAAAAACTTGATTATCAAAACTATTTTTGAGGTGGAAATTACTACTATACTATATTATAGGTTACTATTATGCCAGTAGTTAAACTTGGTAATACCAAGCCCATAAGCCACCATATGGTATTTATTACCATCAAATATACTAGTCCCTAAGTGGACACCCTAAAATTGTGATTCTACAAAACAAAGGCTTTACGGAAAACCCCGGAGAAAAGGCGGATCCTTGTTCTCCGGAGGAATGTGGAAGTGGTCATTTTTGAGAAAGTGGTGTTTTCAAAAATGACACATAACCTAGTCTTCGCCGGACAACCTTTACCGTACTGCCACCCTACCCTAACATGGGCACGGGGCTTAACTTGAAGTTTGTTCTTATTAGTGTGTGCTATCTCAATCGCTATAAGGGACGTCGTACCCTCGAACCGAATGTCGTCAAAACTCCCAATGTTGAGGCATATAAAGTGTGGGATTAATTTTCCCTCCGGTTGCATCGGTTGAGTCTCCTGTCATGGCGATGTGCGACATGGTGCCGAGGAGATTAAAACTGAGAGATAGGCATATTCTAGCTTGAACATAGTGGATGGTTATGATCAGATACCTGATGTTTACATACTGTTGTTACAGTCCGTGGTTGTTTCACGGGAGGTGTACTGGATCTGGTGGATGTGTACACCTCTGCAGAGTATAACTTTTTCGAAGAAGCCGCGTCCTCGGATATGGACAGTTGAATGGCCATGTAGCTAGCATTGTGTCAATGTTTTCAAAAAGAAGTTTTTAAAAGGGAATTTTGGAAAGGAAGTGTTGAACTTGTGAAGTTCGGAAAGGAATGGAAACTTATACCGTGGAGGTATCGTCGATGATGAAAAGCCAGATGATGTTATACAAAACAAAATGTTTTGCAAAGAAAAACCTTTTCTACTCTAAGCAAGAATTCTGGAAACTGATTCCAAGAAGTTTTGCAAAGAGAAAATATTCTTTAACAAAACTTTACAAAACCTCTTGTACATGTGAGATCTACAAGAGAAATAAAACTATATTATTTTTCTTCTGAAGTATCTTCTTCAACGAAGATACAGATTAACCTGACTGCAACTGTGGTGTCATCATATATGAACACCATTGATAGTGAACCCTATTTATAGCCTACCTATTCCACCATATAAGCATACTTGCATGTTGGTAAGTGACATGATGGATGTCTTGCTGAGTACATTCAAATGTACTCATTATGGTTTCGCCCTTGGTATCTACTTGCCAGACTTTGAGAAGGAGCCTCCAAAGGATATCCATGAAGAGAAGTACGGAGTTGACGGCTTTGCGAACTAGGATCGTCTCCGGGTCAGCAGCCTGTAGGTTAAGGCGTGACTTGGGCTCAACTACGTTGTGTTTTATTTGTCTTTCGCTGTGTTTGATTAAGTTGCCTGCCCTTTTGGCAGTTGCTTTATACTTGATCATGTGATCATTTGTGTAATACCTTTATGTATTCGTGTAATGGATGATGTATTTCTGTGTGCCAACTGTGTATGTTGTTCACGACTGATCTTTCTGGGATCGTGAATGTATGCATACGTAGGGTTTCAGACTGCCGGTCTGGGGTCCTTACAGAGTTGGTATCAGAGCCATCCTGACCTTAGGAGACCTTAGTTAGCATGGACGTCAGATAGGAAAGAAAAGTATTTTTGAGTAAAAACCCATTTACTTTGTGCATCATTTTTGTCTAAGGGAATTTTAGTATATTTTCCCCTCCTTTTTATCTTTTCAAAAGATTATAAATGCATATCAAGGGCGTCCTTGAACAGTGGTTCGAAGGGCGGGCCTTATAGAGTTGGTATGTCTCTCGGTTAAGAGTCTATTTCTTACTTGTTTGCAACTGCTCCGCTCTGTTTTTGAAACATCTCTCGTCTTTGAAGTTTTCTATCCAGAAAATAGTTGGAGTTTCAAAAACAGATTGTTGCATGAAGTTTCATCAAAAACTTTACTTCTAGTATCTTGTTTCTATCCAAAAAATTTTATACTTGCCGATGTCCCGAGAAGACCAAAATAATTGCCTAGCTCTACAGTGATGATGGTCAGAAGTAGATATAGTTCTTCAGCCACTTCTAGGATTTTGGATCAGTCTAGTTTGGAGTAATTTAGCGATAACTCCATGAGTCGTCTCCCCCTACGTAGCTCCAATGGAGCCTTGTTTGTGTGTTTTGGCTTGCTTATGTGTGTCCTTAGGACGGTGTGCTATTGTGTGGTGTAGAATTTGGTTCATCTAGGCTTCTATATGTTTGCGGAGTGCTCAAAATTTGCAGATTTGTGCTTGCCCCGCTCTTGTTTTTGAATCGCCTCGTGTTAAATTTTTGCAAGCAAAAATGTTTGTATAGTATTCAAAAACAAGAATTTGTTGCTTAGACTTATACTTGTTTTCGCTTCGTAATGCCACCGTCGTGAACCACCACCATCTCTCCCACAATTAATGAAAGCACCATTGGGCCTATATAGAGGACCATCAAGCCACACGAGCTGATAGCGTTGATACCAATGATGCACTTCAACAGATAAAGCTCCAACAGCGACAACCCTCAAAGAAGAAAGGGCGTGAATGAACCAACCAATACTGACCAAAACCTCTAGGTTTGTGTGTGTGCAAAAGACTCTTTCTACCATGTTGGCTAAATGTTGCACTTGTTTATGTTCCCTTTTAAAAGACCAAACTAAAGAGATCCCCTTTTAAAAGTTATATACCTCCCTCCTCTGGAGAAAGGTGCAAAATAAGTCTTCACATGCCATGATGCGCAACCCCCTCAAAAGCCAATCCGAAGAGCACAATTCAATATTCGACGATGACGCTAGTCGTATCTTGTCGGACAAACATTATTAAATAGAAAGCTAACAAGACTAACATGCTTTGCCTAATCTCAGGTTGACACCTAACCAAAGCATGCAAACTACTGACAACTCTTTCTAAACCAAGAAATTAAGTGACTTACGACACCTTTTAATCGAGTTGGTAAAAAGGAGAAGTCACGAGAAAATAAGATGATGACCTATTCGTTTACTAGTCAATAGGATATCGGGTGTATATACTTTGGAAACCAAATCTTAATATACATGGTAGGTACTATGAAATTCAGGGTTTAGGAATTAAGTGAACAATGGAATGGTTATAATAAAATCAAGGATACAACAGTTTTCCGGTGTTTGTTTCTTTGTGTGCTCTTGATTGAAATAAATTTGTGTTTTATTCAATCTTGCTTCCTAACTTATATGGAGTTGTTAGGACTTGTTATTATGTTGTTTTCTTACAATACATCTGCCCTAGAAAGTGTGTGCATGTTTGGAAACTCGAATAAAAATGAATAGCATTTGTTACCTTCTAGTTTATTATTTGGATTGATGAGTGGGCAAATCCTTGTAGATTTGTTGTACCTAGATTTTTGTTATGGTTATGATAGATCCAGTACCATTTTGGTACTGTTATTTATATGCTATTATCTTCATTAAATTGCATGTGATCTGATAGCAAAGCATGAGTAACATTTGCTATTTTTCCAGTTTTTATTATTTGGAAGTATTGTGAGAGCTAGATCTGTGTATACTTTCTTAGTGGATTTTGTGCTATGTGTTCTTTGAGTAAAGTAACATTTAGGTACTGTTATTTTGATGCTTGTACCTATGTTAGCTTGCATGTCTTTTAATAAAACAGCATGTGTAAGAATTGCTATCAATATGCACTAGTATTGCTTCACTAGATTAAACAGCATTATATTTTTATCTTGTATGCAAAGTTTTTCATGAGTAATCAGAGGCTTAGTACCTATTTTTTTACTTGGTATTAGTGGGCCATAGCCCACTGGTCCCATTGTATTTTGGCTCGAGGATGAAAATCCCCAACCATACACATGTGTGAAAATAGCATGTTTCACTATGTGCTTGATTTCTATTTTCCACCATGGAAAATATAATTGTTTCTTTTCACCTATACAAGTGAGAAGTTTATTTCTTATTAGTAAATACTAATATGTTTAGGTGTGATCCTTTTGTTAGCATAATATTCCTTAGGAGTATCATGTTAAGAAATGTTTCACTATCGTATGCTGAAATTAAATTGTTCACAAATAAAATAAATTCCTCTTGATTGGTAGATTGTTTGTGAATAATTTTAAATTGAGTGTATGGATTTTTGAGAAGGTTTAGATAACTTTTCATTTATTGCATAGCTACTGGTTGTGTGAGTTATACCTTGCTTGTTTGCTAGTAATTGTTTAAGAAAAACATAAATTGCTAGAAGAAATTTCTGCATGTTTAATAGTTGTATCATGGGATTGTTTTGATGTGTGTGCTTACTAGCATGAGTAAGTTTTGTGTACTGTTATTAAGTACACTTATATTCATGAATTGCTTGTTTAAGTTTAAACATCATGATAGCATTGTTTGCTTCTCTAGAGTGAAACTAGTTCACCACTAGAAAATGGTGATTTTTGCTCTAGGATTACCCTCTTTTTATTTTATGAGTATATGTGTTGATATAGCATGTGTAGGAAGTTATTACTTCTGTTATCATGCCATGAATTATTTAGTTGCATGTTCTATGGTTATAGGATATGATTATCTCTTATAGCATGCTGGTGTAGGTTTTACATACTAGTGTGTTATCTGTGCAGACCTTTTTATGCCTGTGTAATAGGAGTTTTATCTTGGGTGAAGATGGTATTTTAGAAGTACCTTTATGATTGAATTCATTAGTTTTTAGCTACTGGTTGTTTGCTAATTGTTCATGATTGATGGATTCCAAAACCTCTAATAAACAATAACCTAGTGAATAAATAGTCTATTCATCTGTGGTGTTGTGTGCTTGCTTTTTGGATGTTGTAAATGTTTTACCTTAGCATGAGTTTATACTTGGGTTATGATTGTGCTTAAGAGTATCTTATGAAAGTAAAACATTCAACTAAAATCATGAACACATTAAGTGATAGTTGCTTGTGGTGAGTAATACCCACTGCCATGGGTATTATTCTGTCTGTTTATTTTACCATAGCAACCTAACCTTTGCACCCACAAGCTATATTTTTAGCTTCTTATATACCTTGTTATGAGAGTGGTACACCACTCCATATGGGTTATGTAAGAGGTGGGATATACCTAGGAACTCATGTAAAAATTTATGGTACATTTCCAGGTAGTTCTGCACTAAAAGGAACTAGTTGGCAGTAGTGATGTTATCAGAAAATTTTAAAATTTGGTGGTTGAGTAAAGTGATAGCTAGAGAAATTTTTAAAGTAAATTTGCTAATTTAGGGATGTACCCCACCTCCCAAGAAAAGTCAAAGGGGGGAAGCACCTGCACTCCAACACTAACTTTGTATTTGTTGGCCCTCCCTTAGTCCTCGCTTGTGAATCTCGGGGACGAGATTCTTTTTAAGGGGGGAAGACCTGTCACATCCCAATTTTGGAATACATGTTAACATAGTTGTTTTGCTAATTGCTTGACAATTAAACTTTGATTGTGACAATTAAACTTTGGTTGTATTTGTTTGAGTGCAACTAAACAAACTAATTATATAATCTTACATGGCTAAGGAATTGAAAACAAAATATTCAACATATTATTCCAATGACTTTGGCAATATTTTCTAAAGTAAATATTGATCAAAGAGTTTTTCCAAAAACATCTTATGAAGCCAATACTTGTTGAATATTATTCCAAGACCCAAATTAAGAGAGATGAAACACTTAATAATTTCCATAAAGGATTATCAGAAAAGGAGGCATTCTTAAATGCTTCACCAAAATATTATCAAATGTTTTTCCAACCTTGGAAGATTAAAAACAATAGTATTAGAGAGCATTGACTTGCTATCTCAAGTCATATAAATATTTTGGCAAAACATTGTTAAAGAAAAGCCAAGTGCTTTATTAAATAGAAATTCCAATATTTCCAGAAACAGAAAACTAAAACAAGTTACTATTGGAAACTTTCCTCAAATGATTTGAAATTCATACCATTGCTTCCTTATATCAAATAAGGAACACACACAAGAGGAGACCAAAAATTGAATCCATTAAAGTCCTGAAAACATGGTTTTTCTCCACAGCAACATTTGGGATTTTGAACAAGTTTGTTCTACAAACTTTTTCCAAATGCCATGAAATAAATACCACATGCTCTATAACATAAATAAGGATGAAAGCCAAAAGGGCACAAGTTTTTGAATAATTTAAGTTTCCAAAAACCCCTGTTTTCTTGACAGCACCTTTTTGAAATTTGAACAAGTTTGTTCTATGAAGTAACTCTAAATGACTTGAATTTTCTACCACATAAGGAACACATCAAATAAGGAATGTGTGCCAAAAATTAGCATTTCTGGAAGCTCCTAAGTAGGTTAATAAATTCAATGTCCATTTATGTAAGAATTCAAATTTAAACAACTTTGAATTATCAAGTTTCACCAATTGAGCCAATTTTCATATATGTTGTGTATCTTAACTAATTAGAATTTTGGGCAAAAGGATTTCAAATTTAAACTTTGTTTGCCTAGTGAAAACAACCATTTTCAGAGAGCAAAGGACCTACTTGTAATTTTTCCAGGGACTAAAATGTTATCCGAGTCACACTTGTCCTTCTTCTTCCTGTAGATGACGCCATGGGAGCCCATGCTCCTTAGCTTCGAGTAGAAGGCTTCTAAGTAGATAAAAACCCCTCCCATGTGCTCTACCTGCCCCCTCTCTCTCTCTCCCTCGAGCTACCCTCTCTCTCTCGGAAAAAAAGAAAAATATCTAAACCTAACCCTAACCCGTACATGGCCGCCGTCGATTCGGCCGCTGCGGACCTCGCCGCCGGCAGCCGTTGGCGCCATTAGCTTCGCCGTGTCGTGGTGGTGCTCCGTGCAAAAGGAATCGGGCCAAAGCGAACCGAGGTGGCCGCGCCATCCCGTTCCTCTTCGGCCTCGACGGGACTCCGGCGACCAATTCCGGCCGCCTCGAGCTCACTCCTCCGTCACCGAGCCCTCCCGAGTGTCTATGGTAAGCACACGGTCCTCCCCGGTCGTTTTCCCCTCTCCCTCTCGCGCTAAAACATGGCCGTGCCGTGGCCGTGCTCCGGCCGCCGCGCGCGCGCCGTCGCCGCCGCCTTCCGGCCCCTCCCAGGAAACGAGTTTCCCCTGGGGTGGTTCCCCTCGTCTCAAGCAACGCACGGGTGCCTTTTAATTGCAAAATGATGCACGGTATCGCCGGTTGCGAGCTCGCCGGAGACGTATCCCGCCGGCGATGACGCAGTGGTGACCTCGTGCTCGCGTCATCGTCTCCTTTGACCCCGCGCGGACACAGTCAAACTGCGGGTGGCCCCTGCGCTCGCCTGCGTGGCAGCCGCGTGGCGCCCAGGCCCGCGTGTCAGCCTCACGGGCTAGATCTGCCCGCGGTATCTCTGGATCTGGCCGGCCCAAATGGTAGATCTGGCCCAACAATGCTCTTTTTTTTCATTTATTTTTCACAGAAACTTGTGTGGTTACTTTTGGACTAAAAAGGCAACCAAAAAAATGAATTTGACCAAACTAAAATTCACAGTGGTACCTCAACTAATTCTAAACCACCTCCAACTTTTAGATCTACTTTTGGATGAATGGTTTTGAAATGAAAAATGATTTGGCAACAGGTACCAGAAACACCAAAATGAGCACCATTTTTATTTTACAACTCAGAATGAAGTGAGGCCAATTGCATTGGAAAGCCCTTGAAATTTCCTAACAGGAGCATTTAACCTCGTTTCCAAATTCATTGTATTTTTGAAATGGCATGCATTTTGGTAAAACACCAGAGAGCACTTTGGTGATTTTTATAAAATTATTAAAAATGATTTTTGATGCAAACTCAACTGGATGGTTTTGTATATGTTTAGGGCTATCCAAACCTAGAAGGGTTTAATTTTTAGAGCATCCTACAAAATTTGGTGGACAGATCTTTAAAATGCATGTTTCTGCCATTTTGGCATTTTAGTTAATTAATTTGTGTGATGATATTTTTGTGTTACAATATTGTTTTCTAGCATGTTTAAGATGTGTGAACTTGTTTTCTAAGTGTTACTTAGATATTTTAGCATGTTAGATTGTGTGGACGTGAGTTGAGAAGAAATAGAATTTTTGTTAATAGCATTTGATTATTCTCTAGTTAATATTTGCATAGCATTTTTGAGTGATGAATTCATGTGCAAAGCACTTGGATTTTTTGAGTGTATCCAGTACCATGTTGGTACTTAGTTTGTTTTGTTTTCACCTCTGCTATCTTGCATTGGAATTGGTAGAAAAGCACTATTAGCTTTGTCATGACTATGAGTTTTGTTATGGAAAAATTCCCTCAGGTGTGGAATTTTGACATAATCATTTGTGGTTTTGTGACCACATATTTTTGGGTTGTATCCATAGGTCCAGTAGCATTTTGATAAGTTTGTTATGAGTGCTTGACTCCTAGATTTTTCACTTGTGTGAAAAACAATAGCATGAGTAGCATTGCCTTGCTTATTTTAGCACCCTGTTATTTTCTGCTAGTATTATTATTGCACTAGGTGCTAGTTTAGGTTTTTGCTAAGTTTTGTCAAGTATGACCAGAGGCATTGTGACCTCTTAATGCTTTGTATGCTAGTGGAACACCCACTGGTTTCATTGCATTGTTGGTGGAAACATTTTTTCCCCCACACTAGATGTGTTTCTTTTATATATGTTTTGAGTAGATCTTTAAATGCTTTTTAGGCTTATTGCTAGATTAATTCTCATGAAACTAGTACCATTTAGGTACTGTTGTTTTGGTTATAGAACCTCTAAATACTTGGTGCTTGTTTTTGAAATAGGTTTAAAATAGAAATGCTTAAGGACTAGATTTCACACTAGGATATTCATGTATGCTTTTTGTCTTGTTTTCCCTTAGGGAAAAATATGAATCTTTGGTGTGGAAACCAGAGGATGGAATGTCCTTGTGGCATTATTATCTTAGGGTTTTCACCTCTGATAGGTTTCCTCTTAAGTAGCATAAAAGCATGAATAACACTTGGATGACTAGGAATTAATCTCCTCACATGTGTAGCATTTTAAGCATAGTTTTTCCTTGTTTCCTAGCTATGATTTTTATGTTATTTTGTGGAATCCAGTAGCATTTATGGTACTGGTTAGAGGAGTATTTTTCCTCTGCTATCTTGCACACTTGTGCATAAAATTAACTAGTGTAGCCTAAACTAGTCTAGTATTTTTCCTAAATTTTCTACTAGTATGAGTAGGAGTTTTTGGATGCTAGATTGTTTGTTTGGAGCACTTTTATAAAAGTGACCAGAGGCTTATTAACCTCTTGGTGAGCATATTTGCTAGTGGAACACCCACTGGTATGTTTGCCTCATGGTGGAAAAATAGGTTTGACTTGTTGTCATGAGCTTATTTCACCACTTGAGTAATTTAGCAAATTATGTGTGCTAGCCATAGAGATTGTAGTGGGAATTTTTAGACATCAAAATGTGTTTTATGTGACACCCTACTGTCTAGTAACATGTGCTCTACCCCACTGGTCCATGGTGTTCTTACCTCAAAATCATTGAATTGGCCACACATAAACACTAGGAAAAAAAAGCAGACTTTTCAACTATAGTTTTTATGCCAATTTTTCTTAAGGGAAAAATTGAGAACTTGGGTGGTACTTCTTGATTGCTTGCTGTATGTATTACTTGTAGCCTTGTTTGTCTTGTTTGGTTCTGAATGTGTGTCCTTTATTCTTTTTACGACGTTAGAAAACGAAGAGGAAGGAAGTGTCGGGAAGCTGTGGTTCAAGTTCCAGTCACTCCAACAACCAGGGACACAAAGAGATACCAGGCAAGCATCCTGATTGCTTGCTGATACAATACTTACCATTATATATCATGCATGTTTTACCTCTGAAGTTTTACAAAAAAACTTGATTATCAAAACTATTTTTGAGGTGGAAATTACTACTATACTATATTATAGGTTACTATCATGCCATTAGTTAAACTTGGTAATACCAAGCCCATAAGCCACCCTATGGTATTTATTACCATCAAATATACTAGTCCCTAAGTGGACACCCTAAAATTGTGATTCTACAAAACAAAGGCTTTACGGAAAACCCCGGAGAAAAGGCGGATCCTTGTTCTCCGGAGGAATGTGGAAGTGGTCATTTTTGAGAAAGTGGTGTTTTCAAAAATGACACATAACCTAGTCTTCGCCGGACAACCTTTACCGTACTGCCACCCTACCCCAACATGGGCACGGGGCTTAACTTGAAGTTTGTTCTTATTAGTGTGTGCTATCTCAATCGCTATAAGGGACGTCGTACCCTCGAACCGAATGTCGTCAAAACTCCCAATGTTGAGGCATATAAAGTGTGGGATTAATTTTCCCTCCGGTTGCATCGGTTGAGTCTCCTGTCATGGCGATGTGCGACATGGTGCCGAGGAGATTAAAACTGAGAGATAGGCATATTCTAGCTTGAACATAGTGGATGGTTATGATCAGATACCTGATGTTTACATACTGTTGTTACAGTCCGTGGTTGTTTCACGGGAGGTGTACTGGATCTGGTGGATGTGTACACCTCTGCAGAGTATAACTTTTTCGAAGAAGCCGCGTCCTCGGATATGGACAGTTGAATGGCCATGTAGCTAGCATTGTGTCAATGTTTTCAAAAAGAAGTTTTTAAAAGGGAATTTTGGAAAGGAAGTGTTGAACTTGTGAAGTTCGGAAAGGAATGGAAACTTATACCGTGGAGGTATCGTCGATGATGAAAAGCCAGATGATGTTATACAAAACAAAATGTTTTGCAAAGAAAAACCTTTTCTACTCTAAGCAAGAATTCTGGAAACTGATTCCAAGAAGTTTTGCAAAGAGAAAATATTCTTTAACAAAACTTTACAAAACCTCTTGTACATGTGAGATCTACAAGAGAAATAAAACTATATATTATTTTTCTTCTGAAGTATCTTCTTCAACGAAGATACAGATTAACCTGACTGCAACTGTGGTGTCATCATATATGAACACCATTGATAGTGAACCCTATTTATAGCCTACCTATTCCACCATATAAGCATACTTGCATGTTGGTAAGTGACATGATGGATGTCTTGCTGAGTACATTCAAATGTACTCATTATGGTTTCGCCCCTGGTATCTACTTGCCAGACTTTGAGAAGGAGCCTCCAAAGGATATCCATGAAGAGAAGTACGGAGTTGACGGCTTTGCGAACTAGGATCGTCTCCGGGTCAGCAGCCTGTAGGTTAAGGCGTGACTTGGGCTCAACTACGTTGTGTTTTATTTGTCTTCCGCTGTGTTTGATTAAGTTGCCTGCCCTTTTGGCAGTTGCTTTATACTTGATCATGTGATCATTTGTGTAATACCTTTATGTATTCGTGTAATGGATGATGTATTTCTGTGTGCCAACTGTGTATGTTGTTCACGACTGATCTTTCTGGGATCGTGAATGTATGCATACGTAGGGTTTCAGACTGCCGGTCTGGGGTCCTTACAGCGTGGCTGGGACCTTATAGCTCCGTGGCTCCTAGGATGGGTTGTAGGGATGGTTTGGGTCGTGTCAAGCCAACCAGAGTTTTAGTTGGTGGCTTGAGGGTGTACGGGTACTGGAGCACACCCTGCAGGGATGAATCTTCTCGAGAAGCCGTGTTGTCCGCGGTTATGTGACGACGTGGTGAAAGTACTGGCTAACAAGTACTCAGACAACTTACACCTAATGATAATAACTTGACTAGTAATAGTCTTATGGACACAATAACTTGATCCATCATTAATCCAATCGTGTGAGTTATCCTTGGGTTGCTTCCTTAGTAGGGGGTGACATTGGATGGGTATTGTTTGGTGAGTAGTTGTAGTTGGTTCCGATGCGCTATCTTATCTTCTTTCTGTTAGCCGGAAGTTGTAGCTGTGTTTCTGTAGTTGGTTAGTGCAACCCGCTGCCGCTTATTTGCAATAATCCCTTCCTTTCCGTTGATCCTAAAGTATTTGTATCTTGTGATGACTGGCTACGCCGGTATCTTGTGAGTATGGGTTTATCCACTTGCCAGTACTTAACCGTACTGACCCACGAATCCTTTTTCGTGGCTGCATATTCAACATTGCAGTCAACAGGTTTGAAGTCTGACGACGTTAGCTTGGGAATCCCTCCGGCTTGGCCTAGGCAGGGATTGGACGCCTTCGGTTATCTTCAGGACTCTTAGTCCAATTTGGATCTTGTCCGTAGTCGGACGATATGTTGTTTCTTCCGCTGTTATTTGGATCTTTGTATTATATCAGTTGTATCCCTGGCTCGTTTGAGTCATCTTGTATATATCTATGCTGTTGTTGTTGTGGATTATTCGTGAACTGTTGTAATGTTATCAGACGTGGCAATCTGGAATCGGTTATTATGTGGATTTTGGCGGGAATGCTGAAATCTGCATAGTGCCCGATCTCGGGGCGTCACATCAAGGGAAGGAAGAACTTGATCTTTAATGAGACGCTCAATTCTCCCCCTCGAAATGTGGCCTAAATGATAGTGCCATAATTTCGAAGAAGTCTCATTATCATTATGCTTGCGTTTGGTACTGACATTCATATTTGAGGTAGAACCCACATTATTTATATCATCACAAAGGGAAATAACATAAAGCTTATCTTGCCGGAAGGCAAGACCAACATTATTATTGTCATACATAATTATACAACGCTTGTTCCCAAAGTGACATTCATTTCTCCCTTGTTGCTCCTCTCCCGTTCACCAGCACTATCGCTCTAGCGCGCTATGACTGGTAACAAAGGGCCCATCGTCACCACCTGCATGCATACAGCAGCCACAATTAGCAAACCAAGAAGAAAAGTTGGCTCAACATGCACGCAAACAAACATCTTCTACTCTAGAACTGGGCCAAGCATTAACCAAGGATAAAATGTATCACTAATCAGTGACAACAACTGATCACGACCATCCAATAAAAAATAATTCTACAAGGTAATGCTTCCACATGAAGGGACATATAACGGTGGCTTAATCGAAGTTTCGCCACCTTGTACCAGTTTTTATTTTGCCCACACCGCCATTGGTTAATCTATTCGTTCTTCCTCAGGAATTATCACCGACACGAGATGATTAAACCAAACTATTGAACATCAGCTGAGATGATGGTGCTGTCTGCTGAAATTCGGATGGACCTATAGGCCCATTAGCAAATTTTCACTTAATCCCAAAGGCCCATGCTGCCATAGCAAATGGTGGGAGTTTAGTCCCACATTGCTAGTTGGGAGAGTTTTTCACCAGTTTATAAGGTGAGCTCTCTCCCCACTAGTGTGAGTTGGTATGAAGAGAGAGGAGTAGTGGAGGTGTTCCACACGCGCGCTCCTCCTCCTCCGCCGCCCGCCTCGCCACGCCTCGCCTCGTCACGACACGTCACGTCACGACGCGCCGCGGGTTGCGGGAATGAGCCGAGCCGATGCCTTTATTTTGGCAGTCGGAAACGGGGAGTCAACAGACGCGCAGTAAAACGTCGCCTTTATCACGTGGTAACGGCTGTAGTAAACGCCAATTAAATTGACCGTTCTCCTACTCGGCCGTGCCTATAAATTGGAGGCCCAGGCGGACGCAGTAGACACATCTCACACACGCCGCCTCTTTGCGCCCACTGTCGTTCCACCTCCTGTTGCTGCCGCCGGTGATCCCATCCCGTCTACCGCGTACACGGCCGACGGGAGAGCAGGCCTCCGAAACCCCGCCTCTCCAGATCCTGTACGGGAGAGGGGCGATTAGGTTTTTGGGGAGCGTCTACTACGCGACTGCTCGCTGCTGCTGTACATCTACTTCGTCTACTACCGCGTCGCCCTCGTCGTCAACATGGCCACCGAAGCCGATCGAGCTGTTGCCGCCGCCGCTGCTGCCACCGAGGCTGCTGCTGCTGCTGAGGCCTCCAACGCTGCTGCTGCCGCCGCCGCGGCCGCTGCCTCTGCTACGACTACTGCCAATTGGCCAACTGCAGGGTATAACATGTTTATCCCTGCCCTTGTTATTTCCATATGTGCGATACTAGTAGTTTGCGTAGATGTGTCTACTGTCAATCTAGTATGCATGAATATGGTTAATTATCAGTATGTTTACGTCATGCTCGTGATTGATACTTGGATTAATTTAATCTGTAAATTGCCTAAATTCTTAACAATCCAAAAACCTAATATGTGTAGGCAATTTTCGATTCATGGTTTTGCTACTGCACTGAAACCGGACCCGTTTACGGGGACGTACTTTAAGCGTTGGCAGACCAAAACATTCTTATGGCTCACGGCTATGAACGTGTTCTGGGTCGTCGGTGTCACTCCCACGGAAACGACTACTCCTGATCAGGAGAAGGCGTTTAGGGATGCCACCGTCGTCTTTGTTGGATGCGTTCTAAGCGTGATCGGAGAGAAGTTTGTTGACGCATATTTACATGTGCGGGTTGCCAAGGACTTGTGGGAGGCGCTCGAATCCAAATTCGGCGCAACCGATGCTGGCAGCGAGATGTACAGTATAGAGCAGTTCCATGACTATAGAATGGTCGAAAACCGTTCTGTTTTGGAGCAGGCTCATGAGATACAGTGCATCGCTAAGGAGCTTGAAATTCTCAAGTGCGTGTTACCGGGCAAGTATGTCGCGGGATGCATAATCGCCAAGCTTCCTAATTCCTGGAGGAGCTTTGCCACCACTCTGAAACATCAGAGGCGTGAATTCTCAGTAGAAGATGTCATCGGCCATCTGAGTGTTGAGCAGAATTCGAGGGCAAAGGACTCGCATGGAAAAGGGAATGAAGGGACTTCTGCGGCCAATATGGTACAGAAGAACTATAACTCCCACAAGAACAAGGCGAGGACTGGTGTCCAGCAGAATACCGACTTCAAGAAGAAGGCTAAGAAGACCTTCAAGAAGGATAAGAAGAAAGATGGCTGCTTCACTTGTGGTTCACTGGAACACTGGGCTGGGAAGTGCCCAAAGAAGTATGTGAAGCCAGGACAGGATTCCAAGGCTGTCAACATGATCGTGAGCAACAATGAGAATGGGGCATCTGGGTATGGTAATTTGTTTACTGTATTCTCAGTTTGTCAGTCTACTGATTGGTGGATTGACACAGGTGCAAACATTCATGTGTGTGCTGACATCTCATTGTTTTCTTCTTATCAGGTCACAAGGAACGGGTCCGTATTGATGGGGAACGGCGCAAGTGCTTCTGTACTTGGTGTTGGCACGGTCGATCTGAAGTTTACTTCGGGAAGGATCGTGCAGCTCAAGAACGTGCAGCATGTCCCCGCCATCAAGAAGAATCTCGTTAGTGGCTCCCTTCTATGTAGAGAAGGATTTAAGTTGGTTTTCGAGTCCAATAAAGTAGTTGTAACGAAATATGGACTGTTTGTTGGAAAAGGGTATGAGTGCGGAGGTCTGTTCCGCTTTTCCCTCGCTGATTTTTGTAATAAAGTCGTGAACAATATTCATTCGAGTGTTAATGAAACAGAAATTTGGCATTCACGTCTTTGTCACGTTGGTTTCAGTTGCATGACGCGGTTAGCAAAACTAAATTTAATTCCAAGTTTCACTTTAGCCAAAGGTTCTAAGTGCCATTCGTGTGTACAAGCAAAGCAACCTCGCAAGCCCCACAAGGCTGCGGAGGAGAGACACTTGGCGCCATTAGAACTCATACATTCTGATCTCTGTGAGATGAATGGTGTGTTGACTAAAGGTGGAAAGAGATACTTCATGACGTTAATAGATGATTCCACTAGGTTTTGCTATGTATATCTGTTAAACACTAAAGATGAGGCTCTACACTACTTTAAAATCTATAAGGCAGAAGTTGAGAATCAACTTGAAAAGAAAATTAAACGAATCCGGTCAGATCGTGGTGGAGAGTATTTTTCTAATGAGTTTGACTCTTTCTGTGCGGAACATGGCATTATTCACGAGAGGACGCCTCCCTATTCACCCCAGTCAAATGGGGTTGCCGAAAGGAAAAACCGTACTCTAACAGATTTGGTTAACGCCATGTTAGATACATCGGGTTTATCCAAGGCATGGTGGGGGGAGGCTATATTGACATCATGTCATGTCCTGAATAAAGTTCCGACGAAAGACACTGAGGTCACTCCCTATGAGCAATGGGAGAAGAGAAAAACAACACTCTCGTACTTACGTACTTGGGGCTGTTTGGCGAAAGTCAATGTGCCGATTCCCAAAAAGCGTAAACTTGGACCAAAGACCGTGGATTGCGTTAATTTGGGATACGCTAAAAATAGCGTTGGCTATAGATTTCTAGTAGTGAAATCTGAGGTACCTGACGTGAAGGTCGGTACGATTTTGGAGTCTAAAGATGCTACATTCTTTGAGGATATTTTTCCTATGAGAGATATGCAAAGCACTTCTAGACAGGAATCAGAGGAGACTCCTGAACCTGCCATTCCTATGGAATATTATGAACAAACACATGATGAGAATCCTGAGAAGGATGACGAGGAAACCCTTGGTAGGGGCAAGAGACAGAGGACTGCAAAGTCCTTTGGTGATGATTTCCTTGTGTACCTTGTGGATGATACTCCTACTTCTATTTCAGAAGCTTATGCATCTCCAGATGCTGACTACTGGAGAGAAGCGGTCCGTAGCGAGATGGATTCCATCATGGCTAATGGAACGTGGGAGATCACTGAACGTCCTTATGGTTGTAAACCATTAGGATGTAAGTGGGTGTTCAAAAAGAAGCTTAGGCTTGATGGTACGATTGAAAAGTACAAGGCTAGACTTGTGGCCAAGGGTTATTCCCAGAAAGAAGATGAAGATTTCTTTGATACTTATTCACCGGTGGCCAGACTGACCACCATTCGAGTATTACTCTCGTTGGCAGCCTCGCATGGTCTTCTCGTCCATCAGATGGATGTTAAGACGGCTTTCCTAAATGGAGAGTTAGACGAGGAAATCTATATGCAACAGCCAGATGGCTTTGTGTTAGATGGTCAAGAAGGAAAGGTGTGTAAGTTACTGAAATCTTTATATGGGCTGAAACAAGCACCTAAGCAATGGCATGAGAAGTTCAATACAACTTTAACATCTGTTGGCTTTGTTGTTAATGAAGCTGACAAATGTGTATACTATCGCCATGGTGGGGGCGAAGGAGTTATTTTGTGTTTGTATGTTGATGACATACTGATATTTGGGACCAACCTCAAAGTAATCAATGAGGTTAAGTCATTTCTATCCCAGAACTTTGAGATGAAAGATCTTGGTGTGGCTGATGTTATCTTGAACATCAAGCTGTTGAGAGACAATGAGGGTGGGATTACACTTCTGCAATCCCATTATGTTGAGAAGGTTTTGAGTCGTTTTGGATATTCGGACTGCAAAATTTCTCCAACACCATATGATCCTAGTGTGCGGATTCGAAAGTTCGAAGGCACAGCTAAGGATCAGCTGAGGTACTCTCAAGTAATTGGTTCACTCATGTATCTAGCGAGCGCTACGAGGCCTGACATCATGTTTGCTGTGTGCAAACTAAGCCGGTTTGTTTCCAATCCGGGTGATGTGCATTGGCATGCTGTAGAAAGAATTATGCGCTATCTGAAAGGTACCGTGAACCATGGACTTCACTACAGTGGATATCCTTCGGTACTTGAAGGGTATTGTGATGCGAATTGGATCTCTGATGCTGATGAGATGAAAGCCACAACGGGGTATGTGTTTACCCTTGGAAGTGGTGCTGTTTCCTGGAAGTCTTGCAAGCAAACGATCTTAACGAGATCGACAATGGAAGCAGAATTAACAGCATTAGACACGTCTAGTGTCGAAGCAGGATGGCTTCGAGATCTTTTGATGGACTTGCCTGTGGTTGAAAAGCCAGTACCGGCTATCCTTATGAACTGTGACAATCAAACAGTAATTGTCAAGGTGAAGAGTTCAAAGGACAATGCACAGTCCACAAAGCACATAAAAATGAGATTAAAAGCTGTCAGACATTTAAGAAACTCCGGAGTGATAGCGGTGGATTATATCCAGTCGGCTAAGAATCTGGCAGATCCCTTTACTAAAGGGCTATCACGTGTTGTGATAGAAAGTGCATCGAGGGAGATGGGTATGAGACCCACATGAGTTGCCATGGCAGTAACCCAACCTATGTGATCGGAGATCCCGTGAAGTGGGACCTGGGAAAACAAGCTAGTGGTTAACTGAGGAGAGTAATTTTTACTAACCCACTCCACTGGAGATGCAGTACTCTCAAAAACTGTATGGCAGGTTGACTTTTGTCTTAATGTGTTCCAAGGCTTATATAAGCAAGATGCTATCCTACAGAGCGATCTTTGGAGGAACACACCTATATGATCCTGACTGCTGGTCACAGTCTATGAGATTGGGTGATCTCTAATAAGTTCATGAATAGGCCAGGAGTATGACTAATACGCTCCACCCGAGGGGTCAGCCTTCGGCAGCCTAGTACTGGCAAGACATTTAGTGAAACTATTTTACGCCAAACTGACAATTCAAGGCATAGTCCATTGTTCAGTTGTAATATAGTGTAGCTACTTGTTCTAGGTGGATGTTCAACCTTAACGGGTCTCCACTGAAAATGCCAGTATATAAAAACAGTGAATGGAACAGAGGACAACACTATGGGTCTTCGGGATCTGGTGGGGGATTGCTGAAATTCGGATGGACCTATAGGCCCATTAGCAAATTTTCACTTAATCCCAAAGGCCCATGCTGCCATAGCAAATGGTGGGAGTTTAGTCCCACATTGCTAGTTGGGAGAGTTTTGCACCAGTTTATAAGGTGAGCTCTCTCCCCACTAGTGTGAGTTGGTATGAAGAGAGAAGAGTAGTGGAGGTGTTCCACACGCGCGCTCCTCCTCCTCCGCCGCCCGCCACGCCTCGCCTCGTCACGACACGTCACGACGCGCCGCGGGTTGCGGGAATGAGCCGAGCCGATGCCTTTATTTTGGCAGTCGGAAACGGGGAGTCAACAGACACGGCAATAATATGAGACGTCATGATTATTGTTGTCTAAATGCGTCACATTTATATTGGTAACAACCGTATTGATCGCGTGTGATAACTGCGCGCAGTAAAACGTCGCCTTTATCACGTGGTAACGGCTGTAGTAAACGCCAATTAAATTGACCGTTCTCCTACTCGGCCGTGCCTATAAATTGGAGGCCCAGGCGGACGCAGTAGACACATCTCACACACGCCGCCTCTTTGCGCCCACTGTCGTTCCACCTCCTGTTGCTGCCGCCGGTGATCCCATCCCGTCTACCGCGTACACGGCCGACGGGAGAGCAGGCCTCCGAAACCCCGCCTCTCCAGATCCTGTACGGGAGAGGGGCGATTAGGTTTTTGGGGAGCGTCTACTACGCGACTGCTCGCTGCTGCTGTACATCTACTTCGTCTACTACCGCGTCGCCCTCGTCGTCAACATGGCCACCGAAGCCGATCGAGCTGTTGCCGCCGCCGCTGCTGCCACCGAGGCTGCTGCTGCTGCTGAGGCCTCCAACGCTGCTGCTGCCGCCGCCGCGGCCGCTGCCTCTGCTACGACTACTGCCAATTGGCCAACTGCAGGGTATAACATGTTTATCCCTGCCCTTGTTATTTCCATATGTGCGATACTAGTAGTTTGCGTAGATGTGTCTACTGTCAATCTAGTATGCATGAATATGGTTAATTATCAGTATGTTTACGTCATGCTCGTGATTGATACTTGGATTAATTTAATCTGTAAATTGCCTAAATTCTTAACACTGTCATCTGCGGAGACACTTTGATCGTTAAATAGGTGATGTGGCGTTTCTCCTATTGTATTTGTAGTGGTTTGCTTGCATGGCTCGACACTTTTATGGTGCATACGTTTGCAAAGCAACTGGTCGATATTCTCTGTATTAAGAAGCTGCCATTATCTAGCTTTGTTTCTCTAGCCCTTTATGATTACGTCTTCAGATTGTCCTTGGTTGGCTTTTCTTTTGGAGCCGTGAAGTGACACTTTTCTTACACACACAAAAAATGTAGAGCGTGATGGTGTGTATGGTTATGGAGTTAGATGACTTGTGTTTCTCAAGTATGAAGACAATGCGATCTGTGTTGCAACTTTCGCTCGCATCTTGTGTTTTGAATGAGCAAAACTACCGCTTTGGATCTCAACCTGAATGTACCCCCTGAGATTTCTATAGGAGTATCTTTTCCAGATATTTTTGTTTGCATCACAGTTTATATGTAAACAACGATGTGGACGACCAGTTTTTTCTAGATTTTGTTCCTTATGTTTCAAGGGAGCGTAGTGTTTTGCAGCTGACCGATTTGAATTGCTAAATTTTAGGAATCATTGTGTGAATGCGGTATTCGGGATACGAACACAGAGTGGAAGAATTGTCTCGCAGCAAAATAAGTGTTATTTTTCCTGATTAAAATTTCACAATTGACGAGATCAAGAAATTCTATGAAGCACATATGATTTCTAAAGAGAAGCTAGAGCCGGTCAAATACATTGAGAAAGAAAAGAAGTAAAATGAAGAAGAGAAGAATAGAACTGGAGAAGAGAATATTCTGCTCGCCTGTGGTCACATGCGGCCGAGGCTTGGGTAGCAGAAATGCAAGCGTCGGCTTTGAAGCTGCAGGTTCACAAGCTGGGCAAGGTGAACATTACTTGGTTTTTCCTCCTCTGTATGTATGCGATAATGGTACTTACTGATTGGTCCACGGTCTGTAGTCATCACATAGGCTTACTAGAATTGCATTTCCCATGTAGATAGCCACATGTAGGTTCTAACTGTATTTGAGTTTCCTTTGTAGCTAGTACTTAGATGGGAAATCTGTTTCACATTTTAATGTGACTGAAATTCTTGTAGGCGTATAGCGATAGCTCTATGTAGTACATGGATATACCCTTAGTTTGCACTGTCCTATAATGAACATGCATAAGCAACTACAAGTTGTTACCGCCAACTTTGAAGATGGTATATTCCCGGAGCTGGCAAACCACTTATGTTTTAAATTGTAAAACACAGTCGACAGTTTCAGTGAAATCAACTAATGCTTGTTACCTGAACCGGAATTGGATGCACGGCCAGTTGGTCACTAGATTGGTAATATGTATTTTCAATCTCATGAACTGGGTTTATTTTCCTTGGTACTCACAGTATATGCTCATACTAGGTGCAGAAGAATTCTTCAGCATTCAGAATCTTGAGGCCACTTCATGGGATTCACACAAACCTCACGGTTGATCCAATGGCTGAACGTTCAGGAGGTGTCCAAGAAAAGGATTCTACGCTCTAGGTAGCACCATTATTTCCGATTCTGCGGACTTCATTTTAATCTTCCGAACTGTACTATCTGCCTTGTTGTATGATTTCATGAGTTGTAGTTCATTACAGATGATATTTTCATGAAACTTGGATCTAAATGGTTGGGACTATGTCTATTGTTAGAGTGTGGGCTTGGAGATGCAGTCAACACCACACTGTAAAGACCAGAGCAACCAACAGTGTGCCTTTCGTTTGCTTTGCAATTTTTTATGAGAACCGATTAGTCAGCCGATGTTGAAATTTGTCCTCTTTCAGTTTAAGATACCAGGGTTCTATTGTTTGGATGGTTCCCTGGCAATCGCACCGGCTTGGTGTCATGTTTTTTCCTGGGTGGTAACTGGTAACTTTGTTTCTTAATTATTTATGTGGTCAGCATTCTATGTTTCAGAGAGCGGGAAAAGCACGTCCCTTCCGATATTCCTTTAATATATCATACAGACAAAATCTGGATATAAAGTATTCAGTGTAATACTGTGTAATACGGACAGCTACTAGTAAAAATGCTTCCTGATCAAATAAATTACTGAATACCCGCATTCTTTATGTTATTAAGAAAGATGGCATGCACTTTAGTTTTTCATATCTTGTAGCAAAAGCGCACTTTGGCTTTATTAGTTTGCCCTTCCCAGCTTATCACCTATGGTTGTCTCCACGGCTCAGCGCCCCTACTCAGCTGGAGAGGGTTTTCGACGGCGAGACGGAGAAGTGACCTCCTCCTCTTTGCAGTCGTTATCTGGTTGTGCTGAATGGATGGCGTCGTAGATACTCGCTGTGGCGAAGAAGCTAGCCATGTGTGGTGTTTTGAGTTCCTGATGGATGGTGTTGTTGTTGCTGAATTACTTTGCGATATCTAGCTAGAATCAGTGCCGCTTAATTAATTACTACTGGTCGTTATGTTCCTACGTGGCTGCCAACTGGCACTAGTAGATGAAATGTATTTTCTTTCATTTTTGAAGCCGCACATGTACTAGATGAGAAATGAAGATAAACTTTTGTTCATGCGTATGATTCATGGGATTACTAGTAGATGAAATGTATTTTTCTTTGTTTTTGAAGCCGCGCATGTACAAGCTAGATGAGAAATGAAGATAAACTTTTGTTCATGCGTATGATTCTTGGTAAATTACAATTAAGCGATGGACTTGGTAGCTGATTGAATACTACTTGTACTTGTTAGTTTTAGACGAGGAGTTGTTGGCAGTTTATTATCCATGGATCGTACCAAGCACTGGTTATGCATGTTGTTTATATCGATCTGGATATAATATGAGATGGCATGAGTTTGAAGGGATCAAATAAGCAGCCTCCTGCTGGCTCTAGAATACTCTACTACGATTTCGATTTCTAGGCGAGCCATCGTGAAAATCCGGAGTAGTAACATTTTACACGAGGTAGGGGATTATTAATTTCGTACGTCCTTAATTTCCTGGGATTTTTTTGCTATTGTTTTTTCTTTTTCTTGTGTGGACGTGACTTATGGGTAACCGTAGGAAAGTGAATGGAAATGGTTAATTGGTTTTTAGAGGGCCGCACTGCACGCCTCCGTGAAGACGGCAGGAAATTAACTAACCCGCCGGCCCGCTCGCTCGCCTGTCATCAATCACGAACCGTGTTAAATGGGATGAGCGCCATGTCATCGATCCGAGTTGCATCGTGCACGTGAACCGTCCGTTCTCTCGTGCCATCCAACAAACAAAGATAACGATGGACACGGACTGGACTGAAAATACTCCTTCCCGCCGGAGCACTTTTCCGCTGAACCGAAAACCAATTGAAACCTTGATTTGCCCTCTTTATATACCGGTCCATGGCCGAGGAGCCGCGTGCGGATGCGCGTGACGTGACTTGTGACTTGGGATCTTTGGGCTTGGCGAGGCGAGAGGGAGAGGGAGAGGGAGAGCCAGCGGCAAAGCTCTTGGCGTGTGGCTGGATCCGGATGAATCAAATCAGGTGAGATCCGTATTATTTGACGAAGGGCCGGGGCGTGAGTTGAGATGGTTTTGTGTCTTGTACGTAGATCTGTATATGGCGAGCTGGCAGTGGGCAAGACGGAGCATGCAGTCCACCTCTCCGTCCTTGGACTCGATCGATCTGGTAGGCTATTCATCTATATATCCGTCTGGTTGAGTAGTAGAGGAAGTAGTAATTAATTAGGAGATGGAGTGGAGTTGAGAGAGCGATCGATCGATCTGTGCTTGTACTAGTATTTTTGTTCTTCATCCATGCGCATAGAGACGGACGGCGAGCGAGATGTCCAAACACATGAGATTTTTTTTTTTCCCGACATACAAGGCATGGGCGTACGTGTTGGATCGATCCAGCGTGCAAGAGGATATTTTTTTCTTGACTTTGACACGACGAGGCCTCCGTGAAACGCGTTCTAGAGCGGTCCCATTTTTTAGGTGCGATCCCATCTGGTGGCGACGAGCTTCTCTCCTCCTCTTTCGCCTTTCCGTTAGCTTGCTTCGTCTCCACTCGAGACTCGGAGATTTTCGATCCCACTCATTTGCTTGCGAGTTGCGATCCCACGCGCATCGTCCCCTTAATGAATATAGGTGGGCTTAACGCAGATGGGCCGGTGCATTTCTTTAACAGGCTGAGCAGATCCGCTGGACCCAATTAAAGACGCAGACCGGCCAGGATTCAGGATTGTAAACGTGCACATGTCCGAGTCGGTTCAATACCTGGTAAACTCCCTCCAGCCTAACGCGATATAAAGAGCCAGCTGGTGCAGGAGTCGTGTACCAGAAAAAACAACAAGAGGACACACGCTCGATCGATCGTAAGCAGAGCAACAGGCAATCGAGGGTGATGGCAGACATGATCCACGACTCGCTCATCGGCACCGTGGAGCCTGATGAAGAGGCTAACCGCCGTTGCCGGCTCAAATTCGCAGTCGTGCTGAATCTCGTCTTCACCGCGGGGAGCGCCGTCATGTGGGCGATGATCATCTACAACGGAGTAACGGCCGCACACCTCCCGCTCTGGCTCCTCGCTGCCGTCTCGAGTCCTTTCTTCGTGCTACTAGGCCAACTCTGGTCTCTTCGACATTCTATTTGGAAAACTCTTTGTGAAATTTGTAACCCACAGAAGGAGATGCAGATAGACGCATAATTAAGGCCGCCCCAAATTTAGACGGCATCCAATATTATTGTCAAACGGCGGCTTCGTCCGCAATCATGCATCCTGCCTTTTTTTTCACGCATCTATATGTAATACCTCGCCCGAATAATATACACATGTTTTGTTGTTCACGTGCTCAACAATATCTGCGGTACATTTCATTTTCTTCGAGGATCTACTCGCTCCACTTGCCCATCAGTTTTCGCTATATCATATTTGTTCTAATGCATGGACATCACAACTCCTTCGACTCGGAGTCCGGGGCAACTAGTTTAGGGAGGATGCTTGGATGTTATTTGAGAGGATCTCCACTCGATGCCCCCATATCGTGTCCGGACTGACGCTGGAACGAGGGCTATGGGGGACGTCCGGGAGAAATAGAGGCTACGGGTCGCACCTCTGCCCACTCGCCGCCCCGATAATTCTTTTTGAAAATATTTAAACTCGAAAACAAACGAATATCATTCAAAATTTAGGTTTTTTACAATAAAAATCAATTAAATTTAACTAGAACTTAAACTAAACCTAATGCTGGCAAAAGACCTATTTGTCCTCCTCCTTGATGGTGTAACCGCTGTGGTGAAGCCGCCTCGTGAGCGTCGTCGTCGGTGAGGTCGACAGTGAGCTCCCCGGTGATCACAAGGTAGTCCGACCACGCGCACGAAGGCGCGTCGAAGTGAAAGTCCTAGGGATTATTCAAATCTGTGCACGAACCCATGCAACCGGGTTTAAAAGCAGTGGATAGCCTAGCTTTCAAATCCTGCTATTTTCCCCACCTCCGTGACACATAGCGCCAAGACCTCGTTGATGGAGTCCTAGAACGCGGCCGCCGAACCCTCAGGGTTGGCGTCGGTGCCATTCAACTACTGGGGCTCGATGAGTTCTTGCGACAGGAACGAAGACAGCTCCGTCTTCATCTTCTTCGTCGGTGGTGAGCGGCGGCGCAGGAGGCGGATGAGCACGATGAAGATGATGACAGAGACGTGGTCCCCCTCAACGCCCATTGGTTCGCCGGTGTCTGCACCAACATGAAGAACTCTGACAGGGACTGTCGAAAGACGTACTCTGTATTAGGCTCTCCTATCATGTAACGTTCAGTGTGTAACGTAGTCTGTACTAGACCTAGTCGTAGGCACATTATGCACTGCCGATTCTAGCGCCACGTGCGCACGCCCACGAGCGCATCTCCTGTATATGTAATCACCGATCCATCAAACAGATCACGGGGAAAACCAATCTTGCGATCCTTCTTGGTATCAGAGCAAATCGCTCAATGGCTGGCAACGCTGCCTCCGCCTCACCCCTCGACACCGATCCAGACACACCCCTTCCTTCTTCTTCTTCCCGGATCCCTCCCATGCCCCGTGCGTCCCTCTGTCTTCTCGGCCCGGCCGATGCCCCTGCTCCCATCCCGTCTTACACTGTTGTTCCCAACCCACCTCAATCTGCCATTCCCCAGCTCTCCTCTACCTTGCCGATCTCACCTGTTGTCTCCTACCGTCCGCCGTCTATTCGTGAACATAGTATCCATCACTATGTCAAGTTCAAGCTAGATGCGTCCGCCACCAACCTCTCCAAGTGGCGTCACTTCTTCCTCGTCGTTCTGGATCGCCATCACGCCCGCAGCCACATCGAACCGGGCAATGATCACCGTCACGCCGACGAGGAGTGGCATCAGGACGATGTGGATATCACCATGTGGATCGTCACCACCCTCCGACTCGCTTCAAGAGATTGTCATGATGGACAATATGACCGCCTACTCGGCGTGGACGCGCCTCCACAAATTCTTCTTTGACAACCAGGAGGCTCGGGCGATGATGTTGTCTCGCGAGTTTCGCCAGATGCGTCGCAACGACCTCACCATCGATGAGTATTGCCGCCGTATCAAGCAGATCGCCGATGCTGTAGGCGACGTCGGCGCCCCCGTCTTTGAGCGAGACCTCACCATGCAGATGGTTGACGGCCTTGGCAAGAAGTTCGCCATCCAGGCTGAATTCATCGAGGGAACCCGGCCGTTCCCTTCCTTCAGCTCCGCCCACTCCCGTCTTCGCCTCGCCGAGATGAAGCTCGACGCCACTGCCAAGGAGGAAGTCGCCGGCGCCCAAGACCTGCCGTGCAGCACGGCGAGCGTGAGCGCACTCGATCTGACAGCGGCGATCGTGGCAACGGACGCGACAATCACGGCGGTGACCGTGTCTCTGCCAGCGGTGACCGCGGTCACTAGGGCGCCGTGCGCGGCCCTGGCACTGGGACCAACGGGCCTCCACAGTACGGCTTCCAGCATGGCGGTGGGCGCGGCATCCACGGGCACCAGCAGTTTGGCTACCAGCATGGGGGTGGTCGCGGCAACGGCCGCGGACGCGGTAGAGGACGTGGCCGCGGTGACCACTTCGGGCATGCACCCGGCGGCCGTGATGGTGTGCTCCAGCAACCCTGGTGATGGCTAGGTTGAGACTCCAAGTGCAGAGTGTATAGCTAGTGGCAAGCCTTCTTCCCCACGAGGGTGACTCGAGGGTTTATATCGAACTCTTGGGGAGCCAGTATTTCAGCAGATGTCTTCCAAGCTTCCTCCAGGATCCTGCAAACAAGTAGAGAATTTTGTGCCCTCAACCTCACCAAGTGGTTGTCAAGCACAAGGTGTGAGACTTCTAAATTGCAATGCAAAACTGAAAGTAAATGTGCAATAATTAAATCTACTACTAAATGGAATTGAGAAAATAAATTTGCAATGGATTCTTTTTGTATTTTTATGATGCAAGTGGTGATGGAGATAATGTAAATTCGAATTGGAGATGCAAGTAAAGTAAAGTACAAGTAAAGTAACTTGCAGCAAAGTAACTAGAGTGTTTTCTTATATTAAAAATAGGACCGGGGTTCATGGTTTCACACTTGCATTCTCTCAAATAAAGCAGTAGACGGTGGACATAAAGAATTATATGTGAGATTACAATAACATGTTTAACATTGAGTATTTTCATATGGGCATCACGTCCTAGCATAGAGATCTCTACGGTCATATTAAACCCTCTTATACTCCACCAAGATGCGAAATAAATCATAACACCTCGATAATTAAGGAAAAACCAGAGTATAGCTTTAAGCGATGTGACATGAAGTTGAAGTAAGAACTTGCTAGATCTAGTCATGGAGATTGATTAGTGTCACTTCAAATCCCGGTAACAAGGTACTCCTTTTTATCCCTACTGAGGTAACTAAGAAAGGTTTAACAAAACCTAAGTGGATCGCTGAACTTCTGTCACTTTCACAACACTAGCCACACCCCGTTACTCCAACTAATGCACCCATCACCCCACACACGCTCTCAAGAACTAGATTGATCAAAGCTAGCAAATAAGAACGGGGTACACAAGATACATCTACTCAAATAACTCAAGAGAAACAATTGCAATCTCAGATTCAATAACTCATAGAAAAGATCCACCACATAGGAATTACAACGGTGCCCGTAATCATGTGAGGCAGCTCATACGGATCTAATTAGTGAAGCACATAGAGAGAGAGATACAAGTGCTACTTCCACAAACCCATAGCCCTGGGGTGGACTACTCCCTCTTCATGGAGATGTCGATGGATATGACGTTGGAGGGGTAGGAGATCACACCGGCGGCGCCCCGCCGGAGTTTTCCCCCTCCAATCTGGAACTTCTGGTCTCTGTTTCGGTGTTTTGGTGTTTCGGCAGCGCTCTTCTCCGTAAGGGTACGGGGGACCCTTTTTATAGTCGGTTTTAGGTCAAGACGGAGTCGGTAAGTCGAAAATGGAAGGAATTGGGGCCAAAAGGGGGCCTCTCACGCGGCCAAGGAATCTGGCCGCGTGGAGGGTCCTCTTTTGGGCCTCCTTGCCCAATTCTCGTGGATCCTTCGCCCGCAAGTTTTCTCCTTCCAAGAAAATGACCCCCGCAGATTTTCATGGGATTTCGCGGAAGTTTGCCCCCTGAAACATCAAAAATATAGAAAACGGGGTTTCTGATAGGCAGGGTTAATTCCATAAAAGTTGGGGGACTTTGTAATTTAACCCCAACATACTATAAAACATTGAATTACACCCTTATATGATGCAATATGTAATAGAAACCCATGTGAAAATATGCAAAATTCATCTATGCATTTTACATGCATCAACATCCCCAAGCTTAACCCATGCTCGTCCTCGAGTATGAAGGTGATAAAACTAAGATGAGTTTTGCATATTGAAACAATCATGGGATATCAAGGAGGATTATTCATGCTACATATAATCAAATGATTAATACTAGAAATGAGTAGCAATATACAATTCATGTTGTAAGAAATATCAAATATGCAAGCAAAGATGCTTCATGAAAGTTCACAAAGTGTATAATGAAATAAAAGCACTATGGACCAAATGCATACACAAAATGAAAAATAAAATCCTATATTGGTCAAAGAATAGCATAATGGAGAATAGAAAATATAGTGGACACTTTGGAGAAAATTGAGTAGAGGTAAAACATGATCAAGTCTTATTTAGCCTATAAATTATTCAACTAAAATTACTAATTGAAATTGAAATGTGGTATCCATTGATCTAGGAATCTCATTGCCCCTTTATCACTAGCATCTTAGAATTGTGAGTATTGAAGTAATGAGAATGACAAGGTGGTTGAAAGCCTCATGCCCCGTGAGTGTGAAAACCTACTCCATGATTACTCAACTTAAGATTCCTAATAAGTTTTGTACAATCATAATAAGTATTAATGACATCATAGAGAACCGCAAAGAGGTACCTCTTGCCCCATGACATGGAAACAAGCCCATGTTACAATGACAAGATGAACAAACGGAGTAGACTCATCATCCTTTTTATTTTCATTCACTATTATGCATAGCTTCTTAATTTATTATAGGATGTGTTGTAGAGTCACTCAAGCTGTAAGTAAATTTCCACCATGATAAAGCATGACTTGGGTTAGCGGCCCAATGCGTTTCTCTAGTCATATAGATACTTACTCATCAAAACTTACTATTCCTCTATTTCATTTCGGCATGGCAGGAGTCCAAAAACAAAAGTACATGATATCAACCAAATGTAAATTTTTTGTGCAATGTTGAAAGCTTTCCGGTGATACACGTTTATAGCTAGCTCCCAACCACACACTTGTCAAACGCAAAACTTGTGGCTCCCATTATTGGGTCATGTTTATTAGATGCATAAAAAGTAAAGTGTGCCTTCAAAAGTTCGTGAGAGTCCTATCCCAAGTTCAACCCATGACAATTAATTATTTATGTGGTCAGCATTCTATGTTTCAGAGAGCGGGAAAAGCACGTCCCTTCCGATATTCCTTTAATATATCATACAGACAAAATCTGGATATAAAGTATTCAGTGTAATACTGTGTAATACGGACAGCTACTAGTAAAAATGCTTCCTGATCAAATAAATTACTGAATACCCGCATTTTTATGTTATTAAGAAAGATGGCATGCACTTTAGTTTTTCATATCTTGTAGCAAAAGCGCACTTTGGCTTTATTAGTTTGCCCTTCCCAGCTTATCACCTATGGTTGTCTCCACGGCTCAGCGCCCCTACTCAGCTGGAGAGGGTTTTCGACGGCGAGACGGAGAAGTGACCTCCTCCTCTTTGCAGTCGTTATCTGGTTGTGCTGAATGGATGACGTCGTAGATACTCGCTGTGGCGAAGAAGCTAGCCATGTGTGGTGTTTTGAGTTCCTGATGGATGGTGTTGTTGTTGCTGAATTACTTTGCGATATCTAGCTAGAATCAGTGCCGCTTAATTAATTACTACTGGTCGTTATGTTCCTACGTGGCTGCCAACTGGCACTAGTAGATGAAATGTATTTTTTTTCATTTTTGAAGCCGCACATGTACTAGATGAGAAATGAAGATAAACTTTTGTTCATGCGTATGATTCATGGGATTACTAGTAGATGAAATGTATTTTTCTTTGTTTTTGAAGCCGCGCATGTACAAGCTAGATGAGAAATGAAGATAAACTTTTGTTCATGCGTATGATTCTTGGTAAATTACAATTAAGCGATGGACTTGGTAGCTGATTGAATACTACTTGTACTTGTTAGTTTTAGACGAGGAGTTGTTGGCAGTTTATTATCCATGGATCGTACCAAGCACTGGTTATGCATGTTGTTTATATCGATCTGGATATAATATGAGATGGCATGAGTTTGAAGGGATCAAATAAGCAGCCTACTGCTGGCTCTAGAATACTCTACTACGATTTCTAGGCGAGCCATCGTGAAAATCCGGAGTAGTAACATTTTACACGAGTCACGGGATTATTAATTTTGTACATCCTTAATTTCCTGGGATTTTTTTGCTATTGTTTTTTCTCTTTCTTGCGTGGACGTGACTTATGGGTAACCGTAGGGAAGTGAATGGAAATGGTTAATTGGTTTTTAGAGGATCGCACCGCACGCCTCCGTGAACACGGCAGGAAATTAACTAACCCGCCGGCCCGCTCGCTCGCCTGTCATCAATCACGAACCGTGTTAAATGGGATGAGCGCTATGTCATCGATCCGAGTTGCCTCGTGCACGTGAACCGTCCGTTCTCTCGTGCCATCCAACAAACAAAGATATCGATGGACACGGACTGGACTGAAAATACTCCTTCCGGCCCAAGCACTTTTCGGCTGAACCGAAAACCAATTGAAACCTTGATTTGCCCTCTTTATATACCGGTCCATGGCCGAGGAGCCGCGTGCGGATGCGCGTGACGTGACTTGTGACTTTGGATCTTTGGGCTTGGCGAGGCGAGAGACGAGAGGGAGAGGGAGAGAGAGAGACGCTTGGGGGTGCCGGCCGTCGGCGATGGAGCTCTTGGCGTGGCTGGATCCATGAATGGATGAGTCAAATCAGGTGATCCGTATTAACTGGTTGGTTAATTATATTTGATGGTTTCTGTCTTGTAGATTTGCTTGGTCCGTCACCAAGAGTCCAAGACGGAGCAGGGCAGTCCACCTCTCCGTGGGCGAGCTCTTGGGACTGGATCCATCTGGTACGCAATCCATCTTTCCGTCCTATATGGAGTAGTAGAGATTGAGTGGTAGAGGAATGCGGAGGAAGTAGTAATTAATTAGGAGATGGAGTGGAGTTGAGAGAGCGAGATCGATCGATCTGTGCTTGTACTAGTATTTTTGTTCTTCATCCATGCGCATAGAGACGGACGGCGAGCGAGATGTCCAAACACATGAGATTTTTTTTTTCCGACATACAAGGCATGGGCGTACGTGTTGGATCGATCCAGCGTGCAAGAGGATATTTTTTTTCTTGACTTTGACACGACGAGGCCTCCGTGAAACGCGTTCTAGAGCGGTATAAAGAGCCAGCTGGTGCAGGAGTCGTGTACCAGAAAAAACAACAAGAGGACAGACGCTAGATCCATCGTAAGCAGAGCAGCAGGCAATCGAGGATGATGGCAGACATCGAGAACACGATCCACGACTCAATCATCGCCACCGTGGAGCCTGATGAAGAGGCTAACCGCCGTTGCCGGCTCAAATTCGCAGTCGTGCTGAATCTCGTCTTCACCGCGGGGAGCGCCGTCATGTGGGTGATGATCATCTACTACGGAGTAACGGCCGCACACCTCCCGCTCTGGCTCCTCGCTGCCGTCTCGAGTCCTTTCTTCGTGCTAGTAGGCCAACTCTGGTCTCTTCGACATTCTATTTGGAAAACTCTCTGTGAAGTTTGTAACCCACAGAAGGAGATGCAGATAGACGCATAGTTAAGGCCGCCCCAAATTTAGACGGCATCCAATATTATTGTCAAACGGCTTCGTCCGCAATCATGCATCCTAGCTTTTTTTTCACGCATCTATATGTAATACCTCGCCCGAATAATATACACATGTTTTGTTGTTCACGTGCTCAACAATATCTGCGGTACATTTCATTTGCTTCGAGGATCTACTCGCTCCACTTGCCCATCAGTTTTCGCTATATCATATTTGTTCTAATGCATGGACATCACAACTCCTTCGACTCGGAGTCCAGGGCAACCAGTTTAGGGAGGATGCTTGGATGTTATTTGAGAGGATCTCCACTCAATGCCCCCATATCGTGTCCAGACTGACGCTGGAACGAGGGCTACGGGGGACGTCCGGGAGAAATAGAGGCTACGGGTCGCACCTCTGCCCACTCGCCGCCCCGATAATTCTTTTTGAAAATATTTAAACTCGAAAACAAACGAATATCATTCAAATTTTTAGGTTTTTTACTATAAAAATCAATTAAATTTAACTAAAACTTAAACTAAACCTAATGCTGGCAAAAGACCTCTTTCTCCTCCTCCTTGATGGTGTAACCGCAAGGAGGGCATGACTGGGCTGTTTTTTTTTTTTTTTTTGTCGGAGGCACCCCAATGCAAGCGGCTATTGGGAGCATGAGTGAAGATGCTCTAAACGTATAGGGTCGCTGTCGATGCATTAGACTGCTAGTTTTTCAATACCCGCTAATATAAGATATACAAAAAAAAAACTGATGGGTAAACTGAACATACACTTGAACAAGTAAAGCTGTAGAACAAATGAAATATATTATATATATTCAGCACGTAAACAATCGAACATGCATGTTTACTTTAGACTAGTTCTGCTCTAACTGTATATATGTATTTCAGGCGATCTGTTACATTTAGACTCATCATCTCAGACGGCATGCTGCATTTATTGGAGCAACCTTAATTATGCATCCAAAGCTAGGGAGGGAACATAGCCGTCTGCATCAATCTGCCTTTCTTCTTCTGGGTTACAAAGTTCACAAGCTGATCTCCAAAGACGATGTCGGACGGGCCAATACATGACTACTGGAGCGAGGAGTGGAGCCGAGACGGCGGGGAGGCCCCAGAGCGGGAAGTTTGGCGCCGTTAAGCCGTAAAAGATGGACATCGGCCAGACGACAAGGAGCACTGCGTTGAGGACGAGAAGTATCGTGCATACGCTCTGGCGGCTACGACGGCGATTGGCCTCCTCATCTGGCTCCGCCGTGGCGGCGAGGTAGTCGTGGATACCGTTCTGGACGTCGGCCATTATCTTCAACCTTCTCAATTTCCTACTGATTTGCTTGCGGGCTTCTGTAGCTTCTCCTCTTTAGCGTTTATGTTAGCTTATACACGTCTCCACAAGCTCTGGGTCCTTTATATTGCGCGAGTAGGCTGGGTGGACGAATAATGAACCGACTAGGAGACGTGATCCTATAAAATTCGGAATCCTTTTCTTCGTCTGCTTCTAGCTAGCTACGGCCATCTTCTCAGATAAAATAAATTAGCGCTAGTCTGTTTTTGTCCGACGTGGGCCTCCGATGTGGTCTTCGCGACTGACACATGCAGGAGTACGTTTACAAGCAACAAACCTGCGCTGAAGCAGGCCTCCGATCCAAGTTTTTTTTCTTCTCTCGTACGCACAGCTCGGCTTTTTTTTTCCCATTCCATGCGACGTGTACGGTCCAACGTGGGCCTCTGATGGCGTCCGATCCGACGACTTGGTGTCATATGAAGGAGTGAGCTGGGCGCAACCGATCCAACTCACATCGCTCGGCTTTTTCTCTTTTTTTTTCCTTCCATGCAACCTGTACGCTACTAGGGCTGGAATCGAGCCGAGCCGAGCCGGCTCGAGGCTCGGCTCGGTAAGGCTCGGAAATAATCGAGCCGAGCCAGGCTCGGCTTGCCTCTATTTCTTTTGTGGGATGTGGGCTCGAGGCTCGGCTCACCGAGCTAGAGGCTCGGCTCGTCTGGCTCGCGAGCCACAGAAATTTTTTCCCCGCACGTAGATTCGTTGACTCAAGTCTGGAGTCTCCCGTAACTTTCCCCATCGCCATCGGCCACAATCCCACGAATCGCCCGCACAGAGTAGCTTCGCTAGGCTAGGGTTTCTCCCGCCGCCGCCCGCCGGTCGCCACGAACGCCGCCGCCGCCGGTCGCCTCCACCAACGCCGCCACCGCCGCCCGCCTCCACCACATGGACCTTCTCCGACCCTGCAACCTACGCCTCCCATTCCCGTAGCACACGAGGAGACGCAGGGCACGCGGACGTGGCACGCCGGCGCGCGGCGCGCGGCGCTGTCGCCGTGGGTCGCAGGCGGCCGTCCGGTCCGGCCTTCCCCTTCCAGGCTTAGCAGGAGATACCCGAGCAGCACGCTGCACGCAGGGACAGAGACGCCGTCGGCCGGTCGCCTAGTCGCCAGTCGCCACCAGGAGAAGCACGCGGGCTGCTCTGCTCACGGTCGCCACCAGGAGAAGGACGCCGTCGTGGTTCCAACCGCCCTCAAGTCGTCCACGGTGGGCTGCTCTGCTCGCCTCGGTGACCCTCAACCGGCCAAGTCCTCCAAAGAAACAGAGAGATGCAACCTCGTACCGGTAGTGCTGCTTCAAGGGCAAAATTGAAGAGGAAGAAGACCGCATACGCCAATGCGATGAACTCCAAAACAGCTGGTTTACTCGGCATCTCTTCGACTATACCGTCATCGTCGACAGCAGGAGCAGTGGGTTCGTCGCAGCCGGAAGCACAAGCTTCTCCACCAGAAACGGTAAATTGGTTTGCCCTGCTGAATTTGTAATACTTTTACTTGCGGTTACTCTTAGTGTGACTGAATCATTGTGTTTACTTTTACTTGCAGCCGACAAATCTGTCCGATGAGGAAGAGAATTCGTATGACAAGAACGATGACATGGACGAGGATGATTTATTTGTTGATGGTCATATTGAGCTGCCCATACCCAAGGACAGTCGCATTGAGATATCCGATGATGATGGGGTTTCTGCGATAAAGAAGCGGCGAAAGGGAATGAAGGTTGGTCCGAAGGTTGCTATTCCGTCAAGCAGCAAGGTTGGTTCAAAGGTATGGGATCACTTTCAGAAGGTTCCTAGGCCATCCCGCACGGATCCCGCTGTCTCGGTGATTATGGCACAATGCAATTATTGCAAAAAGTTCTTCTCCTACTCAAAGGACCAAGGGGGAGCCACTTCACATCTCTTAAGACACAACCGCAATTCATGTCCTGAATACAAGATTGCAATGGCAACTGCGGCAAGTCAAACCCTTCTCAATTTTCAGCCATCTAGTGCATGTGATGTTGGTATTCCTGTTTTGCATTCTAGGGAGTTTAGTCAAGAGGAGGCTAGGAAGTTAATTGCTAAGATGATTATATGCCATGATTATCCATTTAGGATGGTAGAGCACACATGGTTCAACATAGTGATGAAATATTTGAATCCTCGTTATGAGTCTATTGGTAGGAAAACCATTAGAAAAGAATGCTTGAAGGTGTTTGAATCTGAGAGGGAGAGCCTTAAGAAAATTCTTAAAGGTGTGGACACCATTGCTTTAACTACTGATTTGTGGACATCCAACCAAACACTTTCCTATATGTGTTTAGTTGCACACTTCATTGATAAAAATTGGAATATGCAATGTCGTGTGCTGAATTTTGTGGAGTTGGACCCTCCACATAGTGGAAATGTGATTGCACAAGCAATGTTTGAATGTGTGGCTGCATGGAATATAGAAGATAAAATCATCTCAATCACTCTAGATAATGCATCCAACAACGATAAAGCAATCCGAAATTTGAAGGTAGGTTTGTTGCCAGAGGGACTCGAGCCTCCTATTGCTTTGTTCCCAAATATTTTCATGTTCGTTGTTGTGCTCATATTATTAATTTGGTGGTGATCGATGGGACAACAACTATCTCCCATTTGGGGGTGAAACGTTTTTTGCTACGGGAGCAAAAGCGGGACTTCTTTTTGCTACGGGAGCAAAAGCGGGATTTAGGCAAAAAATGGGACACGTGTCAACGCCCAGTGCTGTCCAAAGCCAAAACTGACGAGGTACGACAACTGATGAAAATGGAAACCGAAAAAAGAGTAACATCGAAAGATCTTCAACAAACTTGCTAACTTAGACAAGGAACATACATCATCCCAGGTGAGTCTTTGACTACTATGCCTGAAACCCCAGCCCAGCGAAAAATATCTTCACTAGTGAAGCTCCATGCAGCAACATTCAACCATCTTTTATCCTGGTATTCTATCTTTTCATCTAGGTACAAAAAATCCCCTAGTTAGTTCCTATACAATTTGCAATTATCTCAGATACAGTACATGATTAGGGAACGGACATATTTACTACTAAATTACTCCTTATGACTAGAACATTGAGTGTCAAACTAAAAATGGCAACACAATCTATAATCTCTAAATAAGAGCAACCCACTAAGTCATTTCTCTTAACATGCAAGACGTCCACCTAAGCAGTCCCATGCAACTGGCATGTCATCATATTCATCTTCAAGTTATCAATATTTTTTCTCTCTCAGAAAAGGTTATTAATATTTTTCACATCGTCATTTTCCCCTAGCACTTTTCTCCTCATCCCCTTCTGTATTGCTCTTCCTATTCGTCTCCTCCACTCACGCAAGAAATCAAAAGACACTAAATATTATTTCTCTCTGCCTTTTCATCTCCAAACAAGAGTAACCGATGCTGCATTTAGCCTTTTATAGCAGCTGATTTGACCTCCCCGCAAGCCCATCTAATACACCTTCCGCTGATTCGCCTCCAAATACCCTACTGCAACTCAACTGCTCCGTGTGTCTTACCATGTCCGCACCATCGTTGTGGGATGTGTTGTGCAAAAGGAGGCAGGCCACGTCTCTTCTTCTGCTTAGCTACTGGCAGGGTTGTGCTGCTCTTGCTCTCCCGCTCTCTGTTTTCTATACACCATATCAGCGCTGATCTGCAAGTCGATACTGACAGCTGCCGCTGTCTTTAAAGTGGCGTATGCTGGTGTCTGCGCCCTTTTCTCTTAATTTATATATGGATGTCAACAACGAAAGCAGATCAAACTAAGCGCACAGGTGACCTTCGTCCATCAGATACATTTAGTTACATGTGTGTGATTTGCAATTCCGGTCAGATCGTGATGCATGCATAGAAATAGAATACAAATAGTTTGTTAGATTTTCCCTCTAACTTTTACCATGTGTTATGTCATGATATATAGAGGAATATAACATCCCAAGTTATATGGCAGGTATGGCTTCCGGTTATACTATTGTTTTTTCTTCGAATATTATACTGTTGTTATTGTTTCTTATAGTATTTTGTTATTCATTTTTCTTCTATATGTCATTAAGAATTAATCATGTATAAATGATACATATCTCATTTTCACCCGAGCTAAGCAATTCTCTTGATTTCTATTGTCTCGGTTCCTTATACAGTGTGTTTCTACTTTGCCTTGAGATAAAAAATCAAAGTTCAGATATTCGGGAAAAAATCCAACGTCAGATTTCCTCGTGACCTTTTAGCATACATATCATGTTGATGTAAGCAAGTTTTTGTTCGAAATGATATAAGCATGCTCTTATTTTCAGAATGATTCACACATGTTCGGCTCTAGAAGCATCTACCAATGCCAATGTTTAATGCTCTAGCAAGCAATGAAACAAAAGAGCAGATTTACAATAACGTGTTCTCAAGAAATATTCAGGTTTTAGAGGCATCGGACATGTTGATATATTATGTTGTATGAAGGAAACTCACATTGGATCAGTTTCTTCAAATCACACATTTTCTCGGAGGTTCACCTTCACTGTTTTACTTAAGTAACTATCACAATGTACCCGCTTATATCTTCATTTTATTCCGAATCAGACCGATAGTATCATAGTTTCATGCAAGGGAAAGCCCGACATAGTCATCTCTAACATCTGTGTAATATATTAATGCTTAGGCACGTATAGCCGTTGTTGTCTTGCAATATATATGATAAAGATGATTCTACAAAATTATTGGAAACAAAGTTTTGCATTATTTAGTGTACTTTTGTTACAGCAGCAGCAGCCGCAGGAGGAGGCGGCGCCCGAGCAGGAGCCGCTGCAGGAGGAGGCGGCGCCCGAGCAGCAGCCGCCGCAGGAGGCGCAGCGCTGGAGGAGGCTCAGGAGGAGGCAGCCTATCTGGCCCAAGCAGCACGCCACCGTCTACTCGTTCGAAACATGGCGGAACGAGGAGGCGTTCCACACGGTCCGCTCCTGGCTCAAGGAGGCGGCGGCAGCGGCCGAGGCTGCCGATGTTCGTGCATCCCTAGAGACCCACCAGAGGGAGCAGGCGGAGCGCCAGGTCTACCGGCAGCTCGCCGCAACCGCGGCGTCGGATGAGCAGCAGGCGGTCGTCGCGCTGTACGAGAGCGGCCGGCGCAAGGCTGCCCTGCAGAGCGAGAGGCGGGACCGCCGCCATCCCTCCGAGCAGGCGCAGTTGCGGATCTGAGGCAGAGCGGAGCGGCATGCGGTCGCTACGCTGGCGAACCCATCGCCCTTAGCCAAGAACTACCACGAGGCGGGGACCTCCAACATGCTGGCCTACGACGACAGCGATGAGGACGACGAGGAAGAGGAGTAGAGGACGACGTCTAGGAGGAGGGCGACGACCAGACCGGGTGATCGCGGCGAGCCTCGGCCAACCGTAGTTTTTTTTTAAGTTTTTTCAATGTTTTTAGTTAAATTATGCCGTATAGCTTTCTGTAAAACTATCGTCGAATCTATGAATTTGAGCCTATTTCAACGAGTTCGCGTTTTTTAATTAATTTTGAGTATTTCTGAACAAAATCACGAGCCAGAATGTAGATTAAAAGCGAAAAAAATGTTTGAATAATGTTGTATGATGTTGAACTAAGTCATTCCAAAATTTTGGGCAAATGTGCTTCAAATGAGGTCCGAAGCTAGGGTAAATACCCCCGTTTATAATTTCATGAAAAATTCGACCTTGCCAAAATTATCCAAACAAATTTGAGGAGCAACTATATCACATATAACAACATTGTGCGTTGGATTCATGTCATTTTGAATTTTTTTTTGAATTATTTATGCTCATTTGCAACCATCGCTCTATTCTCGTGAGAAATGTGCTTCAAATGAGGTCCGAAGCTACGATAAATACCCCCGTTTATAATTTCATGAAAAATTCGACCCTTCCAAAATTATCCAAACAAATTTGAGGAGCAACTATATCACATATAACAACATTGTGCGTTGGATTCATGTCATTTTGAATTTTTTTGAATTATTTATACTCATTTGCAACCATCGCTCAATTCTCGTGAGAAATGTGCTTCAAATAAGTTCCGAAGCTAGGGTAAACACCCCCGCTTATAATTTCATGAAAAATTCGACCTTGCCAAAATTATCCATAGAAATTTGAGGAGCAATTATATCACATATAACAACGTTGTGCGTTGGATTCATGTCATTTTGATTTGTTTTGAATTATTTATGCTCATTTGCGACTATCGCTCAATTCTCGTGAGAAATGTGTTTCAAATGAGGTCCGAAGCTAGGGTAAATACCCCCATTTGTGCTTCAACATTTTTTGGCATATTTTCTAAATCAACCAAATGAATTTCCTAGACATCTATTCTACATGTATAGTGTAAATCTGAAGTTTCATTATGTTTTCAATAATTCTTCTATTTTTTATTTTTTATTTAAATAACATGGTTTAATAGAAAAATCATATGTAAAAATGATAAAAATCATCGCTGTAGTAAATCTGAAGTTTCATTATTTTTTTTTATTTAAATAACATGGTTTAATACTTAACAGCAAAGAAATCATATGTAAAACCATCGATCCCTGTGGCCAACGTACCAACCAATCAGAGCGCAGAACGAGCGTCTCGCGGATCGCTGTGGTTGCGAGCGCATCCGTCCAATGCACGATTCCTTCTAGAAGGCGTCGATCCAACAGCCCAGGTCGAATCTCTGTGTTTCCTTCTAGAAGCTTTTCGGGTGGTCAAACAGAGGGTTGACCAACGTTGAAATGAGCATACATAATTCAAAAAAAATCGAAAAAATATATTGCCGACGCACATAGTAGTGTTATGTCATATAGTAACGAGAAAAAAATATAAACCTGTCTTATAAAGAATGGAACGAAAAAGCCTTGTGTAACATGTGATATCTTGAACAGTCTAGTAGAGAGTTCAAGATAATGAGATGAGTTTCAAACCTTTGGAACTCAAATAAGGTCAAAATCTCACCAAAGCTTCATTTTGGTGTGACTAAGAAAGATCCAAAGTTATTTTTTCATTTTGATGTTTTAAACTTGTTTTATTTACGATTTACGATTAAAACCGTTATTATTCAAAAGAAAATAAATAATACGAATATTCATCCAATAAATTTTCAGGCTTCGGAATTGCATTATATAGGTCTAATACAAGTCTAGGAAAAATATAAATAGGATTTATAAACATTAGAACGAAAGCCATCACTAAAATGAGATTCCTCGAATACAAGAGTAGAGATTTCAAAGAATATGAGGTGGAAACATTGTGAATCTTCCGAAGAGGTGGGTTCTACCTTTTTGTTTTGTGTTCCTATGGGCTATCCTAGCACAACCAAGCAAATAGTTCCACATTTCTACCCCCTTTCGACGCAGTTACCGCGTGTTTCCGTATAATTCCGGTATTTCTCCAGCGGGGATAGGGGTTCACCGGGAGGGGGGCTACGGAGCGTCTGGATCGCAAAACAAGCTAGGGGGTTCCATACCATGATAGTATAGGTGTGTTGTGTGCTTTGGATGTCAAAGATTGCTCTCCAGGGTGTGACCCGCTTCACCGGCATCCATTTCTCTCTCGTGAGTGCTTACAGGGTGAAACTCATGTATCGGACCAAACATCCTGAATCTTCCGAAGAGGTGGGTTCTACCTTTTTGTTTTGTGTTCCTATGAGCTATCCTAGCACAACCAAGCAAATAATTCCACATTACTACCCCCTTTCGACGCAGTTACCGCGTGTTTCCGTATAAGTCCGGTATTTCTCCAGCGGGGCTAGGGGTTCACCGGGAGGGGGGCTACGGAGCGTTTGGATCCCAACACAAGCTAGGGGGTTCCATACCATGATAGTATAGGTGTGTTGTGTGCTTTGGATGTCAAAGATTGCTCTCCGGGGTGTGACCCGCTTCACCGGCATCCATTTCTCTCTCGTGAGCGCTTACAGGGTGAAACTCCTGTATCCGACCAAACATCCTGAATCTTCCGAAGAGGTGGGTTCTACCTTTTTGTTTTGTGTTCCTATGGTCTATCCTAGCACAACCAAGCAAATAGTTCCACATTGCTACCCCCTTTCGACGCAGTTACCGCATGTTTCCGTATAAGTCCGGTATTTCTCCAGCGGGGCTAGGGTTTCACCGGGAGGGGGGCTACGGAGCGTCTGGATCCCAACACAAGCTAGGGGGTTCCATACCATGATATTATAGGTGTGTTGTGTGCTTTGGATGTCAAAGATTGCTCTCCGGGGTGTGACCCGCTTCACCGGCATCCATTTCTCTCTCGTGAGCGCTTACAGGGTGAAACTCCTGTATCGGACCAAACATCCTGAATCTTCCAAAGAGGTGGGTTCTACCTTTTTGTTTTGTGTTCCTATGGGCTATCCTAGCACAACCAAGCAAATAGTTCCACATTGCTACCCCCTTTCGACGCAGTTACCGCGTGTTTCCGTATAAGTCCGGTATTTCTCCAGCGGGGCTAGGGTTTCACCGGGAGGGGGGCTACGGAGCGTCTGGATCCCAACACAAGCTAGGGGGTTCCATACCATGATAGTATAGGTGTGTTGTGTGCTTTGGATGTCAAAGATTGCTCTCCGGGGTGTGACCCGCTTCACCGATATCCATTTCTCTCTCGTGAGCGCTTACAGGGTGAAACTCCTGTATCGGACCAAACATCCTGAATCTTCTGAAGAGGTGGGTTCTACCTTTTTTTTGTGTTCCTATGGGCTATCCTATCACAAGAAAACAAATATCTCTAAAAATGTCTAGAAATGACATGGCCGAGTAGTGCAGACAGCACCCGTCTACACTATTGTACATGCCTCAAAAACAGAGGGAACCAGATCCTCTTACTTTGCCCACCTTATGTTTTCTGACTTTCTCCCATGACACGTGGGTCCTGTGTGTGATGGGCTCCATTTGTCAGTGACCTAAAGTCAGAGGATCGCGTTCCCGCACAGAGAAGCGCTCGTCTCAGCGTCTGCAGGCCGTTGTCGCCGTAGTTTGCATGCATGGACTCGATCTGCACCGTTCCTTACGATCAAACGATCGAAAATGAAGCGGTGCATGGACTGGGTGTTTTGTCTGCACCGTTCCTTACGATCAAACGATTGAAAATGACGCGGTGCATGGACTCGATCTGCACCGTTCCTTACGATCAAACGATTAAAAATGAAGCGGTGCATGTACTCGATCTGCACCGTTCCTTACAATCAAACGATTGAAAATGACGCGGTGCATGGACTGGGTGTTTTGTCTCAATGTAACTGCATGCGACAACGGACAGTGTCTAGTGGGGCCCCGTTCACCAGCCCGGTGCATGCACGCCTCGGTTTTTCAGAGTAAACAACGTGGCAGAAGAAGAAAATAGTTAACGTCGCGTCGCATTTGCAGCAGCCCTGCACGCCTCGTTTCAGAAACACAAGTCGCGTCGCATTTGCAGCACCACTGCACGCCTTGTTTCAGAAACACGAGTCGCGTCCCATTTGCAGCGACGCAGCCCTCCACGCCTCGTTTTCAGAAGATACGCATCAATGCATATGCAGCGAGGCAGGATTTGGCGTGAGACTTTGGACTTTCTTCTCTTCACCTCTTTAATTCACGCATGCAACGTCGAATCACTTCGACTGACGAATGCACACGCGCTCGTACTCCGTATCACTAGCTGTCCTACGCCTACGCCTATGCCTGTCCTACGCCTACGCGTATGCCTCGTCGTCGGAGGAGGTGCATGATGGTATTTCCGAGATAGGCCCCCACCTCGGATCGTCGGAGGCCCAGACTTCGCCGGCGTGGTCGGCCCGACGGAGCGCTTGCAGCGCCTTCGTCCTCGCCTCCCGAGCGGCATCTAACTCGAGGTGGCGTTCGAGGCGCCGCTCCGCCCGCTCAGCCGCGCGGGTCTGCCATAGCTCCTCGTCGACGCTCTCCTCACCCGGATTGTTCCGGTAGTACTCGCGGACCACGCGGTCGTCCCTGGCGTCGACTAGGCCCTGAAACGCGCGGTGCCTGAGGTGGCGGTGGTCGGCGGCAGTGACGATCTGCGGCGTCGGCGCCCTGGCCTCCGCTTCCCAGAGGGTGTGGCAGTCGCTAAAATTCATCAACGACCGCGGGCGGCCGAGGCGCCAGGCCGCCGCGTCCCAAGCGCGGACGGCCTCCGAGGCCGTCGCAAAGGAGCCGAGGGGGATGCGGTCGTCCCCGAAGCGGATAGTCGCGGTGAACATTCCGTTCTGCCGCGATCGAACTCCACGGAAACCGGTAGTGTTGTTCCTCCTCGGAGGCATGGTGGTGGCACGACGGTGCGTGGAGTGGAGGTGCGGCAGTTTATAACGCGCATTCATGGCCACGCGTTACAACTCCCGCGTCACGCGGACAGACAATACCACCCATGCGCCACGCGGACAGACAATACCACCCATGCTTAAAAAAAAAGGGACGGGGCTGTGGCCGCATTTGTAGGGGAATGGACATTGGTCCCGGTTAGGGGTATGATCCGGGACCAATGCCCATGCGCGCGCCACGTGGCCTGTGGCTAGGGATTCGTCCCGGGTCGTGCCACGAACCGGGACCATTGGCTCCCCACGAACCGGGACAGATGCCCCCAGGTGGTTTCTGCTACCTCGGGCACACGAACCGGGACCAATGCATGGCACTTGTCCCGGTTTTTGGTGCAACCGGGACAGATGCCCCCTGCCCCCCTGGACGAAAGGGGTTGTTTCCACTAGTGACCGCTTTGACCATGCTTCGACTCTTCTACACTGCATCCAAGGTTTTCACACAGTTTGCTTCATCTACCCAAATAAATTCACGTCTAATCGTGTCTTTAAATAGTCCGTTTCACTCGTCCTCCATATTCTCATCCCTCTCCAGCCCTTTGCCCTTCTCTCCCTTCAAGCCCGAACGTACAATGTGTTCCTACTCACTACCTTCAAGCCCGGAGTCGGTCTCCGACGAGGACAACCACCCCAAGGCTCTGCCTTGGTACGAGGCCGAGTGGCCCGAGGCGGAGTTGGACATCCTGCCCATCGTGCTTCCCGTCGACGACTCTCCCAAACGGGAGCGATCGCCGACGCCTCCCTTCGTCCACCGCCCCGTCCCTTCCACCACCACCAAGACGTCGGACATCTCCCCCAAGACGAACCGCCGCCTCAAGAGACTGGAGCGGCTGGAGGCGAAGGAGTTGAAGGCGCAGGAGAAGGAGGAGGCGAAGGCTTTCCGGGCCAGCATCAAGCGGTCCATTGAGGCGCAGGAGGAGAGGATGCGGGCGGAGAACAACCGCGCCCGCATCAAGCAGGAGATGGAGATCCGGGCGGCGGAGTGGCGGCGGAAGTAGGGCGGGGCCGGAGGGCGGGAAGGGCTCCCGCATGCAGAGCGAGAGCAGTTAAGGCTAGGCCTTTTTTTTTAGTTAAATGTAATGTTTCTCAGGCCCCACTGAATATATGTAAAGTGGGGCCAGTTATCCTTTCTAAGTATGTTTAATTATATATAAGCCCTATGTATAAGTTATATTCTTATATTTGTCCAAATGTACCCACTGTTTAGAAGTTTTATCCTTTCTAATTAATCATCGCTTTAAAATCTGCACATAGTAAACAAAATTTATATATAAGAGATGTGATGCATTATGTTTTCTAAGATAACATACAAATTTGAGTTGATCACAGTATATATTTTATATTATTAATACGAATAATTTGATGGTTTAATAAATGGATAATGCGTAGTCTCCATGTAGTGATTAATAAATATAAATGGATAATGTGTAGTCTGCATATTGACATTGGGCCGCAAGCAACGGTCAACAGGTGGGGCCCACATGCATCGCCAACCGTCAATAGCTGGGGCACACAAACCGCGCCAACGCTCAACAGCTGGGGCCCACAGGCCGCGTCAGGATCCTAACGGGGGCAGAAAGTAAGAGTGAGAGTAGCGAAAGGAGTCCTTGCGCACTGACTAGGGGCAAAACTGAGGTCGATTCGGCGCTAGGGGTAAAACTGAGGTCGTGGTGCCAACTGAGGGCACCTTGTTAAATATCACTTAGGAAAAAGATCATCCACATATAAAAGATCTAAAAACTCTGTGTCGACATCTTAATATTTAGATGGCGCGACAAGAACTTTGTGTCTGAGCTGATAATGGTTTTAACACATTTGACATAAGCACGACAACGTACATAGATAACAAACCAAAAAGAGGTAGAAAAAAATCCTAGAAACCGCTAACCCCCTCCTCTGCTGAGGTCTACAGGAAATCAAATAAGATCTTTTGGGAACCTCCGTCATCCTTTTGATTCCCTTCGTCATCCTTTTAAAACATGGCCAGCATGTCTGAGTCCAAACTCCAGCTCATTCTCATCGGTACCGAGACAAAGCCTCCCATCTTTGGATGCGTAGTATGCTGCTTCCTTGTGATTTCCATCTTCTGCAACAATGAGCATTACATTTCCCTTCCTCGAGATGTTCACCACATGTACAATTTCCTTGGAGGTGCACTGTAGGAACACAAAGAAACAACTAGTAAACTTGAACTTTAAATCAAAGAATCAAAAGGATCAAAAAATTATAGAAGAATTCGAATACCAAAACCCATGATCACAACATCTGTGGAAGTTATGGTGTTCATGAAAACAGAGCCTAGACCAAGACCTCATGGCATCACAAACTCTTTCATCCTTGCTATCCGACCTATAGTCAACTCAAGCCCAGTTGAAAACACAAGCAGCCCCCGGAGACATACTCTTCTGCACATATTATGAAAAAAATAAACAAAGAAATAGGAGAATTAAACTAAGAGTACAAGTTTTAGGGTGGTTGGCATTTTTATAAACCGTCCATCTGACTTGATCAAACGGTGGTAAAATAGACGGAACCGGACTGACGGAACCGGACGGTACCAAAAGCGTGGGGACGGAACCAACAAAATTTGTGGGGACGGTATAAAAAAATGCATTAAAATGCACCGGTTGGTACCTGAATACGTGTTTGCGGTCACGGAAGACGACCAGGGGCGCCACGTACGGTCACTCCTCGCGTATCAACATTGTATTGGTCGAAGTGGCACCTAAGGACCCACTAGTTGCTCATTCTGTCGGTCCACGTAGTCTTTTCCTTTTACAAAAAAAAAACCTAATTTTGGGATGCTGATAGAAATGTTCACCTATCCCCTTTCTTGCCCCCGGCCCCATGTCCGGCAGCGCCCCCGCTGAATTAGCACACCTGGCGTCGTCCCCTTCCCGCCGGCGCGCCCCTCCTCCCCACGCTGGAGACTCGTTGTTCTATCCTTGGATGGTGCACTACAACAGGAGGAGGCGGTAGAGCAAGCAGTAGCCGCCCAGCGCCGGCGGGAGATCAAGCAGTAGGGCAGGTGGCCGGGTACATGAGGAGTGCACCGGCAGTCTCCTCGTGGAGCGTCGGCGACCGCAGAAGCAGCGCCAACATCGCTGCGCTCGAGGTGAAGTACACGTACGCTGGCACGCCCAGCTCACGGGACACGTCGAGCGCCGGCGTGCAGACGATGTCCACCACCAGAGCTGCCACCGGAGACGTCAGCCCGGATATGGCCGCCCCGATACTGGGCACGTGGAGCTGCATTATGCGGGAGATGAACTCCTCGATGCCCGTGTGGTCGGTCGGGAGCTCAACGTAAGGAAGCTGCTGAAAACGGATGTCCACGTCGCCGGCTTCCTCCCGGCTTATGTGGCCGGCGATGTCGGACGCAGCCTGCGCCGTTGGCGCCGGCATCAGGAGCACCGTAAGCGAGAGGGCGCCGCTGCTGCAACGGACCATCCGCTTCCCGGCCTCGATCATGGGCATGAAGTGCCGACGCCCTAGACGGGCAGCAGGACGACAGTCGGATTTGTCATTGCCGGTCTAATCCTGTCTCATCTTTCTTTGCTCATTGCTTTTTCCGAGCCATAAATCAAGGGCCTCCAGCTCTGCTCTCGGTTGGTGGCTGTACCATGTCACAACATCAACATGAGCGTACGTCCAGGTCTCGTCCCGATGAGTTCTGCAGCACCACCAACCCATGCCCGCTCTTCATGCTACGACTCCTCGCGGCGCTCCGACGGTCCGACCCACGGCGCTCGGGACGTCTCTCCATCCCGCGGCTCCACAAAACCGACGAGCTCCTGTCGATTCTACCCGTCGTGGAGGTCGCGGACGGTGTGCTGCCACCCTCTTCGTCGTGACGGGCTATGCGGCCGTGCGCATGTTCGTGTGGGTGCCAAGGAGTCCGCCGCACGTGCTGCGTGGTCGCCGCGTTTGATAGCACAGAGCGCCGCATGGCCGAGCTGCAGTCGGCGCCAGCCATGTCGTGCCTGCGTCCCCTCCGCAGCGGGAGCGTCACGCGCCCCCGGTCGGTCTTCTACCGCCGGCGACGCTCCAGACCTTGGCATGGCGACGGCATGATGTCCATGGGTGTGGTCCCCGGTGTCGACGATGGCTTCTTCTTGGTCGTCTTGGCCACCTGCAGAAACGAAAACAAAAAGATCAGTGACACACCACTAATGAAACGTGAACGACCAATGTGAATCATGATCCCTAATAAAATGAGTTGATGCGTGTGGCACGTACATAACCCGAATATCACTGTAGGTGCAGCTGGTACACGGTGTAACAGCCCAGATGGGTTGGTGCGATTGAAAAAAAAAATCTAACGGTCTAAAAAAATCTGCCGGTACTCTCTAAAAAAAACTTCATCTAGTTTTAATCAACGGTATGAAAAAAATCACGTTATAATCAACGGTCTCAAAAAAAACATACTCGACGGAACCGTACGGAACTCGTGGTTCCGTCCCAATCACCGTAAAAGAGCTCAAGCTAAACCATCACTAAATAGTCCAGTAGTTGGCAAGTGCACAAATGAGGATGCCTTTTACCCTTTTGCTTGGGGACACCTACATCCCCCTCCGGGAAGATGGCTATATCAATACAAAAGGCAGACCAAGAATGCTCACAACCAGAGAAGCTACAAAGACAAATAAATTCTACAAGTGTAGTCATTGTGGCAAAACCGATCATACCTTCAGAAACTTCCTCAACAAACACCTCGTGTATGATTTCCTAAAACAAAAGAAACCTCGAAGCTCGAAAAAGGTGAATGCAAGTACGTAAATGATCATATGTACAAAATCAATATTTAAAATGTAAAAATTGATGGAAGCAATAAAAAATTATTTTGCTTGAATACGAACATAAAAACCGAGCGATATGCCGGTTGGGAAAAGCAGACGGACGCAAGAAGATTTCACTAGATTCATCAAAAGAATAAATCGAGCTCTTATTGGGGACAAATAATAAAAAGGTACCATGACCAAAGATGTTGCAACGGAAATGTCGCAAATCAATGGTGGTGGTGGAGGAAACTGATAAGGAAGGAGAATGCATTAAGGAAAAACAGTTAGAGAAAATCATTCTTGGCATCCCCCTCCCAGTTCTGTGAAAAATACTAGTAGTTTATTGTGAGATGAAAATAGAACATGGGTTATGATGTAGTAGGCAAAAAAAATATTGCAATGCATTTGATCTTTTATTCATACTGTGAAAGGCTCGCTCTCTGTTGTTGTGTGATTATTGCACCCTCTCTCTTTTTCCAGGGTTGGAACCGGCTGTATAACTCAATTTTTTCTTAAGAGTGGCGCACCCTCTCTGCAGTTTGGGCACCTTGTTGGCTAGGATCATTGCCCGGCAAAACAAGTACTCCCTCCGTTCAATATTACTTGACTTCCCTTTATCCAAATATGAATGTATCTAGACATGTTTTAGTCTATAGATACATTCATTCTAAGACAAATAGAAGTCAAGTAATATTGAACGGAGGGAGTACATGAAGAACAGTAAGTTAAATAGATATAAACCTCTAGCATCATAAACGAAAGAAATCTGCCTAGGATATTTGTGTTTACCGAACTCTGCAACTTAGCTGGAGAGAAGCAGAGAAAGGCAGTGGTGCTGTGCACATTTGATTCCTGACTGTAGTTCAACTAGTATAATCAAGCCAGCCAACACCTTGCATTGCATGTAGTATCTATTTGGAGCTCTACAGTCTACAGTGGCACAATCAAACTGGCACGAAAAGAGTAAAATATAGTGCAGTAAATATGTTCAGCACTAGGCAAAATAAACCTTTGATGGTTGCACTATCTGGGCAGATACGTATTGTGAAATAACCAGGACTGGTAGAACAAGGTGGGCCAGAGTGTCGGACTAAGACAGGTGGTGGATGGTCATCCTAATAATATCATGAATAATGAATTATACCACTGTAAAAAAATTATGGAGAAAACTTCACTGACTGCCAAGTGTCTCAGCAATTAAAATTTTCGGGAGCAAAATTTGAAGCACAAAGATATTGTCCACAAGTCATGTATAACAATGACATGTCATTGCAATTTTTTAATGTCAACACGTAAATTACACATAGTAAAAAAAAAAGATCTGAAGATCCTAGAATAAAAAAGATCCTTATCAACTAGACCTCAATTCTGCAGTAGCATTTTGCGCGCAGATAAAAAGATATGCAGATCCTAGAATAAAAAATTGTCTACCAAAGGCGGTAAATATCATCACTGGTTCATAGACCATGGAATACATTGGAAAACACAATTTCTGTAATTGCCTATAATGCACACAACATAGGTGTAAAATTTCTCTACGACAGCTAAACAGAAACAAAGGCACATTCTTCAAACACTCCTAAACTGTTTTCACCAGTTACAAGTCTGTAGGATGCACAACAATAACAGAGCTCCGGACAAATTACTAAACAAAAATAGTAGTGGGATAAAGCAAACTGATTTAACCCATGTTAGTTGCAAAGCATTTTGACGGTGATACAGTCTAAGCCAAGCTTCAGACTTGTGATTCCATAGACCCTTGTTTCATTGAATGAAATTTGACACCATAATTCAGACAACAATCTAAAAAAGTTTTGAGTAACAGACATCACAGGCAACAACAAAACTTATAAATATACCTTTGTACATAGTACAAACAAGCAGGCATTTCTCGCTGGCTTCGCAATTGAAAAAAGGACAAATAGCATGTTCTAGACACACCCAATCTTATGATCCTGTGAGATGCAACAATAAAAAGAACAAAGGACAAATTACTGAACTATAGTTCTGAAGCACAAGGCTAAATAGAAGCATCATGCTTGGGGGATACCAGGGGCGAATCTAGAAAAAAATGGCGATGGGGTCGGCTACTATACAGCCACGCATATTGAACAAAGATAATGAAGTATTATACCATGCCATATTCCATACCATAATGTAGCGTTAAAATAAACTACAAGTGATAAAAAATATGAATAATAGAGTAGTAATTACATTAATAAATACATGACTTACCATTTGGATGACGTGCTAAATCCACTTCCTTATGAATAATAATGAGTTCGAAAAAATATTCCAACGCCTCATTTGGAGAATCCTGGGTATGGAGACAACAAGAAATACATGTTATACTTACAAAGTTTGCATGTAAGAGCGATAAAATTATCGATAATAGAAACATGTGACTTGGCTCATTCACATTTTGCAATATTCCTTCTCGATTTTTCACTCTCATACATCGACCAATGATGACATTCTTAGTAATAGTGGAAACTATAGTTTCTCCACAAAGTCAGATGACACGATCGCCCACGAATTGCTCGCCATTGCTAAGAAGCATCTCTTCACCAACGCTGGGCAACATAAAAAATTAGCGGAATCATAAGGCGGATCATCCAAAATTTGATGTATTAACTTGCCCAATTATAGGAACAGGCTGCCTAGAGGTCCCTACATCAAAATTTCATCGTTTTCTTTTCAACACAAATTGATCCATTGCCTAGAAAAATAAGAAAAAAGATAAATTTCTAGAACTTTGGTGTGTTAATAATGTCAGATTACTAGATACTAGGGGATTAGAAAAGCAATTGGTTGCACACGAGCTTAGACTATTGAATTCAATTGTGAATTATCCATGACCGGCTAAATCTCCCGTTTCAATCTCCTGCTTACGTTGTTGTTCGTTGTCTGGCTGCCGACTTGACGCCGATTTCCGCCAGCGGCCTTGGCGCCTCCCAGCTTCACATCGTCAGATCGCTTAGTCCTGGACTCCTGGCCGCGCGGCGTCCGCTTGATGGATCCTTGGTAAGAGCGGTCCATTCATTAGAGGAAATTATGGCCGTTGTTTCGCCAGAGAATTAGGAAACCGTTGATTCACGTAAAGGCCGTGGTGGTTTCGTACAAACCCCTGGTCAGATAGATCAAGAAAAGACGGTAGTGATTTAGTTGGAATCAACCAGACGTATTTTTACCACAGCCCATTATTATGCATTACATTTCTTATTTTTTTCAAGCCCACGAACTACGCTGCTAGCTGGATGGGGTCAGATTGGATTTTTGGCTGGGGTCAGTTACGAATTTTCTGTAGGCTTGCTCCTTTGCTAGTAGCGATCCATTGGGGTCAGCTGCACCCAGCCCTTGAACGGGAGATTCGCCCCTGGGGGATACAACAGCTCGATGTACCCGCATAAATTGCAAACCATTTTGACACTGATGCAGCCTAAGCCAATCTTCAGACAAGTGATAGCCCAGCTATGTGTTCTCTTGAATGAAATTTCACCAGTATCCAATTAATCTAAGAAACTGACTAAATCTTGGGAAAATTAAAAGATTGAAATAAAGCATCATAGAACAAGAGATTGAGATACATATCTACTGGAGTAATACAGACGTGCAAGCATTTTAATGATTTGCTTCATCCACATCAAGACCAAATCAAGCATCAAGCAACACCAATCCAGCAACAACAAATCGATTCATTCATCCATATGCAACAGATTACATGCCATCTACCCCAACCAACGAAAGCCTAGCAATCCTAAGCATCCGACAACCGATGGGATCTGAGGCTCAGCCTCCAAAGCCGTAGAGGGTGCGTCCCTGGCGCTTGAGCGCGTAGACGACGTCCATGGCGGTGACGGTCTTGCGGCGGGCGTGCTCGGTGTAGGTGACGGCGTCGCGGATGACGTTCTCGAGGAAGATCTTGAGCACGCCTCGGGTCTCCTCGTAGATGAGCCCGGAGATGCGCTTCACGCCGCCCCTCCGCGCCAGACGGCGGATGGCCGGCTTGGTGATGCCCTGGATGTTGTCGCGCAGCACCTTCCTGTGCCTCTTGGCGCCGCCCTTGCCAAGCCCCTTGCCTCCCTTGCCGCGGCCCGACATTGCTGAGGAGCTCGAAGGGGAGAAGGTGGAGATTGGGGAATTTGACTGGTGAGGTAGAAGGGCGGGGTGTACGGGATATTTATGCCAGCGGGAGTGCGCGGTGGTGGAATTGGAGCTGCGGGTTTGTGCGTCCGATTGGGGATGCACGGTTAGGATTCGACATGCGCCAAGGAGGAGGGGCGATCCACCGGGTTGCAAATCAAGCTACCATATTGGTTCGCTGCCGGAGAGGCCGGATCGGTGACATGGTATAAATGAGATTGACTACTGCTCCCTCCATTACGGTTTACACGGCGCCTCTCCATTTCCATGCTTTTTCACAATAGTAGCGGTTTAAGGCGTATTGGCATTGATTAGGCAATTAACTAGGGGATTCTCAGAGCAATTTTCTCTCCTCCCTTTTCGTTTCCGTTGGGTGCATGCAAGTGTGAACAGGAACGGTTTTCTTTAGTGGGAACACCCAGCGATCTGCATGCGGTTGCGTTCTCTCTTCCTCTCCTTTACTTTAGTCTTATTCTTCTCTATAAAAACCACGATGAGAGCTTGAAGGATAATCATCAACAGAGACCACCACTGCCATGGATGAGGGATCGGGGGGCATTTCTTGGCCAACATGGGGTTCTGGTGGAGGTCGTTCCGATCAAGGTGTGATAACAGTTCCGAGCCCGATCTTGATGATTGGTCGCAACCCATGGAGGTAGGGGCAGGTCATGAGCATATCGAGGAAGAAGATGAGGTTCAGATCGGTCTTACTGCGGACGGAGATGTCGGTGTGGCCGTCAAGAAAGAAGGTGAGGTGCAGATCGTGGTGACTTTTGACGGAGAGGCCATTGTTGCTGCTGTTGTTGTGGGAGAGAAGGAAGCAGTTGAGGTGGAGGAGGATGATATACTTGCGAGGGCCAAACGTATCTGTACCACCAAGTTGGAGCCCATCATGCACACAACAACGTGTGAGGCATGTACTCAACCTGTGGTCTGCTGGAAGTGTGGTGTGTGTGGTGAGGTTTCAATTTTTTTTGTACTCGCTGCAGTATGCCGCTCCCAAAACCCTTCCGATCTTGCAATTTGTGCGGCAATGCTATTCAACCTTTCAACGGTAGGTGCAAGGATTGTGCAACACTGGTGGGACTCAACGAAAAAAGGGGTTTGCACTTTATATCGTCGCAGCATGGCCGAAGTTTAAAGGAAGAAGAAAATGACTTCGATGTGCCCGACATCGCGGCGGAGTAGTTTGCATGGTTTTTCAACATTGAGTGATCTATGTATTCATAAGTTCATGATCTATGCATTTGAGACTCAGTGGATGGTCTATGAAATATTTATGTATCCATTATGAAATGCAGTGTGTATTTAAATTTTAATTTCAAGTGGATGTCTATGCAATATAGTTTACATTCAAGTTTAACATGGTTATTTCGCCCTACTGGTTAAAGATAACAATCTCTGCCCACTACGGTTTACAAAGAAACCATTTTTGTTAAAATCACTGTAAGAAATAAAGCAAGTTGTTGAAAACATGTGCGGCAATGCTACTATATCCATTACGGTTTACAAATATTTTTTTGGTTAAAATCATGGTAAGAAATGAAGAAAGTTGAACCATAGGATTAAATTTAATAAGAGTCCATTACAAATCAGATTGAGTTGAACACATTTGTCCAAAGCACAAACACAAATCAGGTAGAGTTCAAGTACTCAATTGCAGCCTCAACATACTCCTTGCCACAAACGCAAATCAGGTTGAGTTCAAGTACTCAATTGCAGCCTCAACATACTCCTGGTCGATTGTCAAACGAACCGGAAGGAGACCTTGTCTCTCTAATGTTTTTTTCTTCAAGTGTGGAACCGCGTAGTGGATAGACCCCTTGTGCTCGATAATTTCCCTCATGCACACTTGATGACTCAACCAGATCCTATTGAGTTTTTGATGTGGGTACTCGGCAAGGGACTGATTAACCTATTGCACAAAATGTGAAAGCAATCTAATCAATAAATAGAAAACTAGTGAACCTAATTTTGCATAAGCAAAACGAGAAAGAGCGCAAGACCTTTAGTTGAATCTCAGGGAGCGTCTTGGGCATCTTCCTATCAAACATTGCTTGAATATAGGCAAACCAACCAAGATCTAAGATGTTAGTGTCAGGTGAATTAGTTGGTTGATATGTCATCCTAATATCACAACCACCCCTAGCTGCTTCCTGCAGGAAAACAGGTTCATCTGACATTATGTGAGTTTTAGCATTGTCCTGCTACACGTAAATGGTATTCCATCTATCGCTCTCAGGCCACTTTTGTTTAATGGCTGGGAGTACATATTTCACTAAGTACTCCCTACTTTTGTTCCTGTCCACTTTATCGGCGGGCTTGAGTTCCCATGTCCCCCTGAGCCTATGGATGAAAAAATAGAGAAAGTTAGTAATGTACAAATAATATAGATGAGAGTACTAACAAGGTCAATGTAAACATAATACTATTTTTTGTACCAACCTTTATGACTTTTCTTCTTAGCTTGCACCCACTCTGTATAGGCCAAAACCCCGATCTTTCCATCAAATACGCAGTTGCCTTGAGCATCATATCTTGGTCTTGCCATTGCGGATAAGAACATGATTTTTTGAATGTGGTTCTTATGTTTACATTCACGGTGTGGTGCCTCCTCTCTATGACTCAAATACATGTTTTGGGTCTTTCTCGTGCGACAGAACCATTTCTCATCTATGTGGACCACATCCATATCAGCCCTAAAGGTGGGTTTAATACCAAGGCTACATCTCTCAAGATGCCTAAGGGCATACTCGACACGGGCCCTTTGGCTTGCATCGGTCAAGGCAGGCTTCAGTTCACTTGTTATTCTTCTAATTTCCTTATTCTTCAACCTACAACATGAAAATAAAGAATATATCATGGTCCACAAAATTAACGTGTACATTATATGCAAGATTGAGAAGAATGTGATAGTACAACTCTCACCTCCGCCAAACAGTGGTAGTTGACATGTTCAAATGTCCAGCAACTTGTTCTAACATTGTTCTCTCTCCAGCCGGGATGGCTTCCAATGCCTCTATGTTCAAAGGTATTTTTTCCTCCCTGATCTGAGCTTCTGATTGTTTTTCACCGTAGTAATGCCACCACCATTTTTAGTTTCATGCCATACCCTTTGCATTATCCTCCTAGGACAATCACAAGAAAGTGCAACCGCTTTAGATAATCCATGCTTCAACCTATTACCCGTACCATTACGAGCGACGATCTCAGTGTATATGTGATGCTTGTCATTGGTCTTGTAGTGTCTTCTTCTCTCCTTGTTTGCCAAAACATCTAAATGCATTTGGAACAAAATGTGAGAACCACATAAATTATATGTACTTAAAAGGAAATATGCTCTAATTATGCTTACTTCAAATCAATTCGTGGTTTTTGGGTTTGAACATCCTCTTGACTAGGAGGGTACTCATTGGCGTGTGCAAAATTGGGGTTGTAGTCCTTCCCTCGGTAGCCTATGTCATTGGTACCGTCATTTCCACCAATACCTCGTAGAAAACAATAAAAATAGTACAAATGAGATTATGCAACACAATGTACGTGATAATTCATCATCTGAAAACACAATATCCGAAATACCTATTGTGTTCCCATCAAAGCCAAAGCCAAACACTTCTCTGTTTTGCCCACCAAAGCCGAAACCATTTCCTATTTTCATGCATACGTGTGTAGAAAAAAGAGATTAGAACAGTACAAAATGCTCTACATGATCTAACAAATATAGGTAGACAGTAAGTAATTTCTCTAGATCACCTAACAGCACATAATAAATAAATCTTCAAACCTTAATTTTTGTCTGCGTGATCTACAAATGAACAATTCACTACATGATCTAAATTTTCTCTGTATGATCTACAAATAAACAATAAACTAGAGTACATGATCTAACAGAAACAAAATCCAGTACACTACTCTATAAAATCTAGAGAACCAAAATACAGTAGACTACATGATGTACCGGCAAAAAATACAGTACACTACATGGTCTACAGATTCATGACCTAACATACCTACAAAAAAATTATCTATATGATCACGAGATTCATGAACTAACATATGCTACAAAAAAAATCTCTATATGATCTTGAGATTCATGACAAAACAGAGGGTTCTCGTTGATCTGACAGATGTACTACACGACGTAAGAATACAATTACGTAATAAACAACCTATGTAATTTTTCCCTAAATTTTTCCTATCCTAAAAACCCATCTATTCTTCTCTTATTCATTTCTACAAGAAAAAAAGAAAAAAAAACAAAGCAGGGGGAAAGGGCAGGCCAGCCTTTTGGGCCAGCCCACCATCCCTACCGGCCTGCGTACCCCCCCTGTCGCTTTCTTCCACCTTCGTACGGAGAGACAGAGAGGAGGGGGGATCCCCAACCGGCAGGGAGCTCACCTGCTCCCCCCCCCCTATATCTAGCCACGAACTCCTCCCCCCTAACCCTAGTTCTTTCTCCTTCCTCCTCTTGCCTCCGCCGCCGTTTTCTCCCTCTCGTTTCCCTCCTTCCTCCCGAATTTTTCTTCTGAATTTTCTTCTCAAACTCGGTAGCCCTTCCATGGCCGGAGTTCGTCGGGGTGTATGTGGAGGTTGGGGTCGCCGTCAAGGGTAGCACGCCGCGGGAACGGAACCCCCTATCCTTCCTCGTCCTCCTCGCGTCCACGGCAGGGCCCGAACCGCCGCGGATCGCTGCTGCCATCCTCTTCCCCGTCGCCGGTCGCCCCACTGCACCGAGCTCCTCCTCTCCCTCCGTTTCCCCTCGGTGAGCGCCTCTCTCTACTCTCCCCTCTCTCCTTCCCTCTAACTATCCGCGGGCCAGCACACTCCCAGCGTGGCGCACCCGCGCGCGCGGCAGCAGGCCGGCGATCATCGCCGTCGTTCCTAGAAGCGTTCGGTCAGGGAGCGGGTTCAGTTCCGTCAGAGATTTATTTCCGAAACTTACCCCAAAAGACCGTGCGCTCCCCTTCTGTTAACATCCGCAGCCCAGCCCAGTTGGCCAGCGCAGCCGCGCAGCGCACGCGAGGGCGTGGGATCGAATCCCACCCCCGCGGGATTAACCCCTCTTTTTGCTATTTTATTTTCCAGGTCCAGCACAACTTCCTATTCACAGACCAGTCCATGTTAGTATTCTTCTAGGTCCCTGCAATTATTTTTCTAAGTCCCTGGCTACTAAATAAATGGCAGATTAATACCTAAACTCTAAAAATGCATAACTAATTCGTTTCAACTCCAAATTCAACATTTTAAATATGTTTTCAATACCAAATTAAATTCTCTACCCAAATATAAATTTTGTGTACTGTCTTGAATATTTTAAATTGGTGAAATATTTGAATCCTTGTTTAATTCATTTAATTTTGTAAAATTCATAACTTGGTCAAATTAATTTCTTTTTGAACCATTTAAAATATGTTTTCAAACCAGAAAAACATAATTTTTTCAAATATGAATTTTATTTAATGCTTTGAACAAATAAAATTCAAATAATATTAACACTTGAATTAAATCCAATTAAATCTTGTTTAAACTTGTTTAATTCATAATTAATTCATTCTAAATCCTTTGTCAACAAATGAGACATGTATTCCAACTAAAATCTTGTGTTCTTTTCAAATATTAACTTTGTTATATGTTTTGAACAATTAAACTTGATGAAAACAACAAATGATTGTGTAACTCCTTAAGAAGCCAAATTTCTTAACTTAATAAATAAAATTCCAAACTTGGTAAACAACATATCAAATTGAAGCTATTGTTGTTTCCTTCTTGTTTTCATCATCCATGAATCATTCTAATTAACTTACACATGATGGTTACTTGTAGATCATTTAATTCAACCTTAATTCATGGGCTTTCCATATGCAATCTAAATTGCATATGAGCCCATTTAATTATGTTACCATGTAAATTAGCTTATTTTTGATGCATCAATTAAATTGCCATGCATCATCCCATAATTGTGCATTATGGCATGTTATTGATTGTTTGTCTCTCTGTGTTGTTTGTTTGCTTCTTCTCGAATAGACGACGACGTTGAGACAGACGAGGTTTACGATACTACTTCTGAGGAGTTAGCTCAGTACCAGGCTACTGAGTTTGCAGGCAAGTATTCACTCACATGAACCATTGTGTTCCTTTCCACACTGGATAGCGATACTTTCCGTTGTCTATTTCTGCTAGCCTTATGAATCGTTGCTTGTGTCCCGATCCTATCACATGTTATCCTATAACCCTGATATTGCCTCACCTCCACACCTATAACCCCGTTACTTGTTGCCCGTGTCTTACTAGTATGCTTAGGGTTGCTTGTGCTCGAGTCTGATGTTCGTTACTTCTTTTACCATATTTTATTATGTCCCATGGGGCTCGATGTTTAAACAATAACCTGCTAATGTTTGAGGTAATAATAATTTGATGATAAGGCACCGGCAGGAGGCCCGGCGTGGTTTTGAGGCCTGCTAGTGTCGACCCTAATTAGGAAAAGGGTCTTGTCTAGTGATTCATGATGAGCGCACTAACCGCATGTGGGAAGCGTGTATGGGCGCCCCCCTCAATTTGACTCGATTCGCATCTCGTCCAAATCGCCGCACTTGGTTCGGTCTTTCCATTTGCTGCATGCATATGCAGGTGCGAACCCGACGCCAGGGTGGAACTTTTGTAGTCGGCATTTAGGGCGGCGTGGTCTTCCAGTGCTATGAGGGCCCCCTTTTCTTCGTGGGGCTCGATTAGCCGCGCACGCACAGCACGTGGTGCTTTGGGCTTGATGCGAAGAAGAGTTGGGTTGTGTTGAGTGCCCCGCTTGGTGGAATGGCCGTTCCATCTGGCGGGTTATTCTTACATGTACGGCCAAATTGGTGCATCCCTGCGGGTTAAATCTTCTCGAGAAGCCGTGTTGTCCGCGGTTATGGATGACTTGGTGAAAGTGCTGGCTAACAAGTACTCAGAACAACTTACACCTAACTAATACTAATTTGATTAGTAATAGGCTTATTGACACAATAACTTGAACATCATTAATCCAACTATGTAAGTTATCCTTGGATTGCTTCTTAGGATAAGGGGCGAGATCCAGGATGGGTTTGTTTGAGGATAGTGGTAGTTGGTTACGATACGCGATCTTATCTCTTTCTGTTAGCCGGATGTTGTAGCGTGTCTCTGTAGTTGGTTATTGCAGCCCGCTGCCGTACTTTTGTATCACCTATTCTTCCGTTGAACCCAGAGCATCTGTACCTGGTGTTGCCGGGTACACTTTGGTGAATTGTGAGTCGTGCTTGCCAGTACTTGTCTGTACTGACCCCTATGGGGCTGCGTGTTCTGCAGACTACGTTTCCGAGGATCCCCATGGAGGCTACTACGTGGAGTACGACGACGCTGTTGACGAGTAGATAGCGGACCCGGGCAGGATCCGAGACTACGTGGATGGGCTCCGTTTTCCTTTCCTTGCCGGCCTCTTAGGCCTATTTGGATTTTGTCTGTACTCAGACTCCTTGTTTGCTTCCGCTGATATGTAATGATGATATGTTGGGACATGTGTCCTCTGGATGATTGTATTTGCTATTCCCTGCTCTAGTGAGAGCCATTTGCAACTTATTTCCATCTTTTGTGTCTTAGAGATCTGTTGCGCTATCATTTTGTTAAACGTCGTTGACGTACCATGTGTGTATGGTATGAAGTACGTCAATGGTAGTATCCTGATTTCTATGGGATGGTTTACGTAGACGCTGAACAGATAGGGGTTGGTTGTCACACATACGTGTGTTGGCCTACTCGTAAGAGGTGCGGGTGCAGGTAGGCCCCGTAATCCAATCTACTACTGTTCAACGGAACTGCGAGTATCCTTTAGAAGTCCGGGTGCGACACTTAATTAGTGCCCCTTTTCTACCCACTAATGCGAAGGATGCTTGGTACTTCTTTTTTTCTTTTAGTTGTACTTCCGGTTAAAGTTTAAGACCGGCAACTCGGCGTTTTCCGATGGATAAAATATATATACTAGTCCTTCTTATGATTAGTCAGTGTACCAGGATGTGTAGGGAGGATGTCAATCAAGTCGGAGGGACATACAATTTTGTCTGTAATTTGTAGCAAGAAATTATTTAAGGATGTCAATAAAGTCGGAGGGGCTAATTCCTAGCAAGATCTTGTTTAGGATATATTGTTAAGGGCTCCTATTCATTTAAATCTCAATAAACTCATATCAGATTTCATTTCGAATTGAGGTTGTAGAAATCATCTTCTTCATGATAACTAGATGCATGAACATAGAGGTTTATATCTTTCCTGGTGTGCGCAATTTTTGTGGCGACACAACCATTCTTCTGGAGCAGTGCATCCTCGCCAGGTTTCCTTGCGATTGATCCCATTTATTAGTTTGTACCACGGGAACAGGAGGCCGGCGATGTTATGTAACCTCCAAGCGCAATGGATGCGGCCGCCGATATGGTGGATAAGAGGCTCGCGCCTCCACGTCCACCTCCATCAGTGCCTAAAGCTTGAGAGCCTCCGTAGTCTCTTCAGCGTCCAGGTTCAATGTGTATGGGCGGAGTGTGGGGATAGGCAAGCGGGTCCTCGCGCCGGTGGTGGAGAGGAACATGAGAGGCGATCTAACTTGGTCAAGAGAGGGCGTTGGGGGCAAACGAATGGGGACCGGCGGTGAGACGATGTCCTCGCGGTGGCAGTGGGAGGTACCCCGGCGAGAATGCGCTGGACGAGAGGGATTGGAAGAGTGGTACACATAGATTTTTTTTTAAACAAACTGTTTGTGCCATGTTTGGGCACGTGGCTCAGACTTTTTCATCAAAATATTCTATGATTAATCATGATCATTTGATGTTTTTGAAGATCTTTTATAAGAATATTAAGTTTTCGTTTATAAAATAGTTTTATTTAAACAAGAGATGGGATCAATATTTTCATCTCCATACTATTTTAGTCCCTCTTAATAGAAAAATATATTTTTATCTTCCTTTTCCTGTATAAAAATTGCTAAAAAATAATAATATTTGAGATAGCCCGTAGCAACGCACGGGCATTTCAACTAGTATATATATAAGGGATATAAGGTGGCCACGTGCTCGACTATATAAGGAAGGAGGCGGACCCACACACACGTACGCACGCAGTACGTGTATACTCAACAATTATACGTACGTAGATCCGTTAATAGCACCACTCAATAGTCTTTTTTCTTGCACACATGCAAAAGAATAAAATGCGTGACAGCTGTTCTTAGATTTTTTTTGTTTCGTTTTCGGATTTTTGCTGTTTTGCTTTGGCGGCTTGACTTGATTGGGCTTTTTTTTTTTTGAATGACCGGTTAGAGAGAAAGAGAAGGTGGCTACGCTGCTCACCAAATCAGTGGAGACACGGCGTGTTCTGGAGAAGGTTCGTTCATATGTGATGTAGGTAGATCCGTTGATAACACTACTCAATACAGTAGTTTTTTTCTTGCACATGCAAAGTAAAAAAAAAAAAAAAAAAAGCTTCGCTCGAGAAAGAAAAAACTCCTGAAAAAGAGAGAAACACCTAGCCGTTGACGTGTCAGGATGTCAGCTGTTCTTAGATATTTTTTTCCGGATTTTCTCTTGTTTTGCTTTGGCGGCTTTGACCTGATTGGGCTTTGGTTACAGAGAGAAAGAGAAGCTGGGCTACGCTGTTCACCGAATCAGTGGAGACATGGAGGACAAACGTGTTCTGGAGCGGGGGCTACGCGCTGTTTCGGCCCAGTTTGCCCCGCGACGCTCTCGCTCGTTCGTTCATATGTGATGTTAGGATTAGTCCCACCTCGCTAACCGAGTGCCGTTTCGACCAGCTTATATACTCGGCGCTCCTTGGGCGCGGCAGCTAGGTGTGGCAGCGCGCGCCTGTAACTCCAGCTATGGAGAGCTAGAGAGTTGGTGCCGTGGGTTGGTGGGCTTGAGCCCGTGGCAGAAGGTCGTTCCTCTGCTTGAAAAAAGCAGAGTCTGCTCCCTGCGGGAAAGACGCAGGTTGCTGAGCCGCGCAGTGTGCGCGTGCTCGCCATCGGATCCGTGGAGCCGCGCAGTGTGCGCGTGCTCGCCATCGGATCCGTGGCGCTGTGCACAGTCACAGCCGGAGACCTTCTCTGAAAAGAAAGGTCGTGGTCTGGCCCAAGCAGTTGGCCAAACAGGCCATCGGGCAAGTTTTCGGCCTGGGAAATTCCCCCTGCCGTAAACCCCGCGTTGATCTTGGGTTTCCACGGAGATGGGTCTTGGGGGGCTCACTTCGTGGTCCATGGGCTCGCACACTCAACCCGGGTACCAACTCTTTTGCATTTTTGCTCACGTTTTCCTGTCTGAAGCAAAATTTACTACTCCCTCCGTATCAAAATATAAGATGTTTTAGCCATTTCTAGACAAACATGCATCTAGACATGCTTTAGTGTGTGATAGCAAAATTTACTACTCCCTCCGTATCAAAATATAAGATGTTTTAGCCATTTCTAAATAACATGCATCTAGACATGCTTTAGTGTGTGATTCATATGTATCTTACACTAAAACATGTCTAGATACATGTTTGTCTAGAAATGGCTAAAACATCTTATATTTTGATACGGAGGGAGTATTTTTCGTCACGTTTTCCTGTCTGAAGCAAAAATTTACAGTGGAACGGTGCGCAAAATGCAGCAGTTCTCTCCAGTCTGCGCGAGCCATGACAGAGAGCTGTATTGTACAGTCGAGGAACAGGGCCAGCTGAAGCTGTCAGGTCTTGATGCATCTCTGGCCATATGCAAATTGTTGACGGTACTAGTAAGCACCGCACCACTCTCACTGCAGAAAGCTTTCCACGAGTATCCCTTAGGACATCTCCTGCGGGGCTGCTCATTTGCCCCAGACAGGCCGGATTTGAGCAGCCTGGGCCGAAACCAGACCCCTGCTGCGCTGCTTAAACAGACCGCGGTCCTTTTTTTGTCCCCGGATGTTCAAATTCCGACCAAATTTGGTCCAGTTTTGAGCAGCGTCCGGACAGCTTGGGACAACAATATGTGTCCCGAAACCCCGCCGTGGCCCACACCAAAAGTGAGAAACATTTGCCCTTTCCTCTCCCAGCCTCATCCACCTTCCGCTGCTCCACTGCCCTAACCATGGCCGACGCAGCCGCCTCCGCCTCCGTGACCACGGACCAACAGGTCCCAGCCCGAACCAGGGTCTCCCTCCCGCCGCAGAAGCCGAAGCCGAAGAAGACCAAGGACACGCTCGCGGAGGCGCGGACGAAGGAGGAGTAGGCGAAGAGAGCGGACCGGAGGAGGAGGGCGAAGGAGGAGAAGGCACCGCCGCCGCAGAAGGAGGACGAGCAGAAGAGGATCGCCCAGATGGCGGCGCAGGCCGCCATGATCATGTTGGGCATGCAGCCGCCGCCCACCATGAATGCGGCTCCGGTGCAGGCTTGCAGCTCGAACGCCTCTGCGGCCCGGCCGCGGAGCGTCCTCCTCGACGCGCGGTCAACGACGGAATCGCCCTCCCCGGCCTACGGCTACCTGCCCGGCCGTGACCCGACGCCGCCGCCCTTCTTCTCGGTGGACATGGAGGACTCGTCACCGGCCCGAACCAGGGTCTCCATCGACCTGAACACGGAGCCCGTGTCCGGCATGTCAACTTCCCCGTCGAGCAAAGGCGCCCACCGTCCCCCGCCGGCCGTTCGCCCGATGCCCCGCAACCTGTTCGAGGAAATGCAGGACATGGAGACGCAGCCCACGGGCCTGACAAGGGAGGAGGTCGAGGGGTTCATGTCAAACATGATCAACGAGGATGGCCAGGCGAGCTACGTACACCCTGGGGACGAGCTGTAGGAGGAGGACGACGAGGAGGCCCACATCGACGACATGCCCATGTTCATGTATGAGCTGACCCAGCAGGCCAAGGCGGCCAAGAGGAACGTGAAGCGGGGCATTGGGTTTACCGAGGCGGAGGACGAGTGCCTCATCGACACATGGATAGAGGTGGGGCAGTCCCGTGTAGATAGGATCGGTAGCCATCGTGCTTACCACTTCATGTATATGTACCTCACGGTCAGATAAATACAGAGACAGGGAGAACCATATCATTCGCCTTCTTGGTATTAGAGCAAAATGCTCCTCCATGGCCGGCGACGCCGCCGCCTCTCCCCTTGACACCGATCTTCACACCCCTCTCCCCTCTACCTCTTGATTTCCTTCAATGCCCCGTGAAGCTCTTTCTCCCTTAGGGCCTGAAACTGCATTCGCGCCAATCTCCTCCATAGTGCCCTCCACATCTGAATCCGCCATTGCTCTCTCCGGCACCGGCATCTCCTATCGCCCTCCCTCGGTTCGTCAGGACAATATCCACAACTACGTGAAACTCAAACTCGATACCTCTACCTCCAATCTCAATAAATGCCGCAATTTCTTTCTCTTCTTGCTCAATTGCCACCATGCCCGCGATCACATCGAGCCCAGCAACGACCATTGTCATGCCAACGAGCAGTGGCACCAGGATGATGTCGACATCGTCTTGTGGATCGTCACCACCATCTCGGACTCACTCCCGGAGGTTGCCATGTCCGACAATATGACGGCGTACTCGGCTTGGACTCGCCTCCACGAGTTCTTCTTCGACAACTAGGAGGCTCACACCATGATGCTCTCTCGTGAGTTCCACCATATGCAATGCAATGACCTCACCATCAAGGAGTATTATCTCGTCTTGGGCAGATCTCTGACGTGTTGGCTGATGTCGGCGCCCCCGTCTCCGATCGGGAGCTCACCATGCAGATGGTGGACGGCCTTGGAAAGAAGTATTCCCTGCAGGCCGAGTTCATCGAGGGCATGAGGCCATTTCCCTCGCCTCGGCTCGCAGAGATAAAGATGGATGCCCGGGCCAAAGAGGAGGCCGCGGGCACTCAAGCCCTTGCCGTGCAGCACGGCGATCGCGGCGGTGGACGCCCGATGGTGACGATCGTGGCACTGGTCGAAGGCAGGCAGAAGATAGGAAGGTGTGCTGCGAAGTCGAAAGACCTGAAGCATATGGATTTGGGGACCGTCGACTGGTTGCTACTCACCGGGTTGGGTACCGACGAGATCGTGATTTCAGTGTGTATTGTTCCAACAAACAGCGCCAACTGTTGAGACCTTGCCTCGACAGATCCCTCGTATGACATACTAGGGTTTGTGAAATAGGGAGATGGATGCGCGTCGGTGAACTCGACGGTTAACAGGAAGAAGGGACACAATTTACCTAGGTTCAGGGCCCTCGTGGAACTAAAGCTCTGCTTCTTATTGTCTACTCTTTATGATATGTATATTACAAGGTGCAACGATGGCTGCAGCATAGATTGCATCTCACGCTAGACCAAAGGTGCTATTCGGTGGCTAGATTACATATTATGTGTGGCTAGTATTTTCGGGTCCCCTCCTAGCCCTTATATAAGGGTTTGGGTCTCAGAGTTACAACAGACTACAAGCACAGATCGAATTCAATTAGGATTCATCCGCATGATTGCCTTGTGTGGCATGTTTGTAGGTCGGTTCTCCAGGCATGACGGGACCGGGCTTTGATTAAAGAACTTAAAGTGGGCCCAAGGCCGGCCAGACACCCTGTCGAGACTTCGTAGTTAGGATCATGGACGGTGGTGCCATAATCCTACTGGTAGAACCGCAGGGGGGACGTGGAAGAACTGGAAACGAGAACACGGTTTACCCAGGTTTGGTACATCGCAACTATGGCGGCGTTCCTACTCCTGCAATCTCACTAAGATCAGGGCTGAAGCCTGAAATATACAGAGTACAATTGTGAGTATGGTTTCGCTAACTCGGCGAGGATGATCTTCCCGACGAGTTAGCTTCTAGCTAACTTTTCGTATGTTGTCTTTCGCTCCCATCCGGGTTTATATAGATAACCGAACTAGGGCTTACGGGAAGGAAACCTAGAAGACTACGGAAAGTATCTAACTTGGAAAGTAAGGAATCTGACTTCTTCCTCAAGTCACACCATGTTTGGGCCGTGGTCCGGGTTCTTCCAGAATCCAGCTTCCTGCGCGTCAGTTTACTGGGCCACCCAATGTACTCTGTTCCATTGTCTGTGGGCCACCCTGATAATCCGGCCTTTGGCCAGTGCCATACATACCCCTATTTGGCATATATCCGACAGTAGCCCCCAAGAAGAATTAAGACTTCATCTCTTCGTCCTTCGTTGATTTGTATTATTTTCATAAAAGTCGACGATTTATCTTGAATCTTCTTTATAAAAAAAACTCCTATGCCAAACTCGGATTTTTCGAAATCCGGCATTCTTTCCACGAATCTTCGTGGAGAAGGAATTGTGACGTAAGCAATTAAATCGTGCTTATGTCACGAACGTTTGGTTTCAGTCAAAGGACTGAAACCGTATCTCCGACAGATTTTTCGCGAGAAACGAGTAGATAACCATTATCACCCTGTCACCTCGTTTCCCGGGTTTTTTGATGAAACACGCGTCAATCATCCAACGTCTAAAATAGTCGTTGGGACGAGTCTCATCGCATAATGGCTATAAATAGCCTACCTCGAGCCCTCCGGTTCTTCTTCTTCCTCACCTCTCACCATGAACTTCCCAGAGAACATCTCCCTAGCGATTCCGAGCGAGAGAAGAAACAAACCGAGCACCAAACCTCACCGGAAAACCGAACATCGGTGGCCGGTGTTCCATTTCACGATCGTGCTGCTACGATATGGAAAACGGCAGCCCCGAACGCGCATCTGAGGACGCCATCGACCTCGACCCCGTGATGGATACCACCTTCACTTCTGCTCCCCTGTCTCCTCCGAGCTCCTCCACGGGCGCGCCGGAGATCACCCTCGCGGCCGGAAACATGCCACCGATGTCCGCTACTCCTCCCGTCCCCGAATCCGAGGAAGGGGAATCTTCCTCTCGCGGTGGCGAAACCGCGGAGGTCGTCACCGCCACCGGAGGCAAAGACAAAGAAGAGGGAGACTCCAGGAACTGGAGCCAGTGCAACGTTGCATTAACTTTTCTCAATTCCATGGAGAAAGACGGATTCATCGCCAAAATTCAATGGAAGATGGCTGAAGAAGACTTGGAGCCTTCTCCAAAAGACGGAGAAAGGGTCATCTTGGCCTCCCATATTCTCCGAGGTATGGGTTTCCCACCTTCCGCATTCTTTCTTGAAGTCCTTAGCCACTATGGGGTTCAGCCCCATAATTTGCCACCAAATTTCATCCTCTACATAGCCGGCTTTCAGGCTCTTTTCGAGGTTATCTATTAATAGAACCCCGATTAGATTTTTTCCAATACTGCTTCAATGTGAAGCGTAACACCACCGAAGGTGTTCTCCCCACTTGTGGGACTATTTCTTTTAATCTTCGTAGATTTAGGGAAGAATGGTTCCCGAAGATCAAGACTTCCGAGTCCGTCAAATTATGGATGGGCTCATTCTTCTACCATCCGGATGTTCCTTATCCTGGAAAGGAGACGGGCATTCCGACTTTCGTCAACTCCGCTGCCACTCCCAGAGACAACTGAGCGTTGGACGCAGTCCAGGTTCTGCCTCCGGACCTGCTGCGGATCAAACGACGGATAGTAAATCTTGTCGTTTCCTCTCCTCCTCTGACCGGCATGGACACAGTCCTTTGCTGGCTTGGAAGGAGGATTCAAACTCTTGCATTCCACGGCGGCCGGCTTCTCTGTGAATACACAGGGCCTGATGACGCAATGAGGGTGACAAAGTCTTCTTTGTCGAAAAAGGAGTTCAAGAAGCGCGTCAACCACCTGGTAGCAACTCGTGATCAATACGAGGAGAGTCTAAATGTTCAACGCCCAGAACCCCCTCCCACGGTATGCTTTTAATTTCCTTTTTTCGTAAGTTTTTTTAAACATTGCCTTTCTCGGATGATTTTACTTATCCGGGTTTATTTCTTTGCAGCTTGCTGATCTCATAGAAGACCAGCTCGTCTTTGAGGCTGAAATAGCGGAGTAAAAAACCCGCTTTTTAGCTGTCGGCGGAGTCAAGAGCAAGAAGATTGCTTCGAGTCAAGAAGTAATCGATCTTGACGGAGTCTCCGTTGCTACCTCCAAGTAAAAGACTCGAAATTTTTGTTTTGCATGCATTGCTTTTGCATGCTTTTCTTGAATCTTTTGCTCGGATTTTTAATTTCATTTTTTCTTTCCTTTTAGCCTTGCTCTCGTTGCTCTGAAGGGAAAAGGCAGGAAGAAGCACAAGGCCGCTGGTCTTAGGGGGCCTCGGCCTTCCCCTGCTACTGCCCCAGTTACACCGGTGGCAGGGGGTGAAGAACACTCGGCTTCTCAGGTGGAGTCCGAGTTTCCCCTTCCATCTCAATCCAGCCAGCCTGATGCGCCTGCTACAGACGCGCGGGAAAGGGCGGATAATGAAGAAGGTGTACCTTCACTCACCCAGCAAGTCGATCCAATCCCAATCTTTTACTCTAAGTTTAAGGTAAAGCAAGAGGCTTGCTTTGATGAACACGGGTACATACATCCGTGGGAAAAAATGCAGTTCGCCCGAGCCCCCTTGATTCGTCCCTGGCCAAAAGGCGGGGTTAATTGTCCAGAATAATTACGTATTCTCGCCTCGGCAGGTTATCCAAGATGGAATCCACCACTTGGGGATTTCATTCTCGGATTACTCCAAGGAGTTCACCGAGATGCTTCACGGGCTAACAAGGGTTAGCCAGGTATGTCTCTATCCCCCAAGTATTAAGACAAAAGCATATTTTTTTTGTTTTAATACTTTTCAACTTAGCCTGCTCATTATTTTTTAACAATTCTTTTCCATTGTATGCTTTCAGCAAACTGCCGAAACCATTAACGTGGAAGTTTTTTATAAGCTTACCATCAAGAACCAAGAGGTGAGATCTCTTCTTGGAACTCTGAATGAAAAATACTCGGAGATTTCCGAGATTCAGAACCAGCTAAAGGAGAGTGCCGGTATGTATCTTACCCTTTCCTTG